>OY744519.1:102047877-102182877 GCA_963556195.1 Sepiola atlantica
TTGCCCCATCTCTCTCTCTCTCTCTTTGCCCCATCTCTCTCTCTCTCTTTGCCCCATATCTCTCTCTCTTTGCCCCATATCTCTCTCTCTTTGCCCCATCTCTCTCTCTCTTTGCCCCATCTCTCTCTCTCTCTTTGCCCCATCTCTCTCTCTCTCTTTGCCCCATCTCTCTCTCTCTCTTTGCCCCATCTCTCTCTCTCTCTTTGCCCCATCTCTCTCTCTCTCTTTGCCCCATCTCTCTCTTTGTCCCATCTCTCTCTCTCTCTCTGCCTCATCTCTCTCTCTCTCTCTCTCTGCCTCATCTCTCTCTCTCTCTCTCTCTGCCTCATCTCTCTCTCTCTCTCTTTGCCCCATCTCTCTCTCTCTCTCTCTCTTTGCCCCGTCTCTCTCTTCTTTTTCTCCTCCTTCTCTTTACCTCAACCTCCCTCCCTCCTCTCTTCCTCCCTCCCTCCTCTCTTCCTCCCTCCCTCATCTCTTCCTCCCTCCCTCATCTCTTCCTCCCTCCCTCATCTCTTCCTCACTCCCTCATCTCTTCCTCACTCCCTCATCTCTTCCTCACTCCCTCATCTCTTCCTCACTCCCTCATCTCTTCCTCACTCCCTCATCTCTTCCTCACTCCTTCTCTCATCTTCTCTCTTTTTTCTCTCTCTCTCTCTTCTCTCTCTTCGCCCCGTTTCTCCCTCTCTTTCTCTCTCTCTCTCTCTTCGCCCCGTCTCTTTACCTCAACCTCCCTCTCTCCTCCTCCCTCCCTCTCTCATCTCTCTTTCCTCATCCCTGCTTCTTTTCTAATTTTCACTGTTTTCCCTACTTCCTCTCTTTCCTACCCCCTTTCTTTCACTCCTTTCACCCACTTCCTCTCTCTCTAATTACCTGACATGTCTTAGCAAAGTAACTGGTTTCCTCATTCTTATCTCTTGAAAAATCGATGATTGTCTCCCTGTCAAACCAGTTTTAGTATTTCCGGTTTCAAGTTGACTGACCATAAAAGACTTTAACATTCAATTATGTCAGTGACTCATTTAATCTTTTGACTTGAGATGGAATTAGAATAAAAGTTGCAATTTATCTTTAGCTTCTCAAGATTATTGAGGGGGGGGGGGGAGCTTTTTAAAATTCATTTTTAGATGCATCCATGCATCTCTAGAAGAGGCTTCGTCCATCTGTTATACTTCAGCATGAAATAAGTTTTAAGTGTCTACGCATTTTGATTAAAAGGTTATATCTGTTGATCAGTCTATCATGCTTAAGTTTGAAATTGTATTTTTGTCACTAAATTCGCAAATTGAATAGACAGGTTTAGAATGGATTCATTCTTTAATTTTGTTTCACTGTAAAATTACAACTAAAAAAATTTTTTTCAAGGAAATCTTAAATATATTTGTTCTAATTCTTTCACTCTAAACATTTTAAGTTGGAATAAAATTGATGTCTGTTTTAAATGACAACTTTAATACAATGAAAACTTTGCTAAAACATTGTTTTATGAGCTAAAGAAAATGCCGTTAAAATCAATGCACTATTTCCAATGAGTTAATTTGTTCTGTCATAATAAACATTAGTTTTACGAGATTGAATTTATACTGCTGCTTAAAAGCATCACACTGGTTAGGTACATAAAAACATTAATGAATCATAGGAAGTAGGAATTTAAGGAACCTATTAAAGACGTAATTTTTCTGTTCACTTTATCATTGTTTACAATAAGTATTGTTTTAGCATTAAATAACCCAAAAGGGGTTGATATGACTTGAAGCAGATAAACTAATTGATAATAAGCATATATTCCAGATGAGGGTCTGTGAAAGAGGGGTTATTTAAAACAAAAATTGCAACGTGTCAAACCCTGCAAGCACTTGATCATCCATCAACTCAGGGCCTCCAACCCCAAGATTTTGCTGATTCGTACTTGATGTTTCTGAATGTCACATTACCTAGTGACTAAAAATGTATCCGTAGTTTTGTTTTTTGATATAATAATATAAGTACTGAAAATACAAAAACATTGTCGGCATATATACATACATTTGTACTATGGTAGGACTAGGAGTGATAAATCCAAATTTTCAGGTAATTTGGATTTCTCACTCCTACCATAGCACTAATGTATGTATATATGTATTATCTCTGTTAATTTATTTGATAAAGACTGCACAATTGGATGAAATATTGAATCAAATAATGTCTGTGTTAATCTGTTTTTTGTTTTTTTTTAAATTAGTTTGTCTTTTTGCTAATATCATTTCCCATTTTTTGTATATATATATATACGAGCTGGCTTTGTTTGCTACTTGAAATACTTGTAGTCAAAATTTTAGATCGTAAATAATAAACATTTCATAAGTTTCTTGCAAATGCAGGACTAAAACTTTTGCATTTATTTGTATTAATAGGTAAACATTAGCATCTTGGTAATTTTTATACAAATTTATTTATCTTTTAAATAAGACTGTATTGAAATCAAAAGAAAGAAGAAATCAATTCGCCTGAGTGATGGTGTTATTTCACAATCTTTTTTCAATTAAGCTAATTACCCTACCAAGGCTTGTGTCTAGTCTACTCTGCTATTTCACCCACAGCTGAGGTGGGGAGAAAATTGATTCATACCTTTCCCAAAGGTATTAGTGAAAGTGAAGTAATAGTCCGGACAGAACTCTAACATGGCACACCATGCCCACATTCTGTGTCTGTAGTCCCGGTACCACTGTCACTTCCAGTGAGGGAGAGTGTTCAGTCGATACTTAGGCAGATATCTTGCATTAAAAATAAGTTTCAATGAATCAAACCAGGGATTGAACTCTCTTTATTACAAAGACTGAAATGTTGTGTTGATAACAAAAAGGACACCAGCCCAATTCTTCTTCTGTTCTTATCCATAACTCCCAATCCAGCGGTTGTTGTGTAGCATGTTTTGGGAAGCTCTACTTGGTGGAACCCTTCCCTCTGCAGGTATGCTAGTAGAACCACGTTAGTAATACTATTTAACCCATAGCAGGAAGAAATTACAGGATTCATAAATTTACAAAAGTAATGATGATTTAGATAGGGTTTTGAACTCTGCTCAAATACTTCATTATTCCTGCCCAATTCCTCAATACCAAATGAACCTCTCCACGCCCGACTGTAAATAATTAAAAAAAAAATGGATTAATTTTTGCAATTGTTAGAATATTGAAATCTAAATTTCTTTTAAAGGTTTCCTAAACATCTTACATAATGAAACAATAAATAACTCTGCTTTTTTTTTGTTGTTAGGAATAAGATGCATCTCTGTATATTTAGGAGAGTAAAAAGTGGACGTTGGGTTTACTTTCGACAGCCTCGTAACTCTCGCTTCACTTATTTTGTCCTTTAGTCCTCACATTTCATGAGTGATGTTTGTAACAAAGGGGGAAGAATTATTGTTTTCTGGATCAAAATCTATCCATCTAACACTTATCGTTGGCTAGTTTTTGACCTTGAAGTAGTATTTTTTTTTTTTTTAGCTTCTTACATCAAGTGGCTTCATGCCTTGTCTGGAGCAATTTCCATAAAAAAAAGAAGAAAAAAAGATATCTCTGAGAAGCTCTATCAGTTTGTCTGTACATTGCTTGAAATAGCATTTTCATTTATCTGTCATGCTTAAGATTGAAATAACAATTTCGTTGGTCTGTCATGCTTAAGATTGAAATAACAATTCCGTTGGTCTGTCATGCTTAAGATTGAAATAACAGTTTCGTTGGTCTGTCATGCTTAAGATTGAAATAACAGTTTCGTTGGTCTGTCATGCTTAAGATTGAAATAACAATTCTGTTGGTCTGTCATGCTTAAGATTGAAATAACAATTCTGTTGGTCTGTCATGCTTAAGATTGAAATAACAATTCCGTTGGTCTGTCATGCTTAAGATTGACATAACAATTTCGTTGGTCTGTCATGCTTAAGATTGAAATAACAATTTCGTTGGTCTGTCATGCTTAAGATTGAAATAAAAATTTCGTTGGTCTGTCACGCTTAAGATTGAAATAGCATTTTAGTTGCTAAATGTGCGAATTAAATGGATACATCTTATTTTATGTTTCCAAGCACTTATATAAGCCAGTCCATCTGTCAGACTTCAATTTGAAATAACATTTTGCAGACATGTCCACTCCATTGGTCTATCACATTTAAGTTTGAAATAGCGTTTTCATCGTTAAACACACAGATTGAACGGATGCTTCTCAAGAATGTTTGTTATTTTAAATGACGATTAATGAAATTTTGATTATGCTTTTTGTTAGCTGCTGGCCATGTGCTTCTTCCTTGCAGGGGGGGGAGGAAGTGGGATTGGGCTTATTATTTTAGCCTCATTAATTGCATTTTCCAATTATTCATTGGCAAACACTGTGACTAATCTTGTTTAAACATGCAGATTACCACAGAAAATAAACTGAACAATTAATATTCAAGTCTAATCTAACAGTGATTAAGATAATCCAATTAATGCAGGAGGAAGGGGGTTATTAATTTTTTTTTTTTTTTACTTACTGTTAAAAATAGGTTTTTAAAGTTTTTCATATTCTATTTTGTTTATTAACTAATATATACACAGACATGTTTGCTCTTTCTGCGTATAAGTATCTGATAAGGTGTAAAAGCTTCAGGTTACAACTTTTGCTCTTTCCCATAGTGAAGAAACCCAGTGTTGCCCAGTAGTAACAACTCCAAACTGGAAAGTTAAAAACGTGTCTTTTGTAATAATCAGTGCAAACACAGGCTGAATGTTTTATAAAAACAAGGTTAATTTTGGTTCTCCATTTTTAGGCTTACTTTACATTTTCTTTATGAAACCTATAGTAGGCACAATTGGCACTTGATTTTATGAATGTGTGTGTGTGTGTGTGTAACTTTGTATTTTTACTGTCTAAGTGTTAATGAAACGGTCCGTCAAGAAATGGATCTTTTTAGAAATGAATAAAGACTGGAATCTAATTTGGTGCTACATGATCAGGCTGTCTAAAGATATCAGCTTCCTGATAACCCAAAATGCACCGAACATTGATGTTTTATGTTTTTTATTTTCTCTTGACAAAACTCAATCATGTTCTACAAAGCTAAAAACAACCTTCCTTCCCCAAAACGTTTACCAAAATGACCGGAGCCAGCATAAAATAACCTGAAAAAGGTTAATATGCCGTAAAACAAAACCAAACCAAACCAAACTCCATGAATAAATACCTGAACATCTAATGTACTTGAAGCATAAAAACTTTTTACCGTACGACAACTAATGTTTCAGCATTAAATGACACATAAGAGGTTGATATGCCATAAAACAAACCAAACTGGATTCTAACTTTTTATTGTTTATATATATATATATATATATATATATATATATATATACACTACTAAACCTCTGTCGATCTTGTTTGTTTGTCCTCATGCACGATGAATGTCATCACTAAATAATGTCATCCATTAACACAGATGTAGGATAACCATGCACAGTCACTAAAGGATGACGTGATCCATTAAAATAGAAATGGAGGATAACCGTGCACAGCAGATGAAATCAACATGACATCATCCATCAAACCAGAACAGTCTCTGGGGAGGCTATCTCATACCAAAATCAGACCAACAGTCTTGGACATGCTGTGCTGGTGTGACCTTGTTTTCAGTCCGTCTGAGGTATTGTTCTGTACAGTTCTAAGAGGTCTACTCTCCCAGGCTTTGCCTTCTCACCCTTCGAGAAAGGGTTAGTTTATTGTAAATCACCTGAAACCCTTCTACCAGGGAATGCTGACGAGGCTGTCCAGATATTTTTTGAACGTCTAGACTGCTGACTTTTCAAATCTCACTTTTTCGACCTTGTGTCTGGTCTGATTTTCCCGCAGTCGAAAGGAGATAAATAAAGAGTTTCTTTTATGAGATTTTATCTAAATGTCCCAGACGAATCTTAAACCTGGTGTTTAGTATAATACTAAAACTTTGTGGACCTTGTATGTTTGTTTGACAGACAGAATCGGAAATAACTTATTTGAGAGTTACCTTCCTTGATAATGTGTAATCTCAAAATCAACTGATTAGATACGATGACATCAAATATGTGTGTTATGTTGCATAAAACTGAAAATCTACATTTCATATCTTTTAGCAGTCGACCATTTTAGTATTTAGAGGGTTGTTTTAGTCAGCAGGTTTGAACGTAAGGAAGACTCGAAATTAAAGAATTTTACGTTATCTTTTATTGCTGATTAATGACATCGTCTCTCACACAAATCTATCTTCAGCAGCCCATTGGGGACGCAAAACACAGGATATCCTCACTTGTCAGATTCAAATAAGCATCTCCCCTGTTTTCCAATAAGCTCACCGTATTTATCAAATACTTGATTTTCAAACCAGATGTTTATTTTACTAATAATCTTACCAAATTTCATCATTCACAATCTGTCAAAACAAGCAAGCCTTGAATTCTAAATGCAACCAAATCTCGCCACTCATTTTCCATCTGCTAACCTTGTTTTGTATAATGTACTTGTTATCACATTAATATTGCCACATTCATCCCTTACCAACAAATCATAATTTAGGCTAAATAAATTTTTTTTAAATATAACTAATCTCTCCTGACATTTTTTCAAATAGTGCTTTTCTCTTTTCAAATTATATTTGTAACATATTATTCTAACAATGCCATTAAATAATAGAAATTATGTCTGTTCTGGACAGTTGACCAATGATTCACTAAACTTCAAAAACTACATACTTGTGCCGCAGGCTGTAAATTTAAAGATAAATACATACAGGGAATTTCCTTATCCCAAATCGTCTCTTTTTCTCTATCTTGAGAAATATAGTTAATCCCCAGATACTTAACCTTTAGCCAAGGGCAGAATCCGTCTATGCTCTCATCACATCAATATCCCTAATCTAAATTCAGTTGAGCCCATAGAAAATTAGCAGGAACAATCACATATTAGCAAACCATGTAAATCACATTTACCCAAAAGTCACCGCATCTCCGATTCAAATTCATGTGAATGAAGACAATGCTACATATGTTAAATATATATAGTGTATCGCATCTTTTGTTTAATTGTTTTTAGGCTATAAAACTAATTTCTGAAAACTCGGCGTCCTTTCTGCACACAACACTTCACACAAAAAACAAAAATCCATGGTCCACGCATTTTGCTGTTGTCTCATTTTGAGCACATCCTCATCATTGATTATCTTATGGCTCTTCTGGCAACATCCTAACAAACCCATAGGGTGAATTTAAATTCATCAATAGTGCTCTCCTTTTTCTCAAGAGATATCTGTCTAGGACCCCCCCGCCACCGCCATTATCATAAATTCTCATTAAAAAATACAACGTAAAAATACATAAATATTAAAAAACATTTTCTCAACATGTGGTGTATCTGTCCCCGCAGAAACATCTACAGTAAGATCAAACAAGAAAAAAAAAAATGACAATTGACATGCCATAAGCACAAGAAACCAAACAACCACTTCCAGATAAAATCTCCTGAGTATATTTCTCATTTTCATTGTTAATAGATTTTTTTTAAAATTCTATTTTAATGTTTTTTCACTGATTTTTGTTGACAAATCTGACAAGAATTTATTCATGAAAATAAGTCTATTATACTTACAAATGGCCCAAAGAATTTATTTTTCTCCATTTCTCCTGAACACTAGACCAGTCTAATAATGCAAAACGGGCAGTGGCAATGACTATATAGACATAAAATAAAGCTTTTAATGAGTGACAGTAAGATAGGCGTCTGTAAATGTATTAAGTATAAAAACGAAATAAAAGAAGACAGTAAATATTGAAGTTATTAGCAGCAAAAATGAACGAGAACAAAAACAATGTGAAAAGGAATGATTGGAAAAGACTTGGATAGAATATTGAGTGTGTGTATATGTATATATATATATATATATATATATATATATATATGTATGTATATGCTAGTTATTAGTAAAGCTGGTACATATGAGTTATTTGGCTTACATCGACAAGTCGAGGTTTCAGTTTATGTGACCTCTTCAGAGCCAATACTACTATTAAACTCTACTTTAATAGTGATAGTTTCTCTGAGGAGGTTGCATAAACTGAAACCTCGACTTGTTGATGTAAGCTAAATAACCCATATATACATCCAATAAATATTATATATATATATATGTTACAATAAATAAATAAATAAATATATATTGCAACCAATAAATATTATATATATATATATATTACGTTGGAATATTATTTCTATTTTTTTAATTTTTATCATATAACTAATTTACTGGTAACTTTATAAACTATATAACCTTTGGGAAACAAATGTTAATTGAATTAGCTTTAGTATAATAATAATAGATATCATATCCATATTGCTACTGTTAGTTTAGACTGGCCGAATGTTCTGAAGATTGTTTTAGAACGTTCTGTAACTAATAATGGTTATTCTTGGCTTCATCCATCCATTCAAACTGACAGATGGATGGACAAAACCTCTCATGCTGATATGAGAATGCATTTAAAAAGTCTGATTTTTATAAATAAATGCTTGTCGGACAACTAAATGATGTCATGCAAACTCATAATGAACCAATTCTTATTCTAGTCTTTTATTGATGCAAAACCTAATTCTATTCTTTTATCTGTGACAATAACTTAACATGTTTTCATACTCTCTTTTAGAAATGGTCAAGTATAATACAGGATTCAATTATCTGAATGGAAAATCTGCATGACAAACTTCAACAATGTATACAAGTGTTTAAATGTCTCTGCCTATATCACCACATTGAAAATATCTGAAAGGATTTTTATAGTATTACACTGGGTGTAGATTTCACCTTTTTTCTTTTTTTGAAGATTAAAGTTTTTTTCTTTTAATATTCAAACAAAATTGAATTTTATTTTATTTTAGAAGAGGGTTCAGTTTGCTATTAAAATTTAACCAAAACTATCCCCCTCCCCCACATATTTTGAAAGAAGTGTAGAGACATAACCTGGAAAAGGGAAGTTTCTTTGAGTACATGTATGCTCTCTTTTCCCAATAAAAATTAGCCTATTAAAAGAAAGCAAAAAAACAAAAAACACTTTCATGGAGGTGTTCTTGTATTGTCAAAACCAAAACTGTTTATCAAAAAGGTACTGATAATGTAAGAGTTTACAAGTGTAACCCCCAGTTCCCACACCGCAAACCAAAATCTCACACACACAAACCACATCAGAAATGATAAACCATAAGTTAAAAAAAATAATCGTTCATATACCCTAAGGTACTACACTTTCCAGATTACTTGTCTCTTGACAATTCTTCCAAAATTAGTTATAAGGATTCAGTTTAGATTAAATTTTAATAGCAAACTAAACTCCACCGTACTTCTTAAAAAAAAATGTTTTCTTTTAAATTTTTTTTTTGGAAAAGAAAAAAAACGAAATTTTTAGCGGGTTTGAAAGGCAAATAAGTTCAAATCGCAAAACAAAAACGAGAACAAAACTTCATTTTCAGGTGAAACCGCAACAGATGTAATCCTATAAATGTGCCAATATCTATGTATTATTTACTTATCATCCATTCGGTTGTCTTAATCATTACACATGACCTTTTCATGAAATTCTGGTATATTTTCTAGTGTGCTGCGACCTTTGATTGTGATCCTCTGCAGGGCGGTATTTTTTGCCGGAGGATTTCATTGGATATCGGTGAAAGGAACGAGGGCTCGTACTGAGGAGGCTCCGATCATAGCCCTGGCCCCACATTCTTCATACTTCGATGCCTTGCCCGTAGTATATCTAGACTTAACGACGGTAGTAGCAAAATCCGAAGCGGAATTGGTGCCCTTTTTCGGAAGTATGCACCCCTTTAATATTTTTACGATCACCCACTTTATCTTTTTCTCATGCCCCAACCAACAGGCACCCCCCCCTTTTTTTTCTTTTTAGTTGCTTTGCAATAGTTTCGATGTTTTTAGTTGTCATCAACTGCTTAATTATTGTTGTTTTTTGTTTTCCTTGCTAATTGTTTATTGTTGTCATGTCGCATATATTTTAAAAAAAAAAAACAACAAAAAAATGAGTATGTTTTTGTTTTTCTTATATTTTACACGGCTGCCATAATACAAGCAAGTATTTATCAGGTGCCGGCTACACGGAGCAAACATAACTGCCTAAAATTGTGAAATTCTAAACATAGCAACACCACAACTATGCTATATTGTGGACAAACCGAGAATGTGAACAGGCAATGATTAACATTCACCAATCTTAATTGTGTTTCTATGTTTTTGAGGCTATCAGCATAAAAAATCTTTCGCCGGCATTGTGTGAACGTTTTCAGGTAAAAATAGTTACTCAATAATATACTTTTTAATTATAAAAAAAATGATTTTTTAACTTTACTGATGTATCTGTATATAAAGGAAATTGTCTTTGTTAATTTAATATTTGTATTAAATATCAATGTTTGTATTAAAAGCATTTTTATTTTTTATTATTTTTTGGTTTTTGAACTGAGATAAAGTAATTTTTTGAATTATAATCTATGCCATTTTTCTTCACTTCATTAATTTTATTTTAGAGTTTTGCTGTCTGTCTGCTCTCGGATTAAAAGAAAAATAACTTTGACAAAGTTCATCTTTCAGATCTTCTAACCAATTTTTGAGATGCTTAAAAACCATTATTTCCTATGATTTTTTTTTGGTTTTCATAAAGAAACTTAAAAAAAAAAAACGCAATTATTTTAACCATTTTTATTTCGCACCATAGTTTGATTATTTTTTTTATGTCTAAATAATAACCATTTCAAATAGTTTCCATTGCAGTATTTCTAAACATTTTCAATTTTTTTTTTTCCTGTGTAACAAAATAATTATTCATAATTTGACAAGATGGATGTGGCATAAATGAAAATTCTATTTAAACTGTTATTTTATTTTAATTAAGAAAATAATTTCATGAAATAATAAAAATATAAATTCTATATAATGTTATAAAAATTAAGTGAAGTGTTCTTAAATAAGTGCACAATTTAAAATAAATTGATTAATATTAATATCATTTAAATAAAGTTTATATTATTCTACACTAATGCTAAAACTTATTTATTTTTTATATAAAAAATAGTTATTTAAAAATATGTATATTGTATAAATATTTCGATTTTATTTCAATTAACTCCATGGATGCTTGTTTCTTCATCAAAATGAAATTTTTTGAAAAGTCCAAATACTATAAAATGTAAAAGATTTAAATCGTAATTTCATTTTATAGTAAAAGTATAAGTAAAATATGAATTTTTAGTTTAATTTTACATATTTTTCTTTGCTAAAATTTTGTAATTAAATTAACTCTGAAAAAAAAAAAAAGAAAAAAAAGTTTGCCTCTTGTTTACATATACGAGTTGTATTAATATTACTATTGTGTTGAGTTTGAATTATCTCCCTTTAATTTTTCAGTATTATGGCCATGCTAAGGGAGGGTCAAGCAACATTATTATATAAATAGCATGTATATCTTTTGTATATTTATATTTTTAGTCTGTAGTACCACAATAATTAAAAATGAAAATTCATCATTCTCTAGATTCTTCCAAAACATGATTTGAAACCTGATAGTGAAAGAGTATAACCAATATCTTCATTTACGCTCTACTCTCATCATCATATGCAGTCTGTCGAAGTGACGACTGTTTCATGAAGGCCATCAGACCATGATCATACTTTTCCACTTAGTTCTGTCTTGTGCATTATTTTGTCAATCGCTGGTGTTGATATTCATCGAAGACGAAGGTTCTTTTCTTCTTGGTCTCTCCGGAGGTCTGGAGACTGCTGTCTCTAAATGTCGTTATTTTAAAGGATGTGGAGTCATTCGTATACCTTGGGTCCACCATAGTTCTGTTCGAGCAGAGTGCAGCGGAGGTCGATCTTTGAGTTGGGACTGCAAGATCCGCTTTTGTGAGCCTCTAACGGTCCTTGTGGGGGCGTCGGGAGATCTCATTATCAACTAAGAGGCGTCTTAACTAATCTCTTGTCCGGTTGATCTTCCTCTATGGCCAATGAGGGTGGTGGATCAGTGAAAATTGGAAGTCTTTGACAATGATTGTCTCCACTGCATTATGTGTTCTGGTGGGCTGCAGTGTTCTAACTGCTGTTTTCCGCCAATACTTCAACCGGAAGTCTCTGCAGTCTGTCTTGTTGCAGCGACGTCTCCGATTATTCGGGCATGCATCACCAGAATTAATTTGCAACGTAATCCTCCCTACCTCTCTGCTTTGGTGGCAAAAACGTATTCATGGATAGCTGAGGGCCTGAGCAACAACTATCAAGGAGGACTTGGCTGAGCTGTCAGGTTCACAAGTAGTCTGCCTTCGACGGTGGAACTGTGATTGGTTAGCCATCTTGTGCAACTGTGATTGGTTAGCCATCTTGTGCAACTGTGATTGGTTAGCCGTCTTGTGCAACTGTGATTGGTTAGCCATCTTGTGCAACCTTGCTCAGAACAACCGTGTATGGTTTGGAATGTGGCGCAGTCCAGGGAAGAAATGGGCTCAAATCAACCAGCATGAACGCTGTTGCAACACAATGTACACATCTTCCTCAATTTAAAGTTTCTTTTCACTGTATCTTTGAATATTAGCCTGGGCCTTCCCAGATTCTTCCTCGCTTCGGACATCTTGGAATAAAGTAGTTGCCTTGGTAGTGTGTCCGGTTCCATTCACTCCAAGTGTCCTACCCATCTGAGATTCTTCTGTATTAGTAGATCTGCCATAGATGTTCGACTTTATTGTTACTACTACTAATCCTTGTCTTGCAATGGAAATAATTAATGATCTTTTTAGCATTTTTGAATTATCTAAAATTAAAATCTTGTATTTTTACGGATTCTTCAAACTTGTAACATCTTGAACAATCCAAATCTATCTACTCTGTCAAAGACGTATATTTCTATAAATATGATTACTATATTTTCCAAGCGATGCATAAGTATGCACATTATTATTTCTGCAGTCAGTAAGTCTGAGCTGGAAAAATCTACAAGAGTTCTTGGCGATCCATAGCTCTGGTCTATTTGAGAAATTGTTATCATTCCAAGAGGCGTTCAACCTGTTAAATAGTGTTTTATTTGTATTTTTTTTATTTGAAAGAAATCTATATCTGGATGGAAATTATCTCTATGGCTTCCAAATATCTTTCTATTTTTGTAAGGCTTTTCTTTCTCTCAAATCTCTTGCCTTCAATCAAGTATTATGGTGAATTTGAAATACTGTATACTAAAAATAAGCAATTTCCAAAAAGAATATTGTCTTGAAAATTATTGTGGTTTAGGTGAGAATATGAAAAATTATTGTGGTTTAGGTGAGAATACGAAAAATGATTGTAGTTTAGGTGAGAATACGAAAAATGATTGTGGTTTAGGTGAGAATACGGAAAATTATTTTGGTTTAGGTGAGAATACGGAACATTATTTTGGTTTAGGTGAGAATACGGAACATTATTTTGGTTTAGGTGAGAATACGGAACATTATTTTGGTTTAGGTGAGAATACGGAACATTATTTTGGTTTAGGTGAGAATACGGAACATGATTTTGGTTTAGGTGAGAATACGGAACATTATTTTGGTTTAGGTGAGAATACGGAACATTATTTTGGTTTAGGTGAGAATACGGAACATTATTTTGGTTTAGGTGAGAATACGGAACATGATTTTGGTTTAGGTGAGAATACGGAACATGATTTTGGTTTAGGTGAGAATACGGAACATGATTTTGGTTTAGGTGAGAAAACGGATCGTTATTTTGGTTTAGGTGAGAATACGGAACGTTATTTTGGTTTAGGTGAGAATACGGAACGTTATTTTGGTTTAGGTGAGAATACGGAACATGATTTTGGTTTAGGTGAGAATACGGAACATTATTTTGGTTTAGGTGAGAATACGGAACATTATTTTGGTTTAGGTGAGAATACGGAACATTATTTTGGTTTAGGTGAGAATACGGAACATGATTTTGGTTTATGTAAGAATACGGAACATGATTTTGGTTTAGGTGAGAATACGGAACATGATTTTGGTTTAGGTGAGAATACGGAAAAAGTAACTAGTTGGGTCACCTATTGAGCTTTTGTTGGGGGGGGGGTTAGTATGTTTACAAAGCTAGTTAAATACAAAAAAGAGACACAATTCAAAATTAGTCTCTTTCTGCTAGCTATATATCTCGTCTTTCACTCTCTAGCTACGTTTTAAATAGTATTATGGTGATGATATTCTCTTTTGTTTATAATGGACTATTCCAACGTTTTTATTTTTTCCTTTATTTATTGCTTTTGACTGTTAATAAACGGAGAGAAAGAGAGTGCGATGAAAATGGAATTTAAAAAAAAAAATTTTCAACCCTCATCCCAAAACTGAGGAATATTTTAGTATACATTTTGTGAAATTAAAATATATAGGAAAAAAGCTTTAGGAAAATGTTTATTAACTCAGCCTTGGTATAATAGATAATTGTATTGTTTGCTTTATTTATTTAGGGTAAGTAGAGCTACTAGTTTTACAATAAATAATCAGCATTTATGAGTTTTCATATATGACGATCCATCCTGAGTTGTTTTTATTTTTAAAAATTATTTTATTTTTTTAATGCAGTTTTTGTAGATTTTAATATTTTTTTTAGCTTTTCATCAATATTTAAAAATCAATTTTAAGTCTTTCTTTTTTTTTTTTTTTTTTTTTGGGTGTTCCGTTTCTGTCTTTGGAAAAATCACACCTGGAGGTTGTATTGGAAGGTGTGTGATTGGCCTAATAGATACGGTTGTTGATTATGGAAACGGCTAGGCCGAATTAAAATCATATCGGATCTATTGTGGTCACTTACTCACTAATACCTATGGGAAAGGTATAAATCCATAATTACCCCATCCCCTGCTATTGATGAAAATAGCAACTTGTGTTCAAACTAATTGTATACAATGAATTGTTTACAATGGGTGTTCTTTTGACATTGAATAAATCCGAAAAGGGTTGATATGCCATAAAATGGACAAAACTAAACCTTTTCTTTTTCTCCTTCCTCATATATGAAAGAAATACATGTAAAGGTTTTCCTCGCTTTCAATTTTTGTTCATCTTAATCCATATTTTTATTCTTTTTAAGAACCCAGAAAATGCCAGATCCACTTTTTATATTTAAAAAAAAATCTTTTTTTTTACTAATAATTTTAAAATTTATTTCCAGAATACTGCCACCCTCTCCCTCTTTTTAATTTTTATGTTATTGATAGAATTATCTGTTGATGTTATTAAAATATAGCATTTTGATAGCCTGAATAATGTCCGCAGTTTAATGATTATTAACGTTCACCCTTCAAATCGCTCTCATAAACATAACTTTTTTATTTTAAGTGAATTCTTGTATTTGCCACCAATCGGGTTGGTTTGCTGTGAGTACGGGGTGCGGCAAAAAATCTCCCGCATTTATTAACTTAAATTTATACCTATCTTCATATTTGCTTTATTTTTATCAATTATTCAACTTGAATACGTAAGAATCACTTTCCATCCCACCACACCCATCAAAACCAAGAAATATTGGATGGAATAAAATGCAAGTTTAGTTTCACTGACTTGAAATTCTCTAGATCAGCAATTAATAGTGGCACTTGGCTCGACACAGAGCTCTCCTCATTTACCGTACCCTTCTAAAAGAGTGCACTCAAATCTGAATCTCTATTCGAATTGCCTTATGCTGAGTTTTCATTGACAAGTTCGGTTCTCATCCATTCTCCTGTCATCGTAGTGCCGGTCGCTTTCTAAGATCTTGCACAACAATGAATGACATCAGAGGGGGAAGTCTCTGTATAACTGGTTTCCTTTCCCAACTAGAAGGGGTAGGCTTCGACAATGGTGATGGAAACTGACCGGATGGAATTGTCATTTTTCCCTTGTAAGGGTATTTATTTCTGACACTACCTGTCCTGACACCATTTTGACTAGCAATTTGGTGAGGTCATAAATGGAACCGGGATCTGTTGCTTGAGATGCAGAGATTAAAAAAAAAAAAATTTTTTTTAAATAATTCTCTTGTGAAGAGATTTATTTTTATTTCAGTAGCAGTAAAGAATTTGAGTTAATGTCCCTCTTTCAATTCATCATCATCATAATCATCATCAGTTTTGTGTCCATTTTATATGCTGGCATGTGTTGGCTGCCTTTTAGAAATCGACTTCCAAACTAACTTATCTCTGACCAGTTCTTTATTTATCCCTCTTTCTCTCCTTATCCATCCTTATCACTTCCTCCCATGTTTTCCTTGGCCTTCCCCTATGAACTGAACCTGCTACCTCAACAGTTCTACATCTTCTGAAGAGCATAATGCGGCTTTGGAAAGTTTACTTTTTTACGTAATTTTACAGTTCAGTTGACTCATTCAAGTCCATATAAAACTACAGAGAGGACATATGTCCAATGAAAGTCCATATAAAACTACAGAAAGGACATATGTCCAATGAAAGTCCATATAAAACTACAGAAAGGACATATGTCCAATGAAAGTCCATATAAAACTACAGAAAGGACATATGTCCAATGAAAGTACATATAAAACTACAGAAAGGACATATGTCCAATGAAAGTCCATATAAAACTACAGAAAGGACATATGTCCAATGAAAGTCCATATAAAACTACAGAAAGGACATATGTCCAATGAAAGTCCAGATAAAACTACAGAAAGGACATATGTCCAATGAAAGTCCATATAAAACTACAGAAAGGACATATGTCCAATGAAAGTCCATATAAAACTACAGAAAGGACATATGTCCAATGAAAGTCGATTATTATTTTTGTATTAATCCAGTGAAATTGAGCTTTAATGGTTCCAGTCGGAGTGTAAGCGGTGCCTTGAGTTTCAAACCTTTTTTACTTTCAGACCACCTTGTATATTCAATTATCTCCTCCTTTCCCAATCTATCAAAATGCATAATCAATGTTTTTTTGGGTTTTTTTTTTTACATGATTCACATATGGTACACAATCTGAATGGACATATCTAAAAAATCTGTTTTTGCTAAACTCCCAGCAATTTTTAAAAAATTCTATCAGTTTTAATACAAGTCATACATTATTTTAAATGAAAGTAGAGTAGAAAGTTGACCGTGGGTTTACTTTCAGCAGCCTCATAACTCTCGCTTCCCTTATTTTGTTCTTTAGTCCTCACATTCTATGAGCGATGTTTCTGACAAAGGGAGAAGAATTGCGGTTTACTGGGTCGAAATCTATCCATATAACACTGATTGTTCGCTAGTTTTTGACCTTGAAGTAGTATTTTTTTTTAGCTCCTTACATCAAGTGGCTTAATGCCTTGTCTGGAGCGATTTCCATAAAAAAATAGGTTTAAACTTTTTTATAAATTAAACTCGTTGTCTCTGAATTTACTTAAGTAAAGCAAAACAGCCTGAAGAAAATACCTTAGACACGGCACATAGCCATGTAATTATCTTGGGAAATTACTGAAGATAATTGCAATGAACTCTTTGTTTCCTTTTTTCATAAATATCCCTGCCATTAAATCTTCATTCAATATTTATCTAAACAGATTTTATTTACGACATCTTGTTAATCATAATTTTAAAAAAAAGTCTTTCTTTGCCAGCTTAAATTTGTTTATGTAATAAGAGAAACATAGTACTCTGAGACTTTAAAAAGCACATTACATAGGAGGAAGGAAGAACACTCTCTTTCAGCATGTTGTCATAAGACCATCGTCCCAAGAATTACCTTCTTCCTTTTTAGGGGTGGGAGAATTCTCCCATGTATTACATCCTCCTTTGGAGGAGGGGGAAATGTACCTTTTATAAGGGGATCCTCTTTTTTGGGGAGGGGGTAGTGTAGTATCTGTTATGTTACGATACCATCCTATCAAGTATTACCTACTCCTTTGGGGAGAGGGGAGCAGTGTAGTATATGTTCGTTCGTTCTTCATGATACCATTCTCCCAGGAATTATCACCTCCTTTTTGGAGGGCCGGTAGTGTAGTATATTTTCATTCGTCATGATACATTTCTCCCAGGGATTACCTCTTTTTTTTGGGGGGGGGGGGGTAGTATAGTATATGTTCGTTTCTCATGATACCATCCTCTCAGGATTACCATCTCATTTTTTAAAGGAGGGGCTAGTGTATTATTTGTTCTGTTATTATATCATCCTCCCAGCCATTCGGTGTCAGTGTATAAGTTTGTTCACTATGATACCACTCGACCAGTCTATATTTTTGTATCTCATAATGTTAGTAGTAGTATTTTTAACATTTTTATGTATAGCATTTTTATAACATTTTTTTTGCCAAAATATATAAACTAAAAATGTATCTGAACAACTCCCTGCTTAGAACGCCTCCCTATAAATCTGTCCCTAATCACAGTAGCTCCTTACATCTGAGTGGCATAATATGAGCACAATTACATTTATTATTTATAAATGTTTTCATATTTTTATTTGATATATATATAAAAAAAAAAAACAGCCTATGAATTTAAAAGCATACACAGATGAACCTTTTTCGGAACTGAAATAATATTATCAGATTTCTTTTATTTATTTTTATTTTTTTATGTTTTATGATTGTGTGGGTGAAATTGTAATTTGTGCGCAACATTTGAAAAACAAGATTCTTTGAATAAGTATAAATATTACTTGTACCGCTGAGAAGTTGTTATCCCAACTTCTCAAAATTAAATCTTGAACATGTTTAGGACGAGTTGGGCTGAAAACTTTTCTGTATCCTTGTATTTTCAGTCAGATTGCTTGTCTGTATTTTTAATCAGTTTTCTACAAAAACGAAAATAAAAAATTATTCATGCTATCAAAAAATTTGTATTTTCCAAATATTGAAAGAAAAAAAAAATTTGCTTTTTAATCTAATATTTTTTATTTGTTTTCTTTGTTTTTTTTTCTTTTGTTGTTGCATTGCTTTTTGTTGTGATTTGTATGTTTGTCGGAACCTTCTATGAAAACTAGTGGCAGTGTTTATCCTTCTCTTGTTACAATAGGATGTTGAAGTACGTGCTTGTAAAATTGTGTCGAAGCATCTTCTTTGTGATGGGATTTCATTGGGTGAAGGTTAAAGGCCAACAAGCGCCGTCATCTGTGGCACCCGTAGTGTGCATCGCGCCCCACTCCAGCTTGTTTGATGCAATAGTGGTTTGTGTGGGAAATGAACTCTCCGGTGTCGTATCAGCTGTAGATCATACACGTATCCCTCTTATTGGAAGTAGGTACCAAGTCTTCATTTTTGGGAAAATCTGGTGCTACGGTCTGCCTCTTCTGGCTTTGAGAAATGGTGAACAAACAAAGCTATCTAAAAACAAAAATCTTTGCATCCATTCATACATACGCCTATCAGAATATATTATAGTTTTCTTTTCTTTTTCAATTGCCTTTATATGCAAATAAAGCATAACGGTTAAACGAAAATATATTTTAAAATAAAAAATAAAAACGCCTTGTTCTTAATAAAATATACAAATGCCCGCCATAAATGTTTGCAATTTGGAAATATTTACCTAAATTAATTAAAAGATCTAAAAGGATCAAGTCGAACTCTTTAACATAACTTGAATAATTCTGTTTTTTTGTTGTTGTTGTTTTTAATTGTTTTAACATTTTTTCAAAAATTATCAAGTGAAAATAGCTATTCAGGAATATCATGAAATTTACTTCAGAATTAAAATAAGATATACCTACATAGTAATTTTCATCTGATAATTTTTCCAAGAAATATGTTAGACTATTTTGAAAAGTTATCAGTGAAAATTGCTATGAAGGAATTTTTTTTTGTATAATGAATAAATAATTTCATTTAACTCTTATATATCTGGATATAAAGGCGATTTTTAAGTTTATATCACTAACAACAAACATTTTTTTAACTCAAGGCTATCTGGTATTTCTGCACAATAAAAAAAAAAAAATGAGATTTTTGTTTAATGAAAATATTTTTTTCTTTTCTTCCTCTATAAATTCTTAACGGATTTGTCATTGGGATAGTGTTAAGAAAAATGAGTTCTTATTTTTACATGCATATTGGTAACTTACATTCTATCAAGTGGGTGAGGGTGCAACTGGTATAACAGTTATCTATGTAGACCGTTTGTATTGGGGAGGAGTTGCGATGAGTATTTTTGTATCAAATTCCTTTACGAAAAAATAAAAAAACGTAGCAATGAATAACCCACATTTTCCCTGCTTGTTTTTGTAAGCTTTGGGAAACCCTTGCCATTTATGCCAAAAGCTTAAATAAAAATTGGTGAAAATCTGACATTGCAGATCCAAGAAGTCTTTTACTTGAACAGTTCCTGCCCTCTTGCCTGTCTGGTTCAGCATTCATCCTGGATGGGTTGAGATGGCTGCCTCCAAAAGAGGAAGTTTCTTGGGAATATTATATTCACAAGCGATATACCAATCGCATGCATATCTTGGTCAGGGGAGTTTTGACGACATTAGTTTTTGCAGGGAGGTGTCGCTGTACTTCCACATACAGCGCCTGGTATTTCCAAATGGTCATCCATCTGGTACTGACCAGGTTTAACATCACTTTGGTGATCTAATGAAAAACTGTGTTCCACAATGCATGATAAGTCCGAAACAAGGAAAGTGGCCAGAGGAGAGGAGCTACTTTGTTCTCTGGATATCACATACAAGAGAACCTACTTTTAATCTATATCTTAACCTATGTAGGAAGTCGACTTTATTTTGTCTGCAGGGTGAAACCATTTCAGTATTTCAAGTTCAAATGTAACAGAACCATGTTAAAAAAATAATCTTTTCAATGTTGGATCATGTGATGCCGAGTACTTGGCTTGATTAGAACGTTTAGCCTACCATGTGAAATTATTAAACCAATTTCTTGGATGAATAGTAATCATAGATTACATTGTTTTTTCTTGGGACTATTGCTCTCATTAATGTTGATATTTATTTCTGTGTTGATTTGTGCACCCTTTGCTCTGCTTCAAGGCTATTTATGGTTGGTGATGTTTTTCTCGTATTTAAATATGATGCATGCTGATTATCCGTGTCATATTTAAATGCGTCCTCCTGCATAAATTAATCATACACCGAAGGAAGGCTAGAGGACAGATCAGCCAAAATGTCATATAAATATCAACCATGATGAGGATAATAGTCTGAACAAAACATGTAAAGGAAATACTGGTCATTAAATATATAAACATTTCTACAAGATTATGCTTCGGAATTCTTTAGATGAGGATTGATAATTTGTTTTTAAAAATTCTGTATACGTTCCCGAGTTGGATATAAACATTCCCAAGTTATATAAGATGCACCTGAAGGTCGAAGGTTATATCAGCCAAGACATGAAAAAAACAACAAAGATGAGAATAGTAGTTTGAATAATCCAAATAATACAAGATATTCATCCAAATCGTACTTTTTTCCTCATCTCGACCCAAAATTGCTAGATTTGTCTGAGCATCTCTGTGAGAGGCTTTGTCCATCAGTCAGTCTCGAAACTTCAATTTGAAATCGAATTTGCTTGAAGCACAGATTTAACGGGTGCATCTTATTTGAGATGCATCCAAGCATCTCTATAAAAGCCTCTGTCCATCAATCCGCTTGTCAAACTTGAATTTTTAGATGCATACACACACACACCTATAATAGGTTCTGTCTATCAGTTTGTTTGTTTTTTATCTGTCATGCTAAAGTTTGAAATAGGATTTTCATCACTAAATGCACAAATTAAATGTTCGCATTTTAAGAATGAATCTGTTTTTGTTTAATATAGTGCATATTTTTATAGCTACTGTAATCAGAGGAAGTGGTATAATGGCATACCATGTTAAAGTTCCATTGGGCCCATGGTGTGACTTTCTCTACTATGCGTGAGAAAGGCATGAAACCATCACTCACCTCACTAACTTATCAAGCTCGTGCAATTCTACAATCATAATTCCCCTGGTGGTGAAAGTGGGCCTTTTTTTTTTAACAATGAATTATCCACTTAAAACATTCATGTGTGGAGATCAATTTGATAATTTGTATTGTCATTCCCATGATTTATGGACTATCATAAGATTGTACCTGAAATTAGAAGGGAAAAAATTTCTTTTAAATTTTTTGTTCAAGAAACATCTAATCTTTAATTAATCTAACATCTTAATATATTTTTTTCTCTATTTTTGAAACACCTTTTGTAATTCGTGCACTATCAATAATTGGACAGACATGCATGCTTTTTTTTTAAATTTGGGTTCTTTGATAAGACAGGGCATGTGTAAAATTCTTTTTTTTTTTTGGTTTAGGAGCACAACTGAATCATAATACTTGACGTTTTACCTTTTTAATTTAAGCCAAAACTTATTTGCCAGTCCAAAGTTTAAAGACTTTAAGATCACTTTTGAATTTGGAAAATCCACAATAGTAAAATATTCAATCAGCTATTTAATCTGTTGCTAAATTAAAAGCAATGTCAGGCATCCATTTTCATCATTAGACAGCTATATTAAGAAAGATAATATCGTTGGATATTCAAGAATGCAAATGAGTTCAGTCTAATTTACATAATTGATGGTGGCCATCTTCAATACATAAAGTGGTTACTGACTTCATCTTTCATCTATGTACCATATATATGTATATATTATTTAAATTGGATTAATAGCTCAATAGTGCATATACTACTAGAGCTCAAAATATAATAATTTAATAAATGTTTTTTTTTTTTTTGAAAAAAACATCTTTATTCGAACAATTGTTTCTGCCCATTTCGAAACACATTTATTAATAATTTGCAACACGCCTTATCAGATGTGAATAGAGAGCTTGACACAGAATAGGACAGCGTAATTAGTCAGCTGTGTATGCATGGTAAATTCAAATTACGATCAGGTCCGAATGGGAGGTATGTTATTGCAATCTAGCGACAGGCGGTTAATGGTAAACTCAAGTATTATCGTTCATTTGTATCTAAAATCACAAGTTGCTGCTTTTTATTTTTTAGAATTGTAAAATGAATTTCTTTGTAAACTGTTTTATATTAATTTCACTTTTTGGAGGATTTTATTATTTTAAACTTTGATAATTCTGAGGATCGCCTTTTTCTCTCTCGCTCTCTCTCTTTCTCTCTCGCTCTCTCTTTTTCTCTCTCGCTCTCTCTTTTTCTTTCTCGCTCTCTCTTTTTCTCTCTCGCTCTCTCTTTTTCTCTCTCGCTCTCTCTTTTTCTTTCTCGCTCTCTCTTTTTCTTTCTCGCTCTCTCTTTTTCTCTCTCGCTCTCTCTTTTTCTCTCTCGCTCTCTCTTTTTCTCTCTCGCTCTCTCTTTTTCTCTCTCGCTCTCTCTTTTTCTCTCTCGCTCTCTCTCTTGCTCTCTCGCTCTCTCTCTTTCTCTCTCGCTCTCTCTTTTTCTCTCTCGCTCTCTCTTTTTCTCTCTCGCTCTCTCTGTTTCCTCCTCTCTCGCTCGCTCTGTTTCCTCCTCTCTCGCTCGCTCTGTTTCCTCTCTCTCTCTCTCTCTCTCTGTTTCCTCCTCTCTCTCTCTCTCGCTCTGTTTCCTCCTCTCTCTCTCTCTCGCTCTGTTTCCTCCTCTCTCTCTCTCTCTCGCTCTGTTTCCTCCTCTCTCTCTCTCTCTCGCTCTGTTTCCTCCTCTCTCTCTCGCTCGCTCTGTTTCCTCCTCTCTCTCTCGCTCGCTCTGTTTCCTCCTCTCTCTCTCTCGCTCGCTCTGTTTCCTCCTCTCTCTCTCGCTCGCTCTGTTTCCTCCTCTCTCTCTCGCTCGCTCTGTTTCCTCCTCTCTCTCTCGCTCGCTCTGTTTCCTCCTCTCTCTCTCGCTCGCTCTGTTTCCTCCTCTCTCTCTCGCTCGCTCTGTTTCCTCCTCTCTCTCTCTCTCGCTCTGTTTCCTCCTCTCTCTCTCTCTCGCTCTGTTTCCTCCTCTCTCTCTCGCTCTGTTTCCTCCTCTCTCTCTCTCTCGCTCTGTTTCCTCCTCTCTCTCTCTCTCGCTCTGTTTCCTCCTCTCTCTCTCTCTCGCTCTGTTTCCTCCTCTCTCTCTCTCTCGCTCTGTTTCCTCCTCTCTCTCTCTCGCTCTGTTTCCTCCTCTCTCTCTCTCTCGCTCTGTTTCCTCCTCTCTCTCTCTCTCGCTCTGTTTCCTCCTCTCTCTCTCTCTCGCTCTGTTTCCTCCTCTCTCTCTCTCTCGCTCTGTTTCCTCCTCTCTCTCTCTCTCGCTCTGTTTCCTCCTCTCTCTCTCTCTCGCTCTGTTTCCTCCTCTCTCTCTCTCGCTCTGTTTCCTCCTCTCTCTCTCTCTCGCTCTGTTTCCTCCTCTCTCTCTCTCTCTCGCTCTGTTTCCTCCTCTCTCTCTCTCTCTCGCTCTGTTTCCTCCTCTCTCTCTCTCTCTCGCTCTGTTTCCTCCTCTCTCTCTCTCTCTCGCTCTGTTTCCTCCTCTCTCTCTCTCTCGCTCTGTTTCCTCCTCTCTCTCTCTCTCTCGCTCTGTTTCCTCCTCTCTCTCTCTCTCTCGCTCTGTTTCCTCCTCTCTCTCTCTCTCTCGCTCTGTTTCCTCCTCTCTCTCTCTCTCTCGCTCTGTTTCCTCCTCTCTCTCTCTCTCTCGCTCTGTTTCCTCCTCTCTCTCTCTCTCTCGCTCTGTTTCCTCCTCTCTCTCTCTCTCTCGCTCTGTTTCCTCCTCTCTCTCTCTCTCTCGCTCTGTTTCCTCCTCTCTCTCTCTCTCTCGCTCTGTTTCCTCCTCTCTCTCTCTCTCTCGCTCTGTTTCCTCCTCTCTCTCTCTCTCTCGCTCTGTTTCCTCCTCTCTCTCTCTCTCTCGCTCTGTTTCCTCCTCTCTCTCTCTCTCTCGCTCTGTTTCCTCCTCTCTCTCTCTCTCGCTCTGTTTCCTCCTCTCTCTCTCTCTCTCGCTCTGTTTCCTCCTCTCTCTCTCTCTCTCTCGCTCTGTTTCCTCCTCTCTCTCTCTCTCGCTCTGTTTCCTCCTCTCTCTCTCTCTCTCTCGCTCTGTTTCCTCCTCTCTCTCTCTCTCTCTCGCTCTGTTTCCTCCTCTCTCTCTCTCTCTCTCGCTCTGTTTCCTCCTCTCTCTCTCTCTCTCTCGCTCTGTTTCCTCCTCTCTCTCTCTCTCTCTCGCTCTGTTTCCTCCTCTCTCTCTCTCTCTCTCTCTCGCTCTGTTTCCTCCTCTCTCTCTCTCTCTCTCGCTCTGTTTCCTCCTCTCTCTCTCTCTCTCTCGCTCTGTTTCCTCCTCTCTCTCTCTCTCTCTCGCTCTGTTTCCTCCTCTCTCTCTCTCTCTCTCGCTCTGTTTCCTCCTCTCTCTCTCTCTCTCTCGCTCTGTTTCCTCCTCTCTCTCTCTCTCTCTCGCTCTGTTTCCTCCTCTCTCTCTCTCTCTGTTTCCTCGTCTCTGTCTGTGTTTCCTCCCCTCTCTCTCTCTCTGTCTGTGTTTCCTCCCCTCTCTCTCTCTCGCTCTGTTTCCTCCTCTCTCTCTCTCGCTCTGTTTCCTCCTCTCTCACTCTCTGTCTGTGTTTCCTCCCCTCTCTCTCTCTCGCTCTGTTTCCTCCTCTCTCTCTCTCTCTCGCTCTGTTTCCTCCTCTCTCTCTCTCTCTCTCGCTCTGTTTCCTCGTCTCTGTCTGTGTTTCCTCCCCTCTCTCTCTCTCTGTCTGTGTTTCCTCCCCTCTCTCTCTCTCTGTCTGTGTTTCCTCCCCTCTCTCTCTCTCTGTCTGTGTTTCCTCCCCCCTCTCTCTCTCTGTCTGTGTTTCCTCCTCTCTCTCTCTCTGTCTGTGTTTCCTCCTCTCTCTCTCTCTGTCTGTGTTTCCTCCTCTCTCTCTCTCTCTGTCTGTGTTTCCTCCTCTCTCTCTCTCTGTCTGTGTTTCCTCCTCTCTCTCTCTCTCTGTCTGTGTTTCCTCCTCCTCTCTCTCTCTCTGTCTGTGTTTCCTCCTCTCTCTCTCTCTCTGTCTGTGTTTCCTCCTCTCTCTCTCTCTCTCTGTCTTTTTTTCCTCCTCTCTCTCTCTGTCTGTGTTTCCTCCTCTCTCTCTCTCTCTGTCTGTGTTTCCTCCTCTCTCTGTCTGTGTTTCCTCCTCTCTCTCTCTCTGTCTGTGTTTCCTCCTCTCTCTCTCTCTGTCTGTGTTTCCCTCTCTCTCTCTCTCTCTCTCTCTCGTTCTGTGTTTCCTCCTCCTCTCTCTCTCTGTGTTTCCTCCTCCTCTCTCTCTCTCTCTGTGTTTCCTCCTCTCTCTCTCTCTCTCTCTGTGTTTCCTCTCTCTCTCTCTGTGTTTCCTCTCTCTCTCTCTCTCTGTGTTTCCTCTCTCTCTCTCTCTCCCTGTTTCCTCCTCTCTCTCTCTCTGTTTCCTCCTCTCTCTCTCTGTGTTTCCTCCTCTCTCTCTTTCTGTTTCCTCCTCTCTCTCTTTCTGTCCCTATCTTCCTCCCTTTCTCCCATTCCATTTTATTCCCTTTTCCTCTTTCCCTAACCCTATCTATTTTCCCTCTCTCCCTCTGCAATGTAACAATGAGAGCAAATATTAGCACTGACGTAGCTTGCTTTTTCAAGACAGGCCCAACAGAATTTTGCCTTTAACCATGATCTAAATCAATCTCTATATGGTTATATACACTGGGTAGATGTACTATTCAGTCAGGTCTATTATAACCCATCTAGGAGAAGGAAACTAAGATTTATGACCAAAGTGATTACCAGTCACCTTGACATACCACGCCACATGTTTATGATCATGAAGGCTCAAAGAGTGATACTTATGTTGTACAAGCATTTGTCACTCTCATCCAATGATGTACAGATGTCTCTCCGCAATCTCCTCAGTCATCTAAAATTTGGAAGTATGATATTTGGCTGCCACCTGTGCTACAGATCTGCAGTTGGTCTTAAAAGCCACATAGAAAGTCATAGATGAGGAAGGCTGACCGTCAAGAAACGTGATGAATGGAAATCATCTGCAAAATTATTTATTACAAAGGAAAACAATACCAAACAATTTAGACAGTAAAAGCTAAGTTAAACTCACTCTTAAGTTTCATGTTAAAAGAAAACTTCAGTAATTACTGAGCAATTAAATCAGGGTGGAGACTTTGATGATGTATGCTAGTATATATATATATATATATATATATATATATATAATATATATAATATATATATATATATATATATATATATATACTAGCATACATCATCAAAGTCTCCACCCTGATTTAATTGCTCAGTAATTACTAATGTAGTGGTATAACTGCGGTAATGGTCCTCTGAAGAGAAGAATTATCTTTGAAAACTCATGAGCTAAGGACTTTAAGATACTTTGCTTGAATTTTGAATTCTAATAAAATTTGATTGACACCTTATTTTATTACTTTATTTTATATTATAATATATATATGTATATATAATGTCTGTCATCATTCTTGTCCGTTATTTTCAACCAATTGTCTATAAGGAAAGGCTTGCTATTCAAGTATATAATGAAGCTAAAAACTGACTAATGAAAATGTGACTGCAGTTTCAAGTCTTGTCACTGTCGTTAGATGTTTAAAAACATCTTCAACAAGAGGGAGGAGGGTGAAAACCAATGAGATAAGTTTTTAGCTTTATTATTATTTGCCTATGATTTTCACATTGAACACTATCAATTATTATATTTAGCTATCCACACACACATATATATATATATACACACACATTAAATAGCCTCAATAAACTGAATAATTATTAAACTCTCAATATTTATTTTTCACCCAGTTCAACAATATTTTTTTTGACCTCTTCAATGGCTACACTTAATAAGTTTCATCTCAATGATGCATGAACAAAGAATATTGTAACTTAACAAAGTGGGTCATTAACATTTAATATAATTTGGTGAGCAACCAGAATTATATAAAAAAAGGAAGGTTCTTCCTTTTCTCAAGTATCTCAGGCTTATAATTATGGAGAAGTGTGGGGGGTCCACTTGCTGCCATTCTCTTCTCTTTAGTTAAGTCTGCTGGGGCTATTTTGATGTAAATCATTCTATTTGTTTATTTGACCTCCATTCCTAACAAATTATGAATCTATCCAAGAAATATAAACTAGTATGGTTGTTGAAAAATTGGACATACTTTTTATTAACGTTCAAAAAAAGATTTTTTATTTCGATAAACAAGAACAGATTCTGAAGATGCATCAGTTCCATCTTCACTTATAATAATGAAAATGTATTTTCAAATTTAAGGGTGACATGCGGACGAAAATGCTCTTTCATACTTGAGGGTGACAGGCCAACGAAAATCCGATTTACAAATGCCTATTCTGAATTTACCCATTTTAAAATGAATTGTTCCAAAATCAAATTATGTCATCCCATTAACTAAAACAGTAGAATTTTAAATAAATACTTTTCACAAAATAACATTTGTTTTATTGATTTGAAGAATATTTAGCTGACACTTACATAAGAAGACGGAATATTTAAAAAATAAAGAATTAAACTGCTACGATTTTAAATAAAGAAGAGACATATTCGTTTTATTTAAAGAATATTTAGATAACAATTATTTTTACGGAAGAAAGGGTCATTTTTTCTGAATAGTATTGATCGTGACATTTATTTTTATTTCAAAAAGGGATAATATTATTAACAGTAAATTATACAAATTGATGTAGAAAACACCATAGAATTTCCAGTGTTAATATAATATGCTGATAATTGCATTTGATTATATATATATATATATATATATATATATATATAATTATTAAAAGGAAAAAAAACTATACACACATTATGGTTGTATACATTATAAATTATTTCGACCCTTTATATATATACATGGACACACACACTTTTTGACTTCCCCCCCCCCCCCCACTTTACGGTCATCAATAATGAAGTTATATATGCATGTGTTTAACCGGACCCCCCCCCCCCCACACACACACTTTTATAACTGTCCCGCCGGTGCTGAACTGAATTACTTCCCTTAAATAATAGCTTTTTATACATACATAAAATAAAACAGACACAATGCATATTTTAATTTTGTTAAACATTTTCTTTCTGATCATTTGTCAAATATTTGAATATGTAATGAACATTTTTAATATTAGTAAAATTCTTTGATCGTTTAGTGAGATGAATTTTCTTTAAATTTGTATTTAAACATTTTTAAAATCTTAATCCTTTGAACCTGCAAACATGCTTTAGTCAGCAAAATATTCGGATAAGAAGGAAAACCAGATGGTCACATGGTTTTGTGTTTATGGCTTAAAATTATGTTTCTGCCACTCGACTTCCATATGCACATCAGGCCTTCCTGTTTTTAGATACGGATACATCTCACTATAAGTGCCTATGTCGGTCAGTCCTACTTAACCTTGCTTGACCATGAAACTCTGATGTAATTTGTTCTTTCAATAGTGTCACCACATGAGAATCAGGAGCCTGTATTCTATTTTTTGCCATAACTTTTGAAATGTTCCATTTATGACATATGTAATAAAAAGAAAAAGAAAGATGTTTTAAAAGTCAAGTTTGATTATGATGTGTGAAAAACAGGTTTTTTCATTTAACTTTTTAACATGATGCATCTTTTTTTAGTGTTATGGTCTTATTTAAATAAAATTTTACTGTCTTCCAGGATATACTGTGTACTTCTTTTGCCCTGATCCCTATATTACCATTTTTATTATGTTTTAATTTCTATAATTTTCAATTTTCAAAACTATGGAGTTCCCTTGATTTCTTGAACTTCTCTACTGAAAGTAACTAATTTTGTCCGTGTTGACACCAAATGAATGAATATTACAGTAAATTCTTTACCATAACCTGCTCAGGGTGATACTTAATCAGAATATGTCAGGTTTGTAAGTGTATCTTTAGTAGTTTGAGATTTAGCTGGATGCGCAGACAGAGCTATCTTTTATATAATAGATCCGTTCTGCTTCTTTCCGTTTAAATTTTTTTTTTTTTTTTTACGAACGAGTCACCGCTCATCAAGACCCAAAGGCCACTCGAGAACAAGATAGTTATTGACAACTAAAATAATCCTTTGTTTTTTTTGTTTTTTTTTTTTAATTAGTATTTACTTATCTATAATTTTAGTAAAGGACCAGTGGGCAATCCAATTATCTCAATAATCACCAAACTAAAAACGGTTACTACATACATGCCCAAGTTCTTTACTTAATGTAATGTTGTCTCTGGACTTGTTTCATATTATTAAAGTATTTAGATTTTTTTTTTCATATTTTTGACAACTATCCTGCTCTGGGGCATTCACCTCGAAAGTCAAACCAGAAACTGAAGTGACTCAATTTATTATCTATTAAAAGCAAGGAGAAATCTAACCGTATTATATTTTTTCTCGTGTCTTTATTGATAAGCTGGCAACAAATATTTATTCCAACCATGTGAAATAAATTTTCTTTTTCAAATTAAATTTAATCTAATATTTAATTTTGTAATGATTTTTTCTTCATAACAGACAAACTAGGTTTTATATAAAAAATATTTTTCCTTTTCATTGTACATTTCTCCAGTATTTAAAGTGTCATTTTGTAACAATTTACGTCCTCCGAACAATTTCCTATAGGAATTTCTTACTCATGCTCTTCTGAACAAAACAAATAATTTATGCTAAAACGCGTTCATCTGAAACAAAGTAAGCCATTACATAAATACAATAAAAAAAGTTTTCTGCTTAAAATAAATAACACAACGTTTACAGCATTTCTGCTCTTTTTCACCCATTTCATATCTTTGCACAGGGTCATTTGTACATGAAGATGCAAAAATTGTCAATTTTTATGCCTTTTAACTGACGATTCATAGTCATTTCTGTCTTTAATTAAAACTTTACCTTCCACCCGTTTCATACATGTTCAACTGTTATGATATAAATACCTATTGATTATAATTGAATCTGGTCTTGAAATAACATTTAACTTAAATGTAGAATAACGTATTATGCTACATTTAAAGTCTTCTAAACAGATCAAAAACAAAGTCTTCTCGGATGAAGTAAACTATTCTACAGTCAGATAGGTCTGCTGTTTCCGGTTCAAATCGATCGATATATCAAGCCAAAAATGCCCCCTCTCTGTTTACTTTTAACTTTGCTAGCTTGATTTTCATAAACAAGAAAACACACCTTTCTTTATATTTTATACAATTTGCTTCAATTAATAATTTAATGACCAAAATATATCTTAATTAAATTTCATTTAAAAAATCCTACTGGAAATAAAAAGACAATTTCATTTAAAAAAGAAAAAAAAGTATCATCACAATCAACAAATGCAGAGAAACAACCCATTATCAACTAGCCAACAGCTACAACTATTACTGTTGCTATTAAGTACATCTGATCATGTTGTTATTCCGCTTCTCTGATTAGTAAATCAGCTGCCATTTCCACAAGAAAGGGTCTTTTAGTCATACAGGTTCTGCCATTTCTGCAAGAAAAGGGGTCTTTAGTTGTACCAACATGAATCCGAGCCTTGATCCAGTTCCAACCGATATATCGAGCTGCAAGAATTTTTTCCGCTTTTTTTTTTCTTTAGCTCAATCGATCTTTCTAGACAATAAAAACCATCTTTTCTTTACATGAGTTATACTTTTTTGTTCTATTAATCTATTGATGAAATGATACCATAATATTTTAGTTTTACAAATTAAAATAACTGAGATAGTGTGAGAGTGAAATGAGCGAAACAAAAATTAAATTATAAAGATTTCTGTGCACCTAGTATATATTTTTTCAATCCAATGTTTTAATCTTTTAAAACATTTCTTTAAGCAAGATTCTTCAAATATTAATCAATTTAAAGAAAAAGAACGGAATGGCAAGATAAATCATACACTGAAATTATGTTTAATGAAATGTTAAACCCAGCGAGAAACACTGTTCACTAGTATATTAATAATATATACTAGCTGAAGTGTCCGTCTCGGCAGGGTTAAGATTATGACAATAATCTTAATAATTCGCCCCATTTCCAGTTGAATTATTTTTGGAAAAAGCTTTCATTTTTAATAAAATTTTCTATTCACTTAATGTGAAAACTCTAAGTTGAAACTTACAAAAGAAAAAAAAAACAAAGCTGTCACCCTTCACTATCCGAACTATAAAATTCTCGAAGCAGCTCGTCAAAATGATGCAGTAAACTAGAAAAACCATGAGATATCATGTTATCAGTCTATTTTGTAATATAAGTATTTTGTCTGGATACCTCTGGTAAAATCCGAGAATCACTTTTCTTTACTAAACTAAGAATTAACTATTATTATTTTTGGCATAATGGTTAAAGCGTTCACTAATAGGTTGGAACATCAGGGTTAATTCCTAGGTCAAGTCATACCAAAATCTAAAATAAATTGTACTTCATGCCTGCTTGCTAAATATTCAGCATTATAAAGTGAGGAAGGATCACGTGTAAGTGGGGCAATTCAAGGAAAGGAATGTCACATTCCCCTATATCGCAATGAAAAGGGAAGCTTCAGGTTATCCTTGACTATGATTGATCTATTTATTTTGTTATATATTATTATTATTAGTTGCTGATGAATTATAATCCTCAAACCGCCATCTCTTGGGCTTTTATGGATAAAGTAATGATGAAACTTTATCTACTGGGTTTTATTTGACATGAAATTCCAGAAACGCCTGCTGAATATGGAAAGTGAAATATTTAATTGATTTTTAATAAAATTTAATCTTTTTGGCATCAATTAGATATTACTGTGTAAGCGTAACCATGCGCATCGCTTTCATCTGTACATCTCCCGGTTGACTCTCCTTCTCGCCCACGTACCTTCTTTGATGGAAAGAAGTGGACAAGAATATTTATGAATTGCGATGGCAATAAATGACGTCAGTTTTTTTTATTGCGTTATTTCTTTGCTATTTGATTTCTATTTTTCCCACCATTTTTTATTGTAACCAAGAATATGAGTGACAGATACATGCACGCATACACATATAAGTATATTTGCACATGTTTGTAAGTTCACATATATATTGTTCATTTGTCCGTCATGTCTGATGACATCAGCTCTAAAGTCTGTGTACAGGCATAGTATTTCCTGTATATCTGTGTTATATTTTCACTTATCGATGCGTGTTTAGATCATTATACACTTGTGTTGTATTGGGTTTATTTAAAAAGACACAGAAAAAACATAAGAGAGACAACTTACTTGTATACGCATGAGAGAGAGAAAGACAGAGAGCTTATCTCGCTACACCCAGTAATGCTATGCACACTATCCCCCATTGGGGATGGCACTCGGGCACATCTTTTCTGCTTGAAGTCTAACCAGCAAAAGAGAAAGAACATCCCCGGTAATAAGTCACATGGTTTCATCAGTTTCTGCTCTGACCCTTAAGAGTGTCACCTCTAACCTTTCCATTCAAACACTGGCCTTGTTATATAACATTTGTACATACAAATATATTTAGTCTGCAAGCTTCCTTTGAGACATGGTCTGTTGTATAAAACTGAAAAACGAAAAAGGAACTTTTATATTTTTTCTTAACCGATGCAATATATATTTGTTATATGCTGTCTCTCTGTGCCAATTCATGTTCAAACGTAACTTTTTATACTATTTGTTTTTAAAGAAGGTTATAATTTTAAATAATTTTATTCTATTAATGTAATTATCAAACCATACCATAAGTAATTCTATTAAACATCACAAAAAGGTTTTTTAAAACGGGGGGGGGGGGGGTGTCATGCAACAGTTGTTTTTAAAATATATGTTTTGTACTATGTCTAGTTTGTCACTAAAAGAAAAACTAAGCAAACTGAAATATTTATGGGATTTAAATTTAACGTTTCATAAGATGTTATTGCAAAACCCATGTTTTTAATGAGATATATTCTTTCATTGAATTCTTTCCAAAAATGTAAATTACTTAAAGGATATTTAGAGAAAAAGTGTGTGTGTTAATGAGCGAAACAAAATCGAAAGTAAAAACTCGTGCAATGCAGGGCAAATACAGCTAGTGTAATTATATATATATATATATATTACACATAGAAAAACTATTAATAAAACGATCAGACAAGATCTCATGTGTGTTACTCGCCTATATGTAACTTTGATAAATACACATTAATTTATTTTTATTTCCTATTTGAATATTTAAAGCAAAAATAAGATGAAACTAAAACAAATTTTCTTTTAAAATCCTATTTAAAAAAAAAAAAAATTGTAAACATGACTATATTTTCAATTATTTCTTTCTACACCCGCCACCCAGCAATATGTCTTCATCAGGGCAACACCAGGTAAATAATATATGTATTATACACAAAAAAGAAAGATGCTACATTTTATTCTCTAAGTTCAAATTGTTAGACACATTAAAATAAATAATACAGTAGCAAGTTAAATCTTTTTCATTCTTGTCAGATTTTACTTTTTAATCTTAAATCTTGATGCAAGATTATTTCGTCTAAAAAAGTTATTTTTTTTTATTGGCTGATACTTTGTTCACCATTTCTGAGGCTGCAACTATTGAGCGCATACTGTCCCCCCAGAGCTGCAATTTACCTGCCCTGCTTGAAGCTGACGTTGATTGGGTCTTCCGTTTTAACTCTATAAAATCCAATCCAGTGCTTTTGTTTTAATAGTTTTTCTCGTTTTTTTTATTTATTCACTAACAAATTTCATTGCCTTCTTTTTCCTTTGCCTTAGCTTTCATTACAAGATGGCCTATGAAGATTCTCCTTCTTTTTCTGTTTTCATCTTCATACGATCATTTAAATATTTTTTCTTAACCTCTTTTTAAAAGTAAAGAAAAAAAAAAATAATCCAACTATTTATTTGCGATATTTCTAAGAAGAGATATTGTATTTTTGTACATTATTCACAGATTTCCAACTTTTTCCCTCATTTTGGTTACTGCCAGTTTCACGTTTCAGCCATTGTACTTGCCAGCTTCCTTCAGGTGTTGTCTGTGGTAGTTGATAACTTTCCAGTAAGTTCTGACAAAGCCCTTTATTTAATCCACTAGAGTAGATTGATCTCATTTCACTTTGTATCCCTTTTCAGATATTGCGTATTTTCTACAGCAAAATATTTGCCGAATTGATGTTTTTATGGAGTACATAAATGACTTTGGTCATCTAACATCGTCTAAAACGATGTATTTACAAACTAGTGCACTTATGCTAACAAAAATGACAGCATATAAATATGTTTTCATTGATATCTGACGCCAAAGATATGTTATCTGCCCCACAAGGCAAATATCCCTGCAGCGTCTGTAAGATTGGAATTGGTGCAGACTCCATCAAATGCAGGACATACAACAAGTGGTGTCATAAAAGCTGCTCCAACCTACCAGTACTACGTGTAGCAGATACAGCTAACGTAATTTGTAGCACCTGTCAAAATCCTACTCTCATTAAAACAGAAATTGTTGCAGGTGTCGAAAGAGTAAATAAATTCACCTACTTTGGCAATACAATTGATTCCAACCAGTGGACTGACACCAGTCAACGACAATCTATGCTCGACGCATGAAGAGTATTCACAACTATTCATCCCATTGTATACGAGAGAGACAGCGTACAACATATGTGTCCGATCTGTAGTCTTGTAATGTTGCGAGACATTACAAGCCAATGGTCGACGATGGAATGTCAAAACATGATCCTGGCTGCAGGGCATTGAATGAAAAAATTTTTTAGTTTCACTTTAAAGGCTTCCATTAGAAACGGCGTTGCACGATGACGTCTCATCTGATATGACCACGTCGCCTGCTGTCAGTCATCTGAAACGCTCTAAAGACATGGAAGGGATCAGATGATGACGACTTGCTCCTAGTGGGCAGTAGAAGCAAAATGGCAATGGGCAGGAGAAGTTTGAAGTCATTCACAAAACGTCTAACCTCAGCATGAGACATAACGACGAAAAATGATAATTGCTTCCAAAATTATCTACATTTGTATACTATTCATTCGTAAGTTCACACGTATATATTGCTCCTTTTTTCAGCTGCCCATCTTATTTGATGTGACTAGTTCTATAGTCAGTGCATAGGCATAGTATTTAAATAATCTTTTAAAACATTTTTGAAGTAGGATTCTTCAAATATTAGTGAATTAAAAAAGAAAGGAATATCAAAATAAATGGTATGCTTAAATTGTGTTACCTTGTTTTAATGAAAAATTAAACCCAGTTATTTTTTTAAAATATACATTTTCTACTGTGTCTACTTTGTCGTTAAAAGAGAAAAAAAAAACAACCTTGAATGTAGTTATGGAATTTAAATTTTCACATTTCCTAAGATGTCCTATAAACTTATCTGAATCTATTGCAGTGGATTAAATATCTAGTATCTGTTAGCACATGACCAAATCTGTAGAGTTCTTTGAGAGATATTTTGAAGTGAATTTTACCTAGAGGATGTAGGTTCAATCTTAGGTGAAGCAACTGATACAAGATATCTAGAAGTCCAGAAAACGAGGAATGATAGTAAGCTAAGCCCACAAATAAAATAATTGATTTGAAATTACCAAACAAAGGGTACATGGAAAAGGCCGAAGAATACAATGGCTGAAATGTTATGAAAATGGCAGCGTGGCCAAGATGAGAAAAACAGCTTGAATGAAACGTGCATATAATATAAATGATCATTTCATACTCTTTCCTACCTGTGTGGTGATTTGTAATTAATGACACTGAATTTTCTGCTCACTGGTTGTAGTGATAATAGACTGAAATATTTGTAGTTATTTCAGGTGTGCTTTTTTTTCTCTTTTTTTTTGTTGTTTCAAAACTTTTCACTAATTTTATTGGATATTCCTTGAAGATAAAAATTCTTATGGATTTCTTTTTTAAACTCAAACCGCTACCCTCCCACCCATTCTCTCCTAGCTCCCTTTTCGTCAGTGTTGATATATATCGATGCGACAATCATTTTCATACATTAAAACAGAATCTGAGTCTTCTGAAAACAACTTTGGGATGCTGCTAATAATTCTAGTAATAATGAAGGCAATGGATTCCCCCAGCAGTGAAGCAAGGGTTTCACAATCTCCTGAACCAGCATTGCTTATGTCCAGTGCCAAGGAAAATCCATGATGACCGAAAACAATGCCAGAATAAACAGAGAAAGATGGTGTTATATTAGAGTTTTATTTCTCCTACACCAATTGCACAACCAAGGCTTGAGAGTCTAGTCTACCTAACTGTTTAATCCATAGTTGGAAAGAGAATATATGGATTTATACCTTTCTCAAAAGTCTACTGCATTAGTAAAAGCGATTGTCAGGAGCATCATGATATATGGCAGTGAATGCTGGGCCCTCGTCCAGCTCTTTCTCACCCGTCTGCAGCACAGTGACAGATCTATGATCGGATGGATCTGCAATGTGAAGTCTGACTGAGCCTAATACATCAAGCTGGAGGATTTGCTGAAAATACTACACTTGCCCGGCATGAAGGTTATCCTAATGATGAATCGATTACACTGGTATGGTCATATGAAACATTCATCCTCCTGTATAAACCATTGCAGAAGCATGAATGTCCTAAATCGCAGGAAGATTGGCCGGTCAAGGAAAACTTGGAAGCAAGTCATTGGACAAGATCGCACAGTGGAATTTGGAGACAGCTTGCTTGTGTAATATCAGAAAATCTCTAAGCTCTGAACAAGGGAAAAGTGACGTTATATGAATAGAAGATGCAGTCGCCCTGTCAGAATTAAATCCAACATGCTGGGTAACCACTATACATTGCTACTTGCATTATATATATATATATATATATATATATATATATATCGCTAGAATAAACTTCAATATTCAAACCTATGAAACTTTGAGGAATGGTAATAAGGCATAATTGTTATTCTCTCTACATTCTAATTTTATTAAAACTGTCAAATATAAAATTGGTTATAACTTGATATTGCACCCGAAAATATGTGCATTAATTTACTTGATGAATAACATTTTGAGTAAATATTTAAAGATATTAAGAACGTTACCAAAATGAATAGATTTGGCATTAAATAACCTGAAAAGGAGGTTGATATACCATAGAATTAAAAAAACAAAAAACAATACATTAATATTTTTATACTTTTTAACTTTTTAAATATTGTTTTAGCATTTACTAGCTGTAAATATCACCTTGTAAATCCAATTTAAAAATTTATTTTATTAAAACAAAAGTCAAAAATTCATTTTAGTTTCCCAAAGATTTCTGACCATTTTCCCAGAAGAACCATAAGCTTCTTTTTAACGTCTTTCTTTGTTCCTTCCCTCTTTCTCACGTGTTCCGTTCCTTCTAAATATCACATTTTCCTTGGAATGTTTCAACAGAATTAATTCTTTACTTGTTACTAAATGTTTTTCTGTGTACCATTTGCCGATTGTTTTTTTTTTTATTGGTAGGAATTATTCTTTGTGACATGTAAAGAGTTAAGTCAAGTTTTCAAACCTGGAGAAATTGTTTCACAAATGCTCCACCCCTCCCCTCTTTTTTGGAGAGCACACAGAATTAAAATGCAAATAAACAAATCATGTTTACCTCATGTCAAATTGCAAAACGAAAACAACTACAAAAATAAATTTCTTCAAATGATACATTTAAATAAAAAAAATTGAATTAAAAGAGAATATAAGTCAGCATTTTATTAAACAAAATTAAATGCAAAAACAGCTGTTGTAAAATATTAATTTTGATAAATTTATATATAAACAATTCCTGTTTGGTTTTTAGAATGTGGTTGTTCAGTGAAACCACTATACAGGGTGTTCGTAAAGTATAGGATAACTGGATATTCGGCAATTGCTATACCAGTCTTGGTCTGTCTTGGCATCACTCTGACAACCTAGGGGCTGTCTTTGTAGGTTCAGACCTAGGAGGTGCACCCTCCTAGGCATTATGCTTATTCTTGATCTTCCAAGGTGCTCCTACTGGGAATGCTGATGTGTCCGTTCTTGGCTATTGTGTACCCGACCAGAGAGACCCCCCCCCCCTTTTTTTGAGTTGGTTTTCTTCACCTTCCGGCCTTATGCCACATATTGCTGCAGTGGAAAGCAAATAAATCCCAACTAATTTCTTTATTTTTTTAATCTCTGTGTGTCCAGTCTTTATGGACATCCTGTATATAAGTTGCTATATTTATAAGGGTGAGTGCTGAATATTTGTGATAGAGCTTATGTAGGTCCAAGCTGGGAGACGGTCAACTATGATGACTTTCAGTTTATCACCTTATGTTCGTCAGATCATGTGAAACTGCCTGTTACCATGTACTGTGGATCTTCTCTCCAAACTTTGATACTTCGCAATAGCATCATTCAGGAAAAGGGACAAACTATTGAATAAGAGAAATGAACCTGGTGTCAAAATGTTGACATGAAAATAAACACATTAAAAAAAAAAATGCTTGATAATCATTGATCAGACATGGCGATTCGATAGGTGGACATTGATCAAATCTCATCAACAGTGAACAATTATTTGAATGACAAATGCAGAGAAAAAACTTTTTTTAATTTATTCGTGTTGAGAGATTGTATGAGTCATGAAAGGTATGCAACAATTAAATAATAAATAACATCACAATATTTATTTGTTATATATATATATTTCCTTCAAAAACACTTTATTTACAGACAATTGTTTCTACCCATTGAAAGAACATATTTTTATGATATACAAAATACTACTAATATTCATAAAGATGGCCTCATCTACGTGTGGGTATATATATATATATATATATATATATATATATATATATATATATCAAAGAGTAATAAAATGCACTTAGCATTAACACTTTACTGCATTTTCAGTTTTATCTGAAGTGTAGCGTCATGTGTGTTTTAGTAACCCGTTATGCTTGTTTCATGATTTCATACCTCATGCAATCTCCTATCTTATAAATGTTATGCAATATAGAGGTTTAATTATTTCTATAAACAGTGTGAACTGAATCTGTAATAGTGAAATATTTTAGTATTGAAACACAAAAACAAAAGAGAAAAAACATGAATAAAAACATTTTAACAGTTTAAAAGTTGAATTATTGATTAGGTGAGGAGTGTTCAGTATCAGAAATAGAGCAAATATTAGCATGTTTGGACATGGACATGAAAACTCAATTTAATTTGCAGGTTATTGTGCATATGATAACAGTGGCATGGACATTTGATTTTTCAAAGTGATTCACTTATATTTTTGGGTGATTGTTAATTTCATGTCAATATAGTGTGTAAGTTTGAAGCAATTATATGAATGATAAATTGATTAAAATACCCTTCTTCAGTTTCCCCCACTCTATGTATAAATACAATGATAATATAACTGCTAAGTTTTTTAATAGTCTTGAGCATTTTGGATTCAGTACATGCAATTCGTCACAAATAACCAAATTTGATACTCCTTAATTGTGTGTGTGTGTGTGTGTGTGTGTGTGTGTATATATATATATATATATGGGAAGAGAAGGATGAAGGTAATCCGACGTGATGGGAAAATGAAAAAGGAAAACCAAAAAATGGATGTTTTTTATGTGTACATCAACGTTTCGTCTTTATTTATAAGACTTCATCAGGATGATAAAATAGAGAAAAAATGTCATGCAAGTACAGATACATTTTCTCTATTTTATCATCCTGATGAAGTCTTATAAATAAAGACGAAACGTTGATGTACACATAAAAAACATCCATTTTTTGGTTTTCCTTTTTCATTTTCCCATATATATATATATATGATACTATTTGCTGTCTCATCATTTCCTACCAGTTTGGATGACAAATGAGATCACAGAGACATCTGTATATCATTTGATTATAGTGACAGAAAATTGTACGATATGAGTAGCACTCTTAGCCTCCATGATGATAACTCTGTGATATTCCAAGGCAAGATGACCAGTAATCACTTTGATTGCAGATTTTACATAAGTTATCTTCTCCTAAATGGGTTGTCATAGATCTGCCTGGAGAGCCCCATCTTCCCCGGTTTTGAAATCAAAGTGATCTTTCTCCAAAACTTACAAGTTCTGTCAGCCCAAAACTGGTTTTAAGGTGCCAGTAACTTGCCTTCCACACTTTCTGCTGTTTGTTCCAAACATTTCTGCCAAGAGATGGATTTAGCCGTCAGAGACTGTTTTATATGCTTATCGTTTAGGATTTTTAAACAGCTGATGAGAGATATTTCTCAGCTTCTTAATCAAGTGTGGATTGAGGTATTCTGTTCTTTACAGCCCCTTTCTCACCATAAAGACATTGCTAGTCTTTCTCTACTCTATCGTTATTTCCATTGATTGAGCTCCAATCTCTGGTCCTTCTAAGACATTCGCAGAAAGAACTCTTTTTTTTCCTGCCATAATGGAAAAGAACTTTCTTTTTTTTCTCCATATGTCTAGTGTAAGGTGAAATTTCCATGAACATGTTTGTTTCCAAGGCTTCCTGCCTGTGGAACACATTATCACGAAACTGTTTCCTTGCAGATTACAACATGGTCACCTTCAAATCCAATGTCCACAAATGCCTATCATAAACTGTTCTCATAAGTAATTTTTTTTCTTCCATTTATCATTTCCAATCCTCATGATATTTTTCATCATTCAACTAACAATCCATCCATCTCATTAATCCTTAAGTGGTTTTTGGTCTTAAGTGTCGACTAATTAGTACAGAAACAAAACAGCCATCTCGATAACAACAACCTAGAAAATCTCTCTCTTCCTATATATATATATATATATATATATATATATATATATATATATATATATATATTCTCCCACATACGATGCCTGTTATTCCAAGATCGTTACCATTTCATACTGACCAGGCTCAACATCGCTCAACTTTGGTGATCTAACGGGACCCGATATATCAACGTGATTATGCTGTAACCTCCCTGCAAAAAAAAAAAAAATTTTTTTTTTAAATACAGCCTTGAAGATGCCTTTAGCAAGTACTTCAGTAGAACCTGCTGATCCACACATTTGTTGAAACAACAGAACAACCGCTCCCTCTGTAGAAGTTCTGTACTCAATCATGTGGCGAAGCTCTCACAAGAGAGTATGCAATTCGTTTATACATATATATATATATATATATATAATTGAATAAGTTCCAAAGTATTGAAAACACAAACTTAGCACTGAAATATAGATGGATTTATGTAGACCACTTTAAATGTTTATATAATATATATATTTCTCCAGTTTGAATTTTGCTTTAAAAAATGAATTTGTTCTCTTAAAACTATTTTCATTTTGTAGTATGCTTTAAAAAAAAAAAGGTTTTGTTTTGCAATATGACATTGTGTAAATAATGTCTTAGTTTTCATTCCTTTCCTACTCACTCATGCCTTTCTTTTGTGTTCTGTAGTCATAATAATAGTAATAATGTTAGTAATATTAATATTATTACTAATGTTAATGGTGATGGTGTTTCTCTTAAATGCCTGCTCTATAATTCAATTTTATACATTTTTGTCTTTTTTTGATGATATTCTAAATTATCAAATCAAATTTATTTCTGTTAAATTTTAATTTCTGTTTAACTGTATAAATACATACTTAAATATGTAGGTCTGTTTATGATAATTTACCTGTATTTGTAAGCTTTTTTTTTTTAATTAGATAATTTTGATTGACTTTCTAAATTCATGTTTTAAAGTTATAAACATTTTGCAACAATAATTTATACAATAACTTTTCTGCCTTGAATATTGTTGATCAAAAAAAAAAACTTGACTTAGCTAATTTAAAAATTCATATGTATATTTTGTTTTAAAACAATGTTTTATGTACATTTCTGTCTCTTTCTTCTCTTTGTTCATGGAAATCTTATTGCATATTGTTTTTATGGCTAGATAAATATAAATAAAAAACAAATTTAATAGAACTGAAGATGGATTTGATAAGAGATTTAGTTTAATGTCTGATATAGGTAGCTTACAAAAATCCAGAAATTTATTAGTTTTTAAAATTATGTTAAACTAATGACTATATTTCTTCAGACGGTGAAAGCCTGAAGTTCATTTAATTAGCAACGGTCAATTTGTGATTGCTTTAGAGTTCAGGCGTGTTAGCATTTAATCCGGAAATAAATGCTAACAAGGTATTTTTTTCTTAAAAAAAGCTCCATTATGTTGTGTGGAACAACATATCAAGATCCTCCATGTTTCAACCTTGTACTTTTTCAATTCATAACTTTGAACTAAATTTCAAAACTAGAGAGCAATCTGATCTTGATATATAAAATCAATTTGGTGACCTCTGCTAATTTCACTGTCCAAGGATATAGTATAGACCATGGTTAAAATTATGTAAGATTTGAAGTTAAATATGCAAATTAGTGCTCTTAGACATGATGTAGAAACAGCCCCCCCCCCCTCCGTGTCTTTGTGGTTAAAGGCTTTTTTTAAAATCCAAGCTACATAATTAAATCTGTTTCATCAGTCATATAAGGTAAACATTGGTATGTGTTGTTAAAAAATAAGAATTGTATTTCTGATTGATTTTAGTATTTTAATTAATCCTGATCAGTATTCTATTGTTGATTAGTCATAAATAAAGGCAGTTTTTACTGTCACATCGACTCCCCCTTACCACCCATAACAGCAGCAAGAAATAAGACAAATTTTTATAGAAGAAGAAAAAGAGGGAAGGAAGTCTTGATTTATTGTTTTTGTTTTCTTTTTCTCCTTTATTTAATTGCCCACATTCAACTGTAAAGAGAGGGGGGAGTAGAAGAAAGAAGAGAAGTAAAGAAGAAAAAATAACTGTAAAAAGGGGTACTAATTTATGTAGTTACTGGCATCACCAATTATACTTATCTTGGTGGCTCAATCGGTTAGATGGCCATATTTACAGACAGAGATCCCGAGTTCAACCCTCACTCGGGGCATACGTATTTTTACTATGATTTTGTCCCAAAATGAGCTTAAACATTTCAAATTACAATATTAAGCTGATTGTATAGCTTTACTTTTATTTTTTTTCTGTAATCTTCATAATTTACGGAAATTAGGACCCTGGGCAGCCTGACTAGTTTTCTTTATTTCTGTAATTACACCACAAAAACAAAATAATTAAATAATTCATAGTATATTCTATTTATGTCACACCTCCTTTGGTCAATGGTTATTACCAAATCGTAATGACTATTGTTGTTTAACCTTATATTCCTTTTAAATTATATTCTGGGTTTTAGTTGGACAAACACGAAATCATCATTATAGTATTATAGTTATGTAGACGAATTAAAATCAAATAGATGACTTAAAGAAGGGTGTGTGATTAGCCAAATGGATATCGTTGCAGCGTATGGGATCTTTGTGATTATTTACGCATTAATATTGTTTCAAAAGGTATGAACCCACAATTTATACCCAGATATAGGTAAGACTTAAATTTAATTGTTGACAATAGGCATTGTTTCAGCATTAAGTAACTCAAAAAGGGGTTGATATACCATAAAACAGATATTCCAAACAGTGATGGGTTATTTTGTATGTCTTTATTTTATTAATTTATTTTTTTAATGAAGCTACACAATCTTTAGAATTATGTATCTTTAAATAAATTTCAAATGTTTCCATGATGCCAATTTCAGGAATAATGAAAGAATAAATGTTAACGTCCATATTTCTCTCTTATTCTGAGTGAAAAAGTCTTTTCTTTGTCTTTAGTCAAGACAGCCATATTTGTTCAAGGGAAAGTAGCTCCTGTCATGGTATTGAAACCTTGAGCTCTCTTTACTTCAATATTTTATACCTTTAGACCCTTCGCTCATAAAGCCTATTAACAGTAAATATATTGCAATTTTATTTCCATGACCACTGAAACTTTTACTTATATGAAAAATTTGGACTCCATTAATACACCAACAACAAAAAAGTATTTTTAGGTTCTTTTTTAATAAATTACATTTTGAAATGAAATCGCCTGCAAGGAAAATTTTGTTGCTTTTTTTTCCCCACTAAAATCAATGAAACAATCTCTTTGAAACTTTGTATGGGTAAAGTTTAGGTATATCCCCCCCCCCCCCCCAAAAAAAACAAAAAAACAATTAGAGCATTGTGGTCCCTCTGTGATTCTCACTCCTCACTGATTTCATTAAATCTGCACATTTAGCAGTGACTACTTACGTGTGACTGATCGACTGACAGGAATGGGTGGATTCAGTTAAAAAATAAATACTAAGTGAAAATCAATGATGAAAATTTTTTTTTTTTTAGATATTTGCAAAATATACCATTTTGGAGATTTTAGCCTTCTGGGAGATAAACCAGAGTCCCACCCCCTTAAAAAAATCTAACTCGGTCAGTTTTCTGCGTTTCTTCTCATCTAACTTCATGCAAAATTCTCTCAAAAACTAATGAACCCATTTTGAGAAAATCAGAAAACTCATGAACTGATCGACTAACTGGCAGTGATAAAAAAAAAACATAACTCCTTTCTGATTCACTTATAAGTGATCCAAATAATGTTTTGTTTTTTTTGTTTTCATGCTAGTTTCATTTGCTCTTTCCTGAAAGAAGATACAATCAAAACGTTGTTTATAATGTCTACGAATTAAACTAAATTTTCTTAAAACTTTATTTCATTACACTAATTCTTAAATTAATGGAGTCTAAATTTGCATAATGTTTGTTTTTTTAATGATTGTTAATATCCAAACTGAAGTTTGTTTTGCTTGTTATGTTTTAAAACTATTTTAATTTTCAGCTATGCACAGATCATTGGTAATTTTTTGTCGAATTTGTGTTATTTATATTGTTTTTTTTTGCATATTTTTGAAGAAATTGACCAAATGTTTTTAAGATTCCTTTTTTTATTGCAAAACATTTTTTTTCAAATGATAAAAAAAAAAAAAATTTCTTTGTATTTTTATTGATTATTTTGTATGTAATAATAGTAAGTATGATATCATAAATGCTACCAACTTAAGTAATTTAAAGAAAAAAATATTTTTTATACATATACAACAAAAGAAAGTTTGAACTACATATACAGTAAAATATCTTTTTAAATACATACAAAAAAAATCATTAATGTTAAGTTGTCAATTTTTTGCATAAAACAATTCTAAATAGTTTTGTTCATTCTGTTTTGTTTTTTGGTGGGTCAGTCTCTTTTAGCCTTGATTCATGTGTATCTCATTTGCTGTTCCCCAACAAATGCTATGGATGTAATAGCAGCTGTACTACAGGAAGAAATAAGTAAAACTTGATTATAATTATCAACAATAAGTAATCAGTCAATTACAAGATAGATTTGACTAAGGGATAGACGGGTAAAATTTGCTTATGTTTTCTGCTTCTTTCTGACCTCAATTTGAATTCTCATGGGGAATAAACATCCAGACTTCCTGATTTGGATTTGAAGAAATTGACCAAACCCTATATATGCAGATGTCTTTCTTATAAGGCTCAGCTTTTCTTAATTCTTCTTGTACTTTCTAACTGTTCTCAGATTGCTTTCAAGTAATTGTAAACCGATAACAAATAATGCTAACAAAAGTAATTAAAAGAAAACAAAAAATAATTTTGGAATGTTTGAATTATTTAGATTATAAATGCACATGACTGTCCTCCTAGAGACAATGGATACTTTCTGAAAGGTTGTTTGTGTGCTGAGAAGTTTATAATGAAGCATGTGTTGCACAATCTGCAACTGCACTTCTAATCTGACATTTCTTAAGTCTCATGAGAAAGACAGAATTTGAGACTACTAGAAGCAATGCTGAGATAAGCAAAGAAGAATTAATGTTATTTTGGATTTTTCCTTCCTTTAAACTATTTTCCTCATCAGGGCTAGTTCAGTCTTCCCTACTATTTCACCCATAACTAGGGGGAGGAGGATTCACACCTTTTAGCAGGGTATATAAAGAAAAATAACTTTACAGTCATATACGCGTATAAACTTACAGTATTTGTTATTTCTAAATAGCCCCCCATCTAGGTACTGACCAGACTCAATATTGCTTAACTTTGGTGATCAATTAGAACCAATGTTTCAAGTTGATATAACTAGCTGTGAGTCACAAACAAGATTAAATGCACAAAGTGATTTTTATAAATGATGTAAGAATATCCCCCCCCCCTCTTTTTAACTCTCATTCCCCCCTCCTCCTCCTTCAGAAACAAAAAAAATTGTTTGTACCTTTTGGGGCATCTTCCTTTTTAACTAAGCTCAACCGTTAAAATAAAAACATCGTTCAAAACATTTATACCACAATATCAATATACAGATTAAATTCTATTAAATATTTCCTCCGGTAGTTCCCAAACATGCAGTTCTTAATTCCTTTTTACCATTATTTCTGGATTCATCTAATTTTATCTTAAAATGTTCTATATTATTGCAATTCTTAAATTGATTTGGTAGCTTGTTCCCAAAATATATTACTCTATTAGGCAAAAATTAAAATTTGTCAGTAGATTTATTTTTGATATCCCAGATCAAAGAGAAACATAAAAAAAAATGTTTGTCATAAATACGATTAATTATTTTGAAAATTTCAATTAAATGACCTCATTCTTCACAGTAAAGTCGTTAATCCTAATTTTTCAATTTCTGTCTGGAACTGTAATCTGATACATTTTATTTGTTTTGCAACATTTCTTTGTGTGCCTTTCAATCTCAGTATTTCATTACAGTTCTCATGTCTAGAAACTGGAGCCTAACATTAGGTGCAATGAGGTCTTAGAGCTTTATATATCTTTCAAACAGCATTTGGCTCCTATGAAATACTATTTTCACCATCCATTCAATCATTGTCCATCGTCTAATCATGCAAAAACAAACCCTTTTTACTGGCTATCAAATCAACCTACTCTAAAACATTGCACACTTTCTAATCTAGATACACTGAATACACTTTGAGTTTGCAAATATTATTAGACTAAGCAAAACCATGTTTTCAAAACAAGTTATTGTCTGAGACGTTTTATCAGTGGATTACTAAACACTATATCAATGGCTATTTTTGCATAAGCACCAATTAATCATAACTGTGATGCTTACTGTTCTTCTAAAAAAACATTTATATTACTGGAAGAATTGGATCTTTTGTTCGATACACCATCCTCCAGGTGATCTTGCTAGAGATTTAACAAACCTTATGTTCCAATGTGCTGAAGGCTATTTCCTATGCTTTGTGTTCTCCCTGTGATAGTTAAACTGCTAAAAGTCCTAGCCAAAGATTAGTATGTGTGTGTGTACACATCCCTTATTCCAATTCTTAGTCTATGGACCACTTCCTTTAATTTTTAAAAGTTTCAGTTGACCTAAATTCTAAATTATTATTCTAAAGTAGAAGTGTACATGTCCTTTTTGTATTTCTCAGTTGTTTAGTTACATTTTTGTGAGATGACTACGAATTCTCTGTGGACCACTGAAAATTCTATATGGACCACCAGGAAATCTATGACAAGTTTGTAGTGAGTTCGCTTGTCACAGTACCCTAAATGCATTGAAGCTTCAACTTGGTAATACTAGTCCCTATCGTGAAATCACCCAAGAATCTCCCGCTATGAACTCTCCACAATCAAAGCGGACCTTGAACTTGTGTTGGGCTCTAATGGCTGCTTCCTTTGTTGCTAGAATCGTGAATGAATCACTTGAGAAATCTCAAAATCATCAAGCGTGGTTTGCAGCAAAACAGGGTCTTTTCAAATTGACGAGATCTGGTTGAACGCACTCCTGGTGATAGTGATGACAAGATCCTGCAGATCGTCTGATAATGATATTGCTAAACAAAAAATAAACCGGGCATAAAATCCAAACACGCATGAAAATATGCATAAGCTGTTTACTTCTTTCAGGAACTTTTCTTTAAACTGGTTTTACTATTAATTATATCTGCAACATGATGTGAATATGATTGACTTGTTTACGTAAGGCAACAAAAAGACAGTCTGGTTTGCTTCAAACTTGTCTACACACAAAAAATGGGTTAAAAACGTAGATTACATGTACTAAATGTATTTAAAAATTTCTTTTGGTCTTCACAAATTATCTTGGAACTTTCTGTCCTCGGGACGGGTATTTCAGCTAGTGTTATATCTTTTGAGTTTATCAATACTAAGTGTAAGTTATCTCTGTTTGGATTTTCTCAAGATAGTTGGCACTGGTAGATAATTTAGAAGTCAGTTCTCGTGATGAGTGGAGCATCACGAAAGGAAATGTTTAAAACATGGCAGAAGCTAAACTACTATTTTTAGTAACAATAAATTTCCTTTTTTTTTTCTCTCTTTTTCTTTTGGTTCTGTGCCGAATGCGTCTGGAACAAAACACTATCATGCCCCCCCCCCCCAAAGGTTTTCAGGTCATATTTGCATTATTATTAACAAAAACTAAAAACTTCTTATATTATCGTTTAAATCCAGTGTTCAAGTACAAGAAGGGTTAAAGTGACATGATTGAAAACAACCAAATTAGGGTGTGATATTTAAGATGTCTAATGCGATGCAGTGTTGTAATGTTAAACCTTCTGTTAGCGGTATTTATTTTTTTATTCAACAATGATAAACAATAAAACAGCTAACCTGTTTATGTTAATTTGGAGAAACGTTTGGTGGAGAGTGGGAAGAAGGGGGTGGGAGCAAATTAGATTAGGTAAATTAATTATCCCTTTCTAGTTTTATTTCCTTCGTATTTTTTTTTTAAAGTTTTGTTTATCTTTATTTTCAAAATGTTGACATTCCAAATAATTCAAGTGTGCAGTTAATCATTTGTTGCTTTTATCCCTCGACGTGCCATAATTTGACTTTTGCATCTAATTTATTTACTCTTCTTCAGCTTTGCATTCTCTATTAACAAGCTAAACACATATTAAGTGGGTTCAATGGATACACAGATTATAGGATCAGATATCATCATCGGGTTAATTGGTGCATTGGACGGCTTTAAGAAAATTGACTTCCAAACTAACCTATCTCTGGCCAGGTCTTTATTTATCCCTCTTTCTGACGAGTCCATTCTTATCACTTCCTCCTATGTTTTCCTTGGCCTTCCCTTGCCAACTGAAGTTGCTACCTCAACTGTTCTACATTTATTAACCCAAGAAATTGAATCCATTCTTTCAACATGGCCATACCATCAATGTCTACTGTTCTGCACACATCTCCCTATACTCCAGATTTAATCCTTATCTCAGATCTAATCCTGTTTTTAAGACTCACATTACACATCCAGCATATCATTCTCATATCATTTCTCTCCATGCAACGCATGTCCTCAACCCTCACTGGTCAGGTTTCACTTCCACAGATAATCACATGTGCCTGATAAACAGTGGTAATGCTCTGTCCATTAGTAATGGCAGAAATTCCCTGAACTTACTCCATCCACTCATAATTCTTGAAATCATACTAACACCTGCTCCTTCCTGTGCTCCGATGGTATCACCAAGGGAAGAAAACTTCTGAACAACCTCAGTAGCTTCGCTATCCAGATATATTTTTGTGAACATTGGATATGCTCATTTCAAATCCACGCTGAACTATTGTTAACATTTATACACTAAAATATATTTGTATGAATCAGCATGGTACGACTTTTTTTGACCGACTCGATTCTATTGTCGGTATTGGTTTCCCTGATTCTTTCTAAAATCAGGTACTCACAGGAGGGACCACGTGAAGGTTTCCGACTTCCATAAGTGAAAGTAGTGTTATGGAACTGACTGGATACGAACGTGCCACATCCAGGTCGTCAGTCTGCGTTGTTATCCACTTCACGACAGCCATCTCCCATTTATATACTGCTACTGTTTGGAAATATGTTGTAATCTCTCTTGATCTGTGTCCATTTCAGATGAAACATGTGCACATCTATGAGAGTTAACTAAACGACTTACACTAATCAAAACTGAAGTAACTCTAGGTTGAATTAACAGATTTATTCATCAGCAGGAAAGGCTAAAACTGAGAAGGAACAAAATACTGTTTCACCAATAAGGAGATATGGTAATATAAAGAAACATTGTTGTATGACCTCTTCTTTGGATGGGATTGTTCTTTTGATGTTGATATGTGCATATTTGGTGACAACAAAAGAATGAAGACTTCTTTCTGCTGGCCGTAACACACCCTATCATTAATTGCTATCAATTAACCCAAACAATTATGATGACTTGATGTCCTAATAAGGGCAAACCGTCTTCTAAGAAGACATGGAAAGAAACCATCAGGCAAGACCATAAACAGTGGCAAATGAACAGTCTCAACAATCGTGATCACTGGAGACTTAGCATAAGGATAGCCAGACAGTGTCGAATCTTTTGTCGAAGGAAACAGACGATAAACCTTGATAGTGTGTGAATGAATTATGATACACATATTTTGTTCTGTATTCATCATTTACATCGCCAGGTCGCAGTAAGGAAGAGAGAGATATATAACCAGTTTTCTCCAGCTAATGATTTAATAGCTCATTTTATTTGCTGCACACTCATTTACTTATAATCTGCTCCTCTTCTAAAAATGTCTCCTAACTTTAATGATGTCACGTGACTCGTGTGTTTCTTACTTCTGCTTTCTCTCGTCACACATATGTCAAATCTGACCTATTGAACCCTCAACAGTTACTTCCTATAGCTATGTCCTTGGATGGAACATATAACTATGTACAGAACAATATATGTTTTTGGATGGACTCAAGACCGGCCAATGTAGAACCATATAACTTACTGTTGGCTTGATAGATTACAAACTAGCCGATAATTCTCTGATAAAAAAGATAACGTTCAATGGTAGAAAATAATGCTATAAAGGGAATGATAGAAATTAAATTTAAGTATGTTCTGAGAAATAACGGCTCACACAGCAAAAACTGTAAACCAAGTATGCTAAATAGGAACAGTACTAATGCTAGCAAAGTTAGTTTTAGACATGGAGAGAAGAAAGGCAATATTTCTTGGTGATGGTGCTCAAAATATCACTCTGGTGATACCAGATCAGGCTGCCCTGTGGCTCCCTGAGACGAAATTCACCTACATTAACGTTTTTTTTTTTTTTTTTTTTTTTTTTTTTGTAAAACTTAATTATGTTCTACAAAACCAAAAACAAAAACAACAGCCCCTCTCCCTTTCTCCCTCCCCTTTTTAATTTTATTTTTAGAACTTGAAGCATAAATCTTTTACTATAATGACCAGATTCGGCATTAAATAACCCAAAAAGGGTTGATATGCCGTAAAACAAAACTACCAAACCAAAAACGATGATTAAACATTTGAAGATATAAAGAACTTGAAGCATAAAAACTTTTACTATAATGACCAGATTCGGCATTAAATAACCCAAAAAGGGTTGATATGCCGTAAAACAAAACTACCAAACCAAAAACGATGATTAAACATTTGAAGATATAAAGAACTTGAAGCATAAAAACTTTTACTATAATGACCAGATTCGGCATTAAATAACCCAAAAAGGGTTGATATGCCGTAAAACAAAACTACCAAACCAAAAACGATGATTAAACATTTGAAGATATAAAGAACTTGAAGCATAAAAACTTTTACTATAATGACCAGATTCGGCATTAAATAACCCAAAAAGGGTTGATATGCCGTAAAACAAAACTACCATACCTCAAAATATCACCATAGTTAGGAGGATTAAGAAAAAACGGCTTTGTGCAGTTGTTGGATATGAAGCTACGATTGCTTCGGTTGAACAAGGGGACAGAACCAGAAGTAATATAAAAGTGACAAATCTAAAAAGTACCCCCCCCCCCCTCATACACACACACAAATAAATAAATAAAGGGTATCTATTGGAGATAAACATAAAAATAGACTCCATATTGTTAACAGGACAAGGGCGGACCCATCTGTGTTATAAGTAAAATAGCAACTTATTTAATTAAGTGTAGACAACAAATCATTTACAATAAGTATTGTTTCAGTATAAAATAATGCCAAAAAGGGTTGGTATGCCGTAAAACCAAAACGAATATTAGTACCTATAGGTCTAGTTTAATGGGTTGAGATTAAAAATATTTAATAACCTCCTATTATCTGCACAGAATCTACTTGTTACTGTCAAACTGTTTGTAGTTGTTTATTCCAGGTGATAACTGTTGGTACTTATCTGCTTAGCTTAACTTTCTCTAAGTGTTCTTCATTCTACTTCTGTGGAGAACCCTTTGATTTCAAAGTGGTTTTGTTATAGATTAAATCTATAACCATTTGGTATGATGCAAACAAAATCCCCCCCCCCCCCCCTGTTTTTTTGTGTTTTTTATAAAATCTACTTTTACTTCTGCCAAGCATGGCCTAGTAGATAGAAGTATTTGATTAAGGCTAAATCATTGGTTCAGTTTATCAGGGCTTGACAACAGTTTCTCGGTGTTTAGTTTGTGTGTGTGTTTAAAAAGCCATCATACGAGATAATCATCTCCCCTATCTCCTTAGATAGTGGATCATTCATCTCTCATCAGTGAAATTCAGATACAATAAAAGACTGTTCATTGATTCATTTGCAATCAATCAATTGCAATGGTAGTTGCCTACAATGACTCATTTGCAATTGAAAATTTAAATATTTCAGATTTGCATTAAATTTGATCCATAGCAATTAAGCAAGATTCCCTGAATTTCAATTTTTTCTCAAGACCTTAAATTTGAGACATTTTCTAGAATCAAAATCATTTAATGGATTTTCATCAAAATTGAAATCATATGGTTTTGTAGAATTATATCTTGATTTTAATCTTCATAAGGGGACATAAAACTAGTGCAAAACTGTTCTATTCAGGGAATATTACCCGTTCTAGGATGAGTATTTTAGTATATATATATATATATATATATATATATATATATATATATATAAACTAGTGAAACCTGTGTTTCGATGTTGACCAAGAAAATTGAGGAAACAAAAATATCCTAACCTTCAGAAAGACTCTTTTCACCAATAATCTACGATATGGAAAATATTTGTAAATAGAACTGGGTTATAATAAATTGAAAATAATAAAAACGAATAGTTAATAAGATGTCCTTTTGCAAAGCCATATGCAAATTAGCTAACCTTTGGATCTCGATTGCATATACATGACTGAGTATATTAGAAAACTGTTCTTCTATCATGAAAATGAAGTTGGTGTTTTAATGTCACTCAGTGCAACAAATGGCTCAGAAGAAGCAGTTTATTTGTCCGTCATGTAAATCAGTGCTTGTTTGATATAAATAACCATTAATCTTTGTGTTTGACAGATTTTGAGCAGAAATGTTAGTTCTGTATAGGAGAAACAAGAGTTTTCCTGAAAAATCTTGTTCAGTCCGTTTTTTACGTTCATGCAAACTTTCATGAAAACTAATGGAATAATGGACAGTGACAAAAACTCAAATCTTTTCAGATTGATATTGGGATCAAATAAATTAAAGATTCACTTAACAATTTATGTTAAGATACATTCTGACTTTATGCAAAAACTATACTAATTACTAGATTTTAATAATTTATCGGAGACTTATTAAATGGAGATGGAAGTTTTAAATGCAGTAAAGAAATGTGTGTGTGTCCAACCTTTTGTTTTTAAATAATTATTTCCACTAATGCATTTTGAAAAATAAAGTTATGCTCAATATATTTGATAACTAGCAATGTCAAGTAAGAAGTCCGCTAATATTCAACTATAAAAAAAGGTTGATATGCTGCAAACTGGGTAAACCAAACCAATCAATTGCAGTTGAAAGTGTTATTTTCTGTTTGAATACTGAGTAAAAAAGCTTCCTTGTGGTGTATAGCATTCTTCTGTTTATTTTTTTCACTCCTAAAGCTTTTCCCAAATCACTTATCAGCTTGCCTCTCATTCTTACGAAGGAATTATTCGTGTGTAAGAATAAATTTCCAGGCAAACCGGAAGAATCCCTGACTCAAAGTCCGCAGCAAACAGTGTTTGGTCAGATTCAGTTCTTGATATTAAACTTCATCCGTGATATAATTTCCAGTGAGAGTTTCAGTTTCCAAAATTTATTAAATTGTTAGTCCAGAGTGCTGCTTTGTTCGCCTATTAATCTCTTGCTAACTAGTAGATTTACACTTAACTTCAAAAGCATATTACTGCAAAATAATACATAAAATCTATTACAAAAAAATATTTTGGTATATCCCTATTTACTTGCCTCCCCACGAGGACGGAGTTACTGACAAAGTCGGTTTATAATATGGGGAAATTACAGCTTTCCAAAAAAGGGGCACTCTGGATTTGGACTAAATAAAAAAAATTGTCTCAGTGTAGAAGGATTTCTCCGTCACTGACCGAAGACAGAACAGATGAAGTGTAGTATCAGAACAGCTACTACACTTTGATCCTAGCCAAAAAAAAGTTCTTTGGTATGTCTCTTTCATGGTATACTGGCAAGGATTACCCGAGTAATCATATCTTATTATCCGTCGATTAGCGTATCTTTTCCACATGTGTGTGTCAGATGATTTCCTCCATGAAATTCATCATTTATGTTGGTTTCTATGTGCCAGGTCATTTTTGACTGAGTCACTTCTTTGCTCTACCTTTTTCATTGGTTACCTTCGACTGAGATGTGTGTACATTTACTAATCCATCCAGAGCTTTCTTTGACATGTCCATACTAATAAAAGTGGTTGCAACACAGAGCTGACTTCAGTCTTGGCACCTTCAGCTTCAACAGCAGGAAGTCGGAACTAATTCTGTCATCTGAACACACCACAAATCTACCGAATCCCAGTGTATATTGAACATAAACAGTCAATATGGAGACTTTAATAACATGCAGTAAGGTAAAGAAATAACATAAGTGACATGTCAATCAAGTGTAGAGCAGAAAACTTTATATCAGAGTATAGAAAATGTTTGTTTTTTTGTTTTTTTTATGTGCATAATTAATAACTAGGATGTTTGAATTATCTGACGTAAGTACTTGTGACTTGGATAGAACTGGGCAGAGTACACTGCATGATCTCTTGGACAGCACCCGGGTCACTACTAAAATCCTCATATTACTTTGTAAAACCAAATTTCTACTATGTAGCTGCTCAGCTGAGAAAGTTATGGGTTTACATACAAACATATATATATATTTTATTTATATTTAATTATACTTTTTCACCATTGTACCAGTCGTGTGTGTGTATATATATATATATATAGTCGGTGAAACAGGCCCTCAGTTCAGCCTATGTTTTTACAACCACAAACAAACCATTAAAGACAAATCCACACGCTACACAGTAGCCATGCATTATAATCTCCCAAACCACACCATAGACAACATCAAATTCATCCTTATAGCCTCCAATTTTAAGACACAAAAACAGATGCAAAACGAAACTAAACTCATGAGATTCAAGTTATCTTTTCTTCATCAGAACCTTTCCAATTTTCCCATATTTTTACTTTCTTCATATTCTCACTTTTTTTCCTATATATTATATTTTACCATTCACTTCATAGACATTTATCATCCATTTTATTATACTGCATTTTTTCTAGTTAATTTTACTTAATCCTCCATATAACTTGTAAAAGGGTTTTCTCTGTCTGAATTTCTCAAATAACACTGATAAGGTGGCAAATACATTCTCTGATTCTACTAGCTCTCCCCCCCCCCTCCAAAACAAAAAGCAATTCACTGCTGGCTAAAAATGTGTTACATTAAAAATCAAATTCCTCTTTTTATCCTCTCATCTCTCCCCCTGCCCACCGTGAACAAAACAAGATTTTAACATGTTATGATTCTCTATCCGCTTCAGTTTTCGAAAATGTCCACGGCACCACCCACGTTGCTGACTTCTTTAGATGTGAAGATTCAAGAGGAAGTCAGAGATGTGTGGATGGACAAACACTAGGCTCATATAAGCATTTCTTCATCTCATTGGCTTCAGTCTTTTTCCCTGCCACCACCACCACCCATCATGCACACACGGCTCTCATTACAGTGATGAAGATTGTTGGTAGCAGCCGAAAAAAATAGTTTTAAGTACATTTTGTATTCTTATACGTCAAGAAATAAATAAAAAATATATAAACATTTATAGATTTTTCACATTATTTTTTATACATACATGTATATATATATTAAAAAATTCATCAAAGGCAAAAAGCTATTTTGCTTTGAGGATAATGGAAGTTCATGCCTTTCTCAATAGTATTACTGCATAAATGAATGCAATAAATATAATGAGACTTTGAATTCCATTATTTGTATTGTGCCAGTAACAATTATGCCATTCATTACACCTGTACCTCGTAAATTTGGTATCACTACTTCGACGTCATATTCAGTTGATTTATGTATTGATTAGCAATTGACACCTTCCCGTTAACATCATAAATTATGAACTAAAATTACCACAAATCCTACTGACCATAAATCTTTAATGAGATCTTGTTTTTTTTTCTAACACAAAATCTATAAGATGGCATGGAAACCTTCCCAATCTTATCCTGTTCATCCTTGGTACCGAACCTACTGAATAAGTGTTATACTTTAAGCAAAGCAGGCCTTAGAAGTTCCCCGAGATAATAGAATTTAAAAAAAAAAAAAAATTTTTAATGATGCTTTTTTTTGTTCTTTAGTGTAAAACATGAAAAACAGGGTAAGTCTGAGGTGGTTGTCTGACTTGCTATTTGCCTTCATGCTTCCCCTCATCACTTGAAATAGTTTCGTCTGTGGGCTAAAAAGGGCAAATGTTTTACTTGCTAACTTATGCATGACAGAGTAGAAGTATATATATATAGAGAGAGAAGAGAAATATACAAATAAATACACATTAGTCTTTACTATAAATTGAAAGATGAATTGTCTTTCTGTTCCAATATATCTATCTATAAATTGTGTGTAACACTAAGGGAGGTAATTTAGTATATATGGGAGTTGATGATTTATATAAAAAGTAGAAATGGTTTATGGTTGTTGTAAAGTGAGTCATGTAGCAATCAAGGACCATTGAGATAAAGCTAATTTTGATGATGTAAATAGTTCATTGTTTAAAGGGAAATACATTATGGTTTATTTGTTAGAAAAATGTAATATTTCTCGGGTAAGATAAAACGAAATATTCAAATTGTTCTTTATTGACGTGTATAAATAATGTTTTGGTCAATGGCATGCAGTCAAAATATTCGTACAAACAGCACATGGCTAGTCAGTAAATCCCAAAAGGAGTTTCCTTCATCTTAATTTTCTGTTCTATTTCATCAGTCGTTTTCTTATAATCCACTTGCAGTATTACAGGGGATTATCTCAAACATACATGCGCCTTATGCACTGATCTACTTTATAGGAGATTCTCAGACATATGAAGGATAAATGAAAAGTACTGAGCTTCGCACAGACATCTGTGCGATAAACAAATAAAAAAATTGCCGCCGTATTCTGCGATCACTATTTATATGCTTAAGTGCCATGTTTGTAAGTTATGAACTGTTTTGTTTATTTTATTTTTTTTTTCAAATTCTTAAAGTGAAGGAACTAATCAATTTCTAGAAAATGTAAAAAAAATAAGTATCAAGCAATCATCATGTATCTTCATCTGAAAGACATGTCTTCCATGTGAAATCCATAATGATTTAGTGTACACCATGGAGGAGGGGGGTGATGCCCTTCATATGCCGTTGTTAAGCCCTCCATTTCTTAATTCAGATGAAGGTATTTGATGACTACTCGATACTCGATTTTCTGCATTTCTACGAATGTATCAGTTCCTTCACTTCAACAACCGTCAGAAATAAAACGGAAAATGTTATACTTAAGCATATACGTAGTGGCAGAATAGAGAGAGAATTTTGTATGCGTTCATCTCAGATGTCTGTGTTGGGTATCTCGGTATTTTTCATTCACCTCGTACATGCACCTCATACTGCACGCCTGTCCTGTGCAGTTCTAGGAGGTCCACCCTCCCAGGCTTTGCCTCCCCTCTTTGGGGAGGAGTAAGTTTATTGCTTACTGTCTGAGGCGCCCCTACCGGGGAATGCCGACGGGGCTGCCCAGGCAATTTTTAAATGGCCAGAGTGCTCGCCTCTCGAGCGCTGGCTTTTCAAACCCCACTTTCTCGACCCGATCTTGGGTCACATCTTACTTGTGGGAGTAAGATAAAACTGGCCTTGTGTCTAACTCCTGGGGAGGAGTAAATAAAACCTCATTCACTGATCAACATCATGGAGGGGGGGGGGCATGATCCAAGACAGTTCTAGAAATCTCTGCTAAAAGAAAAAACATAACTTAATTATTTCTTTTTACTCTTACCAAACGATTTCCTATGTTGCTATATTGCAATCTGACTAATATTATTCACTTTGTGGTTTCTTCGATATTTTATCATTTTAGCTTTTCTTTATTGTGTCCATAATTTTTTTTTTTTCTGTCTTCCATTATATTTAAATTTAGCTCTGAAACAAATTGATTATCTTTATAAAGTTAGGCATGTTTATATATTTGTATGTACAAGATTCATGCCTAAACTAATTAACCGATCATTATGAATTTTGGAACACAGCTGTTAGGTGTAAAAGGTCTAAATGTGGTCTGTTTCGATTAATTTAGTTTTATACAAAAGGGGTAAATTCAGATATCTACGATTTTTGTAAAATTTTAACATAAATTAATAAATATTCCCAAAATTAAGTTTTTTTTATTTTATTTTAGCATTTTAAAGAGTTTTTAGAACATATGATCACAACCTTCCATTTAAAAATTTAAATATCAAATTTGCTTTGAATTTGATCCATCATATCTTGATTTTAGTCTTCGTAAGAGGACATGAGTGGTGCAAAACTGTTTCGGCAATTAATTTTACCCTTCCTGAGATCGGTATTCTAGTTTACGAATAAATCTTGAAATTATTTTTTTATAATCTAGAATATATTAAGTTGAACATAAAAATATTAATAAAACTAGATCATAATCAATGTTTGTAAATCGAATATTGGAACCGGTTTGCATGAATTTGGAACTGGCTGATTTTATTTTGATTTAAAGAGAAAATGAAATACTCTGATGAAAAATAAGAAATCCCATATATAACCCTGATCTCTCCTTTTTTTTTTTAAATTTATATCTATTTATAGATGTATGTATATTATGTATACTCTACCATCTCGCAACGGTTGTTTCATGCTGAGTTTGGAGTCGTCTTAGCTTTTTGGAGAGCAGTTCATTTAAAACAAGTGACTCAAAACTCCCAAAACATGAAACAGCTGTAATGAGATGGTAGAATATATATAATATACATATGCGCTCTACAAAAAAAAGATTGATTACTCTAAAAATTAAAAAAAACAAAATATATGCAGAATGTAAATACATTTTTAGAGTATTTTTATCTATATATCAATTGTATTTGTTGTTTTAGAAGGTGTGTAATTATTTTAAATGTATGCAAATCTTAATGGACTTTTAAAATCTTTTTCCACTTTTCTCTTCTCTATCAGATGGGCAGTCTTGGTATTTTTTTAGGATGGTTTGTTCTGTCTGAGGTATGGTTCTGTGCAGTTCTAGGAGGTCTATCTTCCCAGGCTTTACCATCTCACTCTTTGAGAAGGGGTTAGTTTATTGCTAAATGGCGGAGGCACCCCTACCAGATAATGCCGACAGGGCTTCCTAGGCAATTTTTGTTTGGCCAGCGTGCTATTCCTCTCGGGCGCTAGTTTCAAATCTCACTTTTCTGACCTTGTCATATCTTCCCGCTGTGAGATGGAGATAAATCCCTTTTGTTTTCCCACCCCCTCTTTTCTCACTCCTCTCATTCTACCCTGAGAATCTTAATACATATTTTCTTTTTCAGAATGTTTTTTTTCTCTTTGTCTTTTCATATGATATTTTATTTATCAAATACTTTCTTTTCAGAACTCATCCAATTTACGCAACCAGTATTTGTATCACGGGAAGATCCTAACTCGAGAATTAACACAATAAAAGAAATAAAGAAACGGGCCCATTCGAATGGGGCCTGGCCACAAGTTGTCATTTTCCCAGAAGGGACTTGCACTAATCGCTCCTGTTTGATAGGTTTTAAACCAGGTAAGTTTCACTGATCTACTGGACTAATCTTAAACCATACGTATCTCGTCCAACAATAATTATAGCATTTTTTCTTTTTCGTTTTTAAATAGACGTTTTTGAAAAAAAATACTATAAAATAAAGATGCTTTTTTGTTGCCAAAAATATGAATATTCCATTCAGTATTAAATGTGAAATACGATCTCGTTTTCCACATGCATATTAAAATCTTTTCTTTTTTCTTCTATCAATAATAGCTTTTGTTGTATCCTTGTGCTGTGGGTACAATTTGGAATACAGAAATAGGTAGCACAAGATTCCAGGGTATATTAATGACTAACAAGGTTACCTGGTATTTCTTAGGTTGGGATAAGGGATAAAACCACATGCAACTGCCTAAACCACAGCAGAGAACTTTCCTTTCTCTCTCCCTACCAAAAACCGAAAGAAACTTCTATGAACAAAGTTTCTTTCCTAGAACCTGTGGAACAGGATACCACAGGCCTGCTTCCCAATCGACTACAACATGGTCGTCTTCAAGTAAAATGAGAACAAACACTTGTTCAGCCGTCGACTTGGATAATTCAATTCCTCTTAAGTAATGTTCTGCCCATCCGGTCTTCTTTTAGAAGCAATCATCGTCCAACTGATAATCTCTTTAACCCTTGTCCTCAAGTAGCTCCCGGGTCTTGATAAGCGGTGAACACTCAGTAAAAAAAAAGAAAAAAAAAAGTAGTTTCATAGGTACAAAGGAGTAACTCTTGTGGGTACATTTATTTTTATTTTCAAAATCCCCTTTCTGACCCTTTGCTCTCAGTAAAAAATAAACCAAACCTCGCTTACTGCACTCTATATAATGCCTACCATCTGTGTTCCAAAATTCATGAAAAGGTGTCCAGTAGTTAAATTCATGAGTACATTTATTCACAAGTGGGTGAGGGTTGTTATGCCCTCCTTTGCTCTCCTCAAAAATAAATCTGCGGAAGGGATTAATTTATTGTTTTCACCAGAGGTTCCCTCATTCAGGAGGAAGTGCTGCCAGGACTTTACAGGTATTTGTATTTCTATCCAAAGTACCCCTTTTTTGGAAGTTGGATTTTTTCCCCTCATTAAAATAAATACGGATAAATCTTTCTCTCGCTTTTATTCATGCCCACTCTTGCTATGCTTTAATATAAAGAAAGGAATGAAATCGTTTAGCAGAATTTATTAATTTGACCTAAATAAAACATTCTTTTAGAAGAAATGAATATTTCATTAAAAAGATGTTGTTACTATGTATTAATATGTAGTAATTTCATGCAAATGGAAATATTTGAATATTCAAAGGGGGTATATTAAATTTTGAGGGCTTAATCTTCCCACCGTCTAGTATGTTTTAGAATTCTTTGAACCAAAAGAAAATGAAGATCTGAGAATCTTGATTAATTTGTGCCTAATGTCTAATGTTGAAATTTCATTCAAATACAGTTGAATTTTTATCCTCAGGCATCCTCACACCAATTTTAAATACTCTGATAATCTTGAAATTTTGGGAATCTTTTTTAATTGATCTCTATTAATACCTATGGTTCAAATTTCATGCAAATGGGAGATATTTGAATTTTCCGAAGTGTTGTCACTTTTGACTCCCTACTCCTCAATCATCAAAGTAGATGCAATCTGTGACTAAGACATTCAGAGTAATTTGCTCATTGGTTTTGCTAGGTCATCCATTGAAAACTGATGCATCAATACACAGACATCTTTTCTATCTATCTTTTCTATCTATCTTTTCTATCTATCTTTTCTATCTATCTTTTCTATCTATCTTTTCTATCTATCTTTTCTATCTATATATATATATATATATATATATATAGTCATCCACATACAGACTTTCGTTCTCATATATATATGTATATATAAGTATTTCATGTATCCACATAAAATTTTAATAGGAGATACAATTTTTTATGTATCAATTTTCAGTGTGTGTGTATATATATATATATATGCAAACTTTGTTAAAAATAATAGTTTGTCTGTTTAATTATACCTTTTTTCAATTTTTTGATGGTCTTTTTTGTATTAAAATCAAATAAATTAATAAATGTTCCATAGGTTTCACAAACATTTTCTATTCTATCAGAAAAATTGAAAAAAAATAAAAAGGTTAAACAGACAAATTCCGTTATTTTTTAACAATGTTTGCATAAATAATAAAATGCTACCTAAATACACAATATATATATCTAAATGAATAAATTCAAAAGTTTTTCTTATTTATCACTCCTATATTACCGTTAAAACAGGATGATGTTATGTAAATCAATAATACATCATTATACTTTCAAATACGGTATATATCGTACTAAAGAAACACATTCAAATATATGTCTAATTTGTATAACTTCTTTTTATAACCGTCTATAATTAATTAATGTTTGCTGTTATACATCTATGATTATATTATTTTATTGTCCCTGCGTATCTACAATAGTTTTGTGTAAATTAACAGTTATTAATGTAAGTAATTTAATGTAATAAATGAATAAATTACGAAAAATCTGTTTTTTAAATATCAAGGGAGATAATTTAGATGAAACTAAGATCTTAGCTATCTAGAAAGATATACAGAGTTAACAGAAATGGGGAGGTGATTGGGCTCTCTCTCCTCTCCTCTCTCGAGAGAGGGGATCCTTAAAACTAAACAAAAAAATTTGCCGTCGTCATCACTACCTGTCTCTTCTCTCATCCTCCCTTTTTCTAGCGACGATAGATTTTCTTTTTTTATTGTTTTTGAAGTACATGATTTATATACAAAATAAAAGAGCAAAAATATATAAATATAAAGTCTGAAATAAAAACGTATTTTACTTAAAATACAAACCAATAAAATTAGACTTTCTGTTTAAATTGTTAGCTTAATGTAAAGTTTTCTTTCACTTAATAAATTTCTCCCCTTCCCCAATATGAAATAAATAAGAAAAACAGGCATGCTGACTTTTTTTAATTAACCCCTACTCTTTAAGAAAAGGGGTATTTTTCCTTTCAGTTGGCGTTAAATCCTATTTCAATCACATAAATTATTTAAAGTGAAATAAGTTTCAGCATTACTTATAATGAACTTTATATTGTTTTACTTAAACCATGTTTTAGTAAAAAAAAAAAAGAACAAAACAAAAGTAAACATTAAAAATCCTAAGTTATATCAATTTTCATTGTACACGTGAAACGCCAAAATAAAAATTAGATCGGCAAAATATAGTCTACATCTAAACAAGTCAAATAAAAGGCTAGCTAAGGAAGAACGATTACTCACGGTTATAAACATGTATTTTTTAAATTAAAAAATATGAAAGGAAGTTATCGTTCTTCCTTAGCTTGCATACTTCTCTTTGTTTATAAAGATGGCGACTATATTTTTTAACCCATTTTACATTTCGGCATTTTACGTGTACAATAAAACTTACCATACCATACTTGCAGGCATTACCTTCTCCTTTTATGGGGTGACACTCCCAGGCATTACCTTCTCTATCTTCGAGGGGATATTTCCGATCAAGCATAACCACATCCTTTTTGTGTGTGTGTGTAGTAGGGGGGATACTCCGACGCTTTACCTTCTTTTTTGGTGGTTTGTGTAGTATATTTTCGTTCCTCATAATACATTCCTCCCGGGCATTACCTTCTCTTTTTTTTGGGGTGGGGGCAGTATAATATATGTTCATTCCTCACAATATCATTGTTCCAGAATGACTTTCTCCTTGTTTTAGGGGGTCGGGATAGTTTACTATCTATTCTGTTTCATGATACCATCCTCCTAAGCATTAACTCCTCTTGGAGGGGGGGTGTAGTGTTCGTTTGTCATGATATAATCCTCTTAGTTATTACCCCTTCCTGTGGGGGGATGGGATCAATGTATGCAGTTTGTTCATTATGATATCATGCTCCGGACCTAGCAAAAATATGCGACCAGAGGGAAGCATATATTTGCTAGTATAATATATATATATATATATATATATATATAGATTTGTTTGGTATTCCACATATGCTTTTTGTGTCCGATTTAATGAGTAGGGCTGCTGTTAGCCATTGATTTATTAAAAATCTTACTCTACGTGACCAATAATCTTCTTTCTGCTTCCTTCATTGACGACCATCACGGTTTTATGCAGAAGAGGACATTTAGAGAAAAAACAGTAAAGAAAAGCAAACTTATGTATGAGACGATATAGGATTCAAAGAATGTAATAACTGTATGAATAATTTATTGATCACTTTCAGACATGCCATCAGTCACTTTCAGAATTGGTAGAAATCTTTTTATTAAAATTGATTTTTATGTAAGAAGGAAAGTGTGTGTAGGGGGAGTTCTAATTGTCAAATACATATACGGCATTAGCTGTACCAACCCGCCGTTGCCAGGGAGTCAAAGAAGAAATGACTGAATTGTTTACGTAGAAAAAGAATTTAATTTTGGTGACTTTACTTTTGTAATCAAATTATTTTGTAAAAACAAGAATTTTTTTAAAGTTTTTAATTACCTTCCTTTAATGCTAAAAATTTTTTCAGTGTGTTAGGAAAAATTCTAACAGTTTTCTTAACCAGAATAAGTATTTTAAGAAGAAAAAAAAAAGCGAAATAAAATATATTCATATTAATAACATTGTGGAAGGAAAAAAAAAGGAAAAAAATAGGCTAGTCCGAATCAAGTATCGATATGTCAGATAGATTGTTATTTGGGTCTGACTGAAAATCTGACAAGATAACTTTATATGTTACGTAACCTTGCCGTTTCAAATTCTGTCGGGTCTAGTGTATTAAGTTACACGCTAATAGTGTTGCAGAAAATGTGTGATCAATTTTTCCATAGTTATGTGTAAAATAGCAACTTGCATTTCATTAGTTGTATGCAACAAATCGTTTACAATAGGTATGGTTTCGGCATTAAATGACCTGAAAGGTTTGACATGCCGTAAAACAGAAAAATCAAACAATCAACTCTTTCAGCATCAATGTCGACAAAAGTTGATATTTACGCAATGCTAGAAGTGGCAAAAGCCGTTTAGTGGCTGAAATTGACCTGGGACTGTTCTATTCAGGTCTGACATAGGGGACGAATAGTTTAATTTGTACGCCATATGATTTAGTCAATCATTTTATGAGTGCCTGTGTAAAGGGTATTAAAAAAAAGAAAAAAGAGATATTTAGTAAAAAAAAAAAAAAGGGGTTCTCGGTGCAATCTAATGGTAAAATAAAGTTTGCGCTAAATGGAATAACCAAAGAAATCTTGTTTCGAAGTGTCTGTCATTTTGGCTGAAAGTGTTTAAAAATGATTAAAATAGAATTAAAAATTAAAAAAAATAAAATTGATGGAGAAGCATTTATTCTTCTGATCTAGATCTGTTTACTTGCATATACATAAGAGTAAATAAAGCTAAAAAAAAAAAACACGCTGAGATTATTCCTTGTCTGTTATATCCAACCAATCTAGTATGTTTATCTTGCGAGTTCAAACGCTGTTTGTATAAGAATTTGTAAATTGCTTATCTTGACATTGTGCCAATGGCTATTGATCCAGTGATTAGTAAGAAAACACTTGTCCTATCATTAATGGAGGCAACCGAGAAGAAACAGCTTGCATTCTATCGTACGATTATATCATATGGCCATGTCTCAATTTCATTGTGGGGATCATATTCTTGGCTATACCCATAGTAATAGTTTTATTATCATTGTGACTCCATTCTCAGCCCACCCTGTCAGCAGAACCACGAATTTGCTGACTAATAAAATAATTATCCTACCTATAAGATTCCATTTGACAACATTATTCTTGGCTATTTTTATATTGCCTAGAGTGCTTTCTTAGGAGAGCTGGTTTTTTCCATCTTCTCGCCTTGCTGAGAAGGGTTTGCTTTCTTTTACAACATATCTATCATCTATGGGTTTAAATAACCCATAGATGATAGATATGTTGTAAAAGAAAGCAAACCCTTCTCAGCAAGGCGAGAAGATGGAAAAAACCAGCTCTCCTAAGAAAGCACTCCAGGCAATATAAAAATAGCCAAGAAAAAACTCATCAGTATTTCTTACTAGAAGCGCCTAAGGCGAATGGCAATAAATCAACCCCCATTTCTAAATGAGGAGGTAATGCCTGAGAGGTCACTTTCTCGTATTACATTGTCTGTCTGTTCATTTTGTATTAATTACTATGGCTATCAGCAATTACGTGGCTAGTTAAAAAAAAAAAACTGGTTATGAATTTGTTTGCAGTTACAAATAATACAGAAACACTCACAATGTTCTTTCCCATGAAGTTCTTAGAATATACATAACAAAATGTCCCCTAGAATTATTTGTTTTGAATTCATACTTAATAACGATTACATACAATGTTTCACTTTTGGTTGTTCTACATGATTGTTTGGGTTTTTGGTCCACATTCTGAGAAAAGAGAAAGGCTGCAGATTCATCATAATAGCAGTTACTTGCTCTGCGCTCGAGGGTTCCTCTTGCACAGCTTCAAGCTAGTAAATACCGGTCTATTACTATAGAAACTGGTGTAATCGTTGTGTGAGAAAGTAGGTAAGTTATTATAGAAACGTACACTTATCTGAGGATGTCTGTTCTTAGGTATGAACTAATTTTTAATTTTCTTTTTCTATTAACTTGAATTCACCCCCAGACAAGGCACATTGCCACTGAGACGTAAGGGGCTACTGTGGATTAGGGGCCAGAAATTACAGGGGGCATCCTACGTGAGGAGTTGTGTAGCGAGATATTTGTTCACGTTACACTTAAATTTCTGCATGTCGGTAGAAACAAGGAGCAGGGGTGGAGTTCCAAAGGCTGGCAGATCGAGGAAAGAAGCTATTAGAGTAGAAGGCTCTCCGACATCTGAGGACCTCCACAGTGAATGGATGGGACGTAACTGATTGTCGGGTTGGTCTAGTGTATTTACGTCAAGGGGGCACCAGAGCATCCAGTTTCGAAGCACATTCCATTGAAGTACTTGTAAAATAAGCACAGGGATGCAACATTGCAGCGATGGGACAGGGGCTGAAGCTTGGTGGATAGTGAGGGATCTATAAGATTAGCGACTCTTTTTGGACCCTGTCTAAGAGGTAGACTAGTGGATGGTGCACCAGCCGAGATGTGACAGTAGTACTCCATGCATGGGCGGATGGTGGCTTTGTAGAGATATAGAATACTAGCAGGTGTGAGAAGTTTTCTAGCACAGTAGAGGGAGCCCACTTTCCTTGCAGCAGCCTTGACAATGTCTTTTATGTATTTGTTCCAATTCATGTTACCTGTGAATGTTAAACCGAGGAGTTTGAACGTTGGACTCTCAGGTAGAGTGTTATTAGCCATGGTAATTAGTGGTTGAAAGGGTTTCTTGTAGGTGTTAAAGGAAAGGAGCTTTCAAGCTTTAATTACTGACAAAGGCAGTTCTAGTCTGTATTAAAATAATTTCTTTTGAAATTTTAAGGGTTTTCCATCAATAACAAGAATGCTGTAAGAGAAAATCCCTCTTTCCATCCATTTACTTTACATATTTTAAGAGGGAGCACATGTTATTTCAACTTACAACACTGACACGCAAACACCCCCCCCCCCTCCTCGTTTTTGACTATAATACAATTACCATTCAAAGCTGTTAATTTTTTTCTCATGAATTCGTTATTTGGTTGACTAACCCCAAGCTGTTTCAATGATGTTTTCATTGTTTCCTTTTTAATTTTTATATCTGTCGTTAATTTAGAGTATTAATACATATACATAAGTACACACATTTTCTCTCTCTCTCTATTACTCATTCATATATATATATATATATATATATATATATATTATATATATATTATATATATAGCAAAGATGTCTGTATGTCATGTTTTAATGGTTGATCTCGCCCGATAATTCAAATTTAATCGATTTGGATGAAATTTGAATCGTAGTTATTAGAGACTGATTAAGAAATCTGCTTAAAATATTACCAAAATTTCAAGTATTTGAGTATTTTGAAGGGGTGTAAGGTGTATAATGTTTTTATTTTGTGAACAAATGTTCAGCATTCGTGATTTTCAACAAGTGGCAATCCATTTGTAAGTTATAAACAGAGCTCTCCTCCAACATACACCATCGCATAAACAAATTGATTTATTTTTTCTTTCTTTACAGTAATACTTAAAAGATAAATAAATATGTATAAAAATTACCAAACTGTTAATGTTTTTCTATTTATATGAATGAACGTATAAGTTCTTATTTAGTGTTTACAACAATGTTATGAATTAAATGTTTATTATTTGAAAATTCTTTTCAAGTATTTTTAGAAGCAAATTTTGCAAAGTGATAGCAAGCCAGCAAAGCTAGCTAGTATATATATATAAGTTAGGTATGTGTATGTTATATATTTGTATGTACAGGATTTACTCCTAAACTAATTAATCAATTATTATGAATTTTGGAACACAACTGATAAGCATAAGAATGGGTAATGTGGGCTATATTTTAGTTTTAGACAAGGGGGTCACCCTTTGTGAAAATTCAGATACCTTTGATTTTTGTAAAATTTTAAGAGTTATTAGACATCAATGAATAAATATTCCCTAAATTTCTGTTCCCTTTGGAGTATTTTAAATGGTTTTGAGGGGGCATAATATGGGCACAATCTTATTTGAAAATTTAAATATTTCAGATTTGCATTAAATTTGATCCATAGTCATTAGACACCAATTAAGAATAATTCCCTGAATTTCAATTTCTTCTTAAAACCTCTTACGCTTAAGCCTTAAATTTTAGACATTTTCCAGAATCAAAATCATGTAATGGATTTTGATCAAAATTGGAATTAAGATTTTAGACATTAGGGTTAGTAGCATTAAGAGGGCATAAAACTGTTCTGTTTGGGGAATTAATTTTACGCATTCTGAGACGAGTATTCCTATATATATATATATATATATATATATATATATAGATATCTTTTTATATTCCTCTCCCTATTCTCCTGCCAAAACTTTTGAGAAAGATTATAAAAATCACAAGTCTTTAAAAAAAAAAACAACCGTATTTCTGATGATGATCACGCCAATTGAAAGCGCTAGAGATAACTGAAATAAGAATCCTTGGAGCCATATAATACCAACTACCACCAGAGACCCGGAAGCTTGCTTGCCACATCAAGAACATTACTAAGAAAATTAAAAAAAAACACGAAAATTCTGTGGTATTCAACCAAACTTGCATATATATACATATATATACATATATATATATATACATACATATATATATATATATATATATATATTTATCATGCTTCTCCTCATTTACGGTTTTTTAATCATTTTAAAATTAGTTTCATTTACAGACCAAGAATAAGATATCATGACACAGGAATCTATCAAATTATCAGAACGGCATCGCTAATCAAATTAGTTTCCATTACATCAATTTTTTCCCAAACAATAGTTTTTCGAACATACTAATTAACAGACAATAGAACTCAAAAAGTGTGTGAGTATGTATAAAATTGTTAAACTGGAGCCATTGTTCACTAATCGCCTTCACAGCATTGGCTGTTTACATTGTTAATAAAAAAGACTGAGTCTACATTTCTCTATCTATGTCAGCTTTTATATAATCAATGATGTTTTAAATATGAACCTATTAATTTCTGAACATTATTTGTATAGTAGGTAAAATATTTTCATTTATTACAACTTTTTAAACTGTTGTTTTACTGTAATGATGCAAGTGGCAGTAATTACAAATGACGGAGGGTGAGGTAAATACTTTTTTTTCATTTCTCCATAAAAACAATTCACATAAATATAAACCATGTTTAATTTCAGATTTTTTTTCATTATGTATTCCCTTTTTAGATTTCATATTAAAACATAATTATTCGATTTCATTCATAGTATATAATCATGCAGTCTTTTGACATGAGAAAAAAAAATTATTTCATTGAAACAAAATAAAAGACTATTATTATGTTAATATTATCTTCATGCATTTGCATGTTTTAAATTTTAACTCGAAAAATACATCTGCATTATAAATGAAGATAAAGTATGTGTCAGTTAAAAACGTTATGGAATATAAAACCCGTACGTTCTGCTAATAACGCTTCATTACTGGATTCTCTTTCTTACTTTTATCAAAGTTTCAATTGCTGATTAGTTGCTTCAAACGGCTATGTCACGTAGGCTCCTCCCAATTTGTTAATGCCACCATAAGCTGCTTCTAGAATTCGACCAGCCAGTACAGCTGCTGCTGATAATGCAGAAATATGGCGTTGCTATTTTTTTGTGTTAAACTCTGTGACATGGGTACACGATGACCCTGCCTTATTTTTCAACCACTATATCTATTTAGACAGATCAGCTCTGTCATGTGGCATCCATCTTACCTAAAGATGTAATTTCAGATTTAAGAGATTTAAACATCACCCCTCCTGCAGTGTTTTCCGAATACTTGCTACTAATGTGGTAAATGAAACAATAGTTATAGTAAGATATGTAGAAACCATAGCACTTTATAATATAAAGAGTTTATTATCAGATATTTAATGTAATTTAACACTTTACTGTAGTTTCAGGACTAGTAAATTTTATATACATTCTTATTTATATATATATATATATATGTGTGTGTGTCTGTGTGTGTAAAGGTATGTTTAAAGAATAAATATTCAACATAATGTATAGGTATAAACAAAAATAAGAGTAATAAACAAAGAACAAACTATATAAGGAGAGAATTGACACAGAATATTTCGACTTTTTTTCTTTCATTTACAAAACTTTTTCAAGAAAAGCAAGTATTGAACAGTCTGAGCAGATATACATGCACCAAACCTACTCCCTCCCACCATAACACTATCACTTACTTTACCAACCCCATATTTTAAACTTCCTTTGGTGTTTCTTTAGAAACGTGACTGAGATTTGAAAGAGGGGAGGGTAATTCAAACGACGAAATATGAAAGGGGCAGATAAGTCAAACTTTTTGGGGAGGGGCGAAAAGGAGGGGCGGGGGTCAAATCTGATTTCTCACAAATTGAACACAAACCATTTAAACTTAGAAGACCTGTTTTTACTAAGAGATAATTGCAATATAATCGATAACACTTTTTAAGACTTTTTTCACATTTTTCGCTCATTTAAACTTTACTTCATTTCAATTAAACCCGATTTGATGTTTAATTTATTTCAATAAATCTATTTAATTTTAACGTATCCTCAGATGCTTTATTTTTTGTATTTTAAATTCGATACCCCCCTCTCCCAAAAAGTTTGGATTATCTGCCCCTTTCATACTTCGTCATTTTAATTATCTCCCCCTTTCATATCTCGTCTTGGCCACGTTTCTAAAGAAGCACTCTTCCTTTTTCCACCACTACTATCTTTATGTATATCTGCTTCGACTCTGTTCAATAAATGCTTTTCTTGACAAAGTTTTGTAAATTAAACAAAATATCAAAATAAAATAAGCATGATTCTGTGTTAATTCCTTTTCTATATAATTTGTTTTTTGCTTCCCTCTATTTTTATAAAATTAGGTATATTTATATGTACAGGATTCACTCCTAAAATAATTAACCAATCATTATGAATTTTGGAACAGCTGCTAGGTGTAAAAGTCCAAATGTGAGCTATATTTGGTTTTATTAATCACATATTTATTAATAACATGATAAATACATGTATTTATTAATATTAATCACATATTTATTAATAACATGATAAATACATGTATTTATTAATATTAATCACATATTTATTAATAACATGATAAATACATGTATTTATTAATATTAATCACATATTTATTAATAACATGATAAATACATGTATTTATTAATATTAATCACATATTTATTAATAACATGATAAATACATGTATTTATTAATATTAATCACATATTTATTAATAACATGATAAATACATATATAAAATTGTTCAAATTATTGTATTCTTTCTACCAAAATTTGTGGTCTTCGTTTTAGTTATCACTATCACAATGTTTTGACTGCTGTACTTCCGGATCTTCTTCAGGTCTCCGTTGTTTTATTCTGCATGTGTTATTGATCAATATTTTTGTGGGGAAAAACTTTGTTAGTATTTGATTTAAAAAAAAAAAAAAAAAAAAAAAAAAAAAAGTTTCTGCTTAGCAAAAAGAAAAGAACAAAAAACAAAAAAAAACGGTATCAAAGAGAAAGACAGAGCAGACGAGCTTACCCTTTCCTTCTAGCAGCGGTTGCAGATTTAATTTTAAGCAAACATATACATACATTTCTTGGGTGGCCGAGTACCCAAGAGGTGTGAACCCCGACCTTATTGCAATTGACCTGGGTATGGTAGCAAATATGCACACATGTTTCTATAATATTAGATTACTGATTAAATGGAATAATAAATTTGTCTTTTCAGGTGGGTTTTATCCTGGGGTGCCAGTACAGCCTGTATGCGTCCGATATCCAAACAAATTGGTAAGTTTTGATTTTTAAGTTTATGAAATTTAAAAATTGATAATTGAGATAGTAAATTTAAATATATTTAAGCATGAAACAATATAAATAAGAAAACTGAAAAGTATTAATTTTTTTTTTACGTGAATTCTATAGAATATTTAGAAAACCTTTTTTGGGGTTCTGCTTTTAGGGAATCAGTTTGGGGGGTAGAGCCGGTTTTAGAGAAGCAGTTTTAGGAAATACCTGAGTATGAGAGGAATGTTATATGGTAAACGCAAGCAAAATAATGAGTACAAAAGCATAAGTTCACAAAAGAGATTTTATATATGTTTAAAAATAGAAGTTTCATAGATAGGAAAACATAGAATGTGTGTTCATATTTTGAGAGTCATTGCTGAACAGGAGGTATTCATTAGCTGAGATAATTAGGAAGTCTGAATCGATTTCACAGATAATCCACGGATCAGAAAAGTCGTAATCAAAACTTCCCCACTCAATTACAGAAATTACTTTTGATTGAAAGTTATTAACAGTTAATGTTCATTTGTTTTCATTGTATAAGGTTCAGTGAAAAATGTTAAGAGTATTAAAAAAGGATGTTTGTTTGTTTTCAATCAGCAGATGATGGTGTGAAAGAGTTAAGGCATTGTGTGTGTGTATTGCTTTAGTGTCAGAGTGAGTTGAGAAATAGCTTTTCCCTGCCTGACAGAAGCGAGGGAAACTGGCATAAAATAGATGTTAGCTCTGTCCTGAATTTTGGCTCAATTTGTTTATTGAAAGAAAACATCTGTCCTTATATGTGCTCGAGGTAGATCAAAGCAGCAAATTCAACAATTTCACAGAAATTCTTCTGATTGGCTCAAAATATTTTTATTTGTATTAATTCAGGCGGATGTATTCTCACAGCCGTATGTGCAGAAACGATTTTGAGCACTTTTATTTAGTGCTCCGAAGGATAAACTGCGGCGTTACAAATGTGTGTACGTCCGAAAATGTTATTTAACCGATTAGATGTTTGATCTGCCAGAAAGTGACTGGCTAGAGAATTTGAGAGTTTCACTTCCGTCAATTCCTGTTTACGCACTCCAAACCCATTTGACTCTCACTAACTCGACTCATTTGTCACAACAAACAATAAAGATATACCATTATTTTTTCATACAAAAGCGTCTGTTGTCTTTTTTAATGCACAGCAGCATTATGCAATGCTTCTCCATTTGTAAGTTTACTTCTATAGATTTTTACCCACATTTTTTACAAACAATTTTTATTCCTTTCCAGTAAAGAATGAAAAAAAAATCACAATGTTCTTGGGTATAATTGTCTGCATAGGACCAAATAAACATGATCAAAAAAAGAATCAAAATGGATATTAAAATTAAACACATAAATCAGGTCTAAACTCCAATGTGGGTATCTTTTTTAATATGTATAAGGTTTTTACTGACTGAGAAAGATATCTTTGTGACAAAATTACAAGAGTTGAACAAATAACTTGTTTGGTGGTAATAAGAATATGAAAGACGCACATATGTTGAAGACTAGATATTAGCAATAAAAAAAATTTTTTTGCTGTTCAAACATAGTCTCACATGAGCCAAGAGGCACAAGTAGACACGGAAGTGTTATCAAAGGACATTTGAAATGAGCGTTGTTCTACGTTAAAAATGTCTAGTTTTTTATAAGTTTCATATTACGACAATTTCTATAACAAAATGCATTTATTGATAAAGAGTGGAGGACTCTCCGAAATATAAAAAATTGCATTAATACCTATAATTTGCATGCTTTTATGCTTTCCATAAGGCTATCTTTTATTTTTCAATTGTGAAGAAATTCATCGTTTTTAGCTCGGAAATATTTTAAATTAGGACAAAATAATATCATGAATTATATATACATAAAAGACGAAACTTGTCTGTCTATCTGCTTTTTAATGTTATCGCAATCCAATGCAGACCAATGTGTTTTCCGAGATGCTATTGAACGATTTTCAACTTCAGTCTTAGGACGAATCAGGAAGTACTCTTTCTCTCTCTCTCTCTAAAAATGTATGTGTGTGTGTGTGCACGTACTGCTCCCAATTTAGGATGATCCTCTAAACTTTCACCCTAATTTTCAGTAGCCCTACTTCTACAGTAGCAACTTGCCTTATTTAAGGTGAACTCTGTTAATATATATATATATATCCTGTGTTATTCTAAAAGAATGTCTGTTGCAAATCTAATAACAGGGATGTGAGTTCTCTGTTTTTTAGTGGAATTCCGCTTTCTTATATCCAGAAAAAATCGATTTCTGCTTAAATCTCGTTAGTTTCTCATATGCAAGTTCTCAGCTTTTTGATCGAAATTCGCTTTTTTTTTTTTTAATAATAAAAAAAAAACTTATTTCCCCTAAAACTAAAAATATTAATTTTGCTGTGAAAGCTGAGAGTTCAATAATTCATGATGGTGGTAGAGGAATTAGATGACTTTTGTTTAATCAAAGGATGATTTTGTGTTCCTTCCCTCCACATAGGAACTCAGTGTCTTTCTCTTAATTTTGACTTTCCTTGTTGAAACTAATTGGAATTATTTATGAAAAAAAGTTGTTTTATTGTGCTGTCCTCTCTCTCCATACACACAGGGGAGTTGTGGTCCCACATGTTGGGAAATTCATCTTGATTTCAGCTGTTTTTGCCATTGGCTACTTTTGGCTACGATCAAAGTGTAGTATCTGTTCCGATGGATACTGCACCCCATACTGGTATTTTCTTGGCCTTCGGGGCTTGATTTACGCCGGTCAATGGGTCTGTCCTGTGCAGTTCTAGGAGGTCCACCCTCCCAGGCTTTGCCTCCGCTCTTTGGGGAGGAGTAAGTTTATTGCTTACTGTCTGAGGCGCCCCTACCGGGGAATGCTGACAGGGCTGCCCAGGCAATTTTTTAAATGGCCAGAGTGCTCACCTCTCGGGCACTGGCTTTTAAAACCCCACTTTCCCGACCCGACCTTGGGTCACATCTTACTTGTGGGAATAGGATAAAAACTGGCCTTGTGCCTAACTCCTGGAGAGGAGTAAATCAATACTCATATCTCTGTGATAAGTAAAATGGATTTGGAGTTCTCTTCATTTTCTTATATAGATTCTGAGTGGGGTGAGATCCTTTTATGATATTATCTATAGCTATGATATCATTTGTACCAAATTTCATGTTCCTATGTTTAATAGTAGTAAGTAGAAACACACACACACATCTTTTGTTTGTGAGAGAAATTGTTTGCCATAACTTGAATTTTCTCTTCTCTATTGTAATTTTTAACTACTTTGTCAGTTTATCAAATAACTAAATTGCACACACAAAACTATATAAAAGGTTTATTTTAATGAATCTGTAAATATCTTTAACTTTTTAGGATACTATAACTTGGACATGGGATGGACCTGAAGCGTAAGTATTTTCATCATTGTCTTTCAAAAGTGATATTTATTTGATGAAACATTCTTAATGTAGAGACATTGTATTTAACAGGATAATTGTTTTTGTAGGTATATCTATATACAGGGTGTTTCAAAAGTCTTGGGAACATTACAAATGCGTATATCTCATGAACTATTCCAGGTAGAAAAATGAAACTGGTGCCATTTTAAAGCTTGCTTAATCAAGTTTTTGGTCATACTAATGATTTTCGTGTTATCTTTCCAGGTGCAGTAATGGCGTTCTCTAAACAAGACAAGGCATTTTGCGTCCTCCAATTTGCAAAGACTGAATCGTGGACATGTGTTCAGCGTGCATTTCGCAGGAAATTTAAAAAAGAAGCCCCTGAAAGGAAATCCATTGTCAGATGGCATGCTAAATTTGTGAAAGATGGGTGTTTGTGCCCAAGTAAGCGAACAGGTCGCCCTTCAACTTCAGAAGATGCAGTTGAGCAAGTTCGGACAGCCTTTCAGCGGAGCCCCCGTAAATCAGTGAGAAGAGCCAGCAGGGAACTTCAGCTTGCTCCAGCAACTGTCTGGCGTGTCTTAAGGAAACGACTGCAAATGGTACCTTACAAGCTAAAGTTGGTCCAAAAGTTGAAGGACACTGATAAGCCACTTCGCCGTGACTTTTGCATTGCAATGCAAGAGAAGTTGGAAGATAACGGCTTTGATGACCGGCTTGTTTTTAGCGATGAGGCGACCTTCCATCTGAATGGCAAAGTTAACAAGCATAACACTCGCATATGGGGTACTGAGAATCCTCATGAACTTCTTGAGCACGAGCGAGATTCACCAAAAGTGAACGTGTTTTGTGCAATTTCCAAGAAAGGTGTCTATGGACCGTTCTTCTTTGAAGAGGCAACTATCACTGGTGAATCCTATCTCAACATGCTGGAAGACTGGTTAATGGCTCAGTTGGAACAAGCAGAATCTGATGACTTCATTTTTCAACAAGATGGTGCACCACCACACTGGAGTCTTAGAGTAAGGCAGTTTCTTAACACAAGGCTGCCTGGTAGATGGATTGGGAGATCTGGGCGAGGTGATGACGTTCTCATGCCCTGGCCTCCTAGGTCTCCAGATCTTACCCCGTGTGACTTTTTCCTTTGGGGCTTTGTCAAGCAACAAGTCTATGTGCCGCCCCTTCCAAGAGATATTGACGAACTAAAGGCTCGAGTAACGGCAGTTGTGGGAACCATTGACGTCAAGATGCTGGAACGCGTTTGGCAGGAAATGGACTATCGACTAGATGTCTGCCGTGTGACGAATGGTGCTCATATTGAGCAACTTTGAAGATTCCCCACAAAACTTGAAACTTTAACCTTTCCAACGGTACCAATTTCATTTTTCAACTCCTAATAGTTTTTGAGTTATTAAAAATCGTTATGTTCCCAAGACTTTTGAAACACCCTGTATATCTGTAACCCACTTGAAAACCAATCTCTAGTCCACCAAAATTTGCTATTTAATATTGTATGCATGTATCTGTGTGTGTCTATATATATATATATATATACACACACACACAAGACCACCCTTTACCAATTGAGTCAGTATTTGTTACATATATTATTAAATATTTGGTTTGGTTGTTCTGTTTTATGGCATATCAACCCATTTCAGGTAATTTTATACTGAATCAGGTAATTTTTTGTTAAAGTTTGGGGGGGAGGAAGGGAAATTCTTGTTTTTAGTTTTTAGCTTTGCAGAACATGATTGAGTTTTGCAAAGAGAAAGAACAACAAAAAAACATTGATTTTTGGTGCATTTTGGGCCAGGAAACATAGCCTGATCTGGTAGCACCAGAATAAGATATTTGGAGATTTCAAAATATTTTTATAACTATTTCGAAATTCTAAGTCACGTCTGCTAGTGCTGCTTTCAAATAAACATACACAAATATTTTTAAAAACTCTTTTTGTGATGTCATTATAGACTCTCTCTTTCTCTCCCTCCCCCGCTATCTTTTTCTCTCTTTCTTCTACTCTTTTTTCCCCTCTCTCTTCTTTTTAAATTATTTAAATAATCCGCTTCCTCTCACTACTTCTCTTATCATTTATCTTTTACTTGCATCCCCCCCCCCTCATCTAAAACATCCATGTACAGATTAAAAGTGTGCACGGTGACAAGTAAGGTACCAGAATCAGGTTTTGTAGCATATAGATAGATATACACAAATACTTCCTGTGAAATAAAATCTGTCTAAATGCCAGAATGTTTCATTAAATAAAATCTGTTGAATGAATGTTCATCTTAACCATATCTGGTTTTGTGTCGAGCTAAAGAGTAGCCTGGTTATACTTATAGAAATGTTCAGCCACAACATTCATGGTTGTTGCACTCAATATTTTGTTCCCGACTTGTTACACCTTTTTGAACTGATTCTTTGTAGGGAAGAACATTCTTGTGCTACTATGTAAAGTAATTTGCTTTTTGCTTCTCTTATGTCTTTCTTTCATTATATATCTACCCGGTGCAATTAAAAATCAAGCCAAAGTTTTAATTGTGCTCATAAAAAATAGCGTCTTGATCATAAGACAAAGACTAGTGGGATGCCATAGAATTCCATGGTTGCTTTCTTCATTTTTTTTTTTTTTTTTTTTTTTTCAAGTATCCAAAAACAATGAAATGTCAGAATTTTAGATGATAGTTTCATTTGATAGAATATTTTACCTATACTTTTATTATTTATTATTATTTGGATTACTATTCTTATCTTGGTTCTTTCACAACGTTTCAGCCAATGTAACCTTCTACCTTCTTCAGGTGCATCCTTTTGAACTTGGAAATCTTTTTGTCAAATTTCTTCTATTCATTTAACGTCATTTTTCCCTTGTTCAGGCTTTCTGATATCACACAAGCTCACATTCCACTTCTTGCGGGTTAGCAGTCTCCAAATTCTACTCTGTGCAGTCTTGTCCAATCATTTGCTTCCGAGTTTTCTTTGGCCGGCCAACCTTCCTGCAATTTAAGACATGCTTCTGCAACGTTTTATCTAGGAGGATGCACGTTCCACATGACCATACCATTGTAATAGATTCATCCTTAGGATCACCTCCATGCTGGGCAAGTGTAGTGCTTCCAGCAAATCCTCTGACTTGATGTGTTGGGTTTGGTCAGATTTCACTTTGCAGATCCTATACGGAATTTCGAACTGAACCCTTTATTTAATCCATGGCCAAAACATTGTGAAAATAACAAGAGATGAGAATCGTACTTCGAATAATACAGATTATCAATCCTCATCAAAAAAAAATCTTTAGATTTATTTTGAATAGTTATTCTTAACCGTGTATTTTGAATAGAAACATTCCGTTTGCTAAAAAAAAAAAAATTGCTGAATTTGTAGAAATATCTTCTGTTTTTGTTTTTACATATTTTTCTTCTACAAATTTTGGTTAATAATTTTCTTGGTAAAAACTTTTAATTAAATAAACTTGAAAACAATAAATCAGTTGTGGTCTGCTTTTTGTTTACATATACAAATGAAGCCGTATTAATACTACTACAGCTTTGAGTTTGGATGAATTACATCTCTTTGATTTAGTGCATGTTTATTGGCAGTGTTACAGTCTAGCTAACTAATTAATGGAAAGACGAGCAGAATTATTACATAAATATTTCTTGGAATTTTTAGTACTAAATTATAAAACCAAACTCAGAATTAAAATGAAAGAAAACAACACAAAATTCATTATATCTTAGAAATTTTTTTATAAAAATGGATTGCTATTTTGCCACACTGGGTTTGTTTTTAATTTTTATTTTGTTGTCTCTTTTCACCTAACTGATCAAATTCTCGAAGTAATATTATTAATTCTGATCATCGATAAATGAATAAATCTACTGATTATTGTTAAAAGTTTAAAATATAGTTTCATTTTGTTGAAAACTAAATTGTTACATCTCCTTTGACTTTCTCTTTAGGCTTATTTATATATCCTATTAGCAGTACCTACCCAGTGTTCCCTAGTAATGTATTTACTTGCAAGTTGTTTTAATTTTTTTCTTTTTTAAGCAATGCTGGTTTTTTGTCCAAAATACTTTTCTTCCAATGGAAGCAACTGTTTGAACGAATACAGTTAAATCTCATTTTTTTTTTTTTTTTTTTTTTTTTTTTTTAATGACGGCCATTTGAAAATAATTCTGACTCGGACAAAGTATTTTGAGGAAGGAATTAAATCAAATTGCATTTTAATCTTTTTAATAACATAATGCAATAATCCATAAAAAAAAACTGACGAACCAGAATCAAATATTGGTTTTTGTAAGAAAGCTATTGATGACAAAGAAATTTTTTTAACATTTTTTTTTAACATAGTTTACCCCAAACAAGGAAAGTTACCACTAGATGTAAGGGGGCTACTGAGAATTAGGTTAAAAGTTTTGGGGGTCATCTTAAATTTGGGAGCTGTACAGCGAGAGGCTAGGTTTGTTTCTTGTTCTTTGTACTGCCATTTTGCCTTTAGATAGTGCAGAGGGCAAAATGGGTGCTTGTTCACACAACCAGACCATTAGTCGAGACTTGGTCCATGGGGGTTGTGACCTCGGGAAATCTCACCAGGGATAACTGTAGGGTCCCTTTCCATGCGCGACATGGCAAATACAGCTACCCACGATATTATACAACTGTTGATGGAGTAGCCGTTCTTAGCACTACCTAAGAATTTGGACTCCTGTACTACCAGTCGGAAACAGCAGTCAGACAAGCTGTTTAACCTGTACACTCAACCTGTCGAAACAAGAGCGACCCAGACTAGTCATCTGAGACTTAGTGATAAAAGATTTTCCCCAAGTTGCCCAAATAGAAGGAAACAAGGCCAAGCACTGGGTGTCTTTGAAGTGTTTCTACACTAGTACTTCTGCACCTGGCTAATAGACAAAGAAAGAGTGCAAAGGCCGAGCGATAGAAAGAGCCTATCTACTCCTTAAGCAATTTTAGGTTTGCAAACCGGATATTTTGTTCGAGACTCCAGCTCTATGAAGGTTGTCGATCAGGACTAAGGAGCCCCCCCCCCCCTCCCCCAACGGTTTGTTGCCAAGACGTAAGTAGTCAGCACAGTTTTTATATCAGTTTTCCTTCTAGATGGATGACCTGACAAGGTCTATGGGTCCATCATGCCAAGAGGGGTAATCCTGCATCTGTGTACTAGTCAGGTATTTTAGAGCCCCCGCAGGTATTAAGAAGAAAAAAATTCCCATATACGTATATATATATAGATATATATATACACACGTACATAGAATAAGTTTAAAATGACACCTCCCAGAGATAACCGAAAATTAAAATGGACGAGGGAGAGAGGGGTGTGTGTGTGTGTGTGTGTGTATATATATATATATATATATATATAGGAAAGGTTTAGATCATAAAGAGATTGACATTACTTTATATATGCTATGATCCTTATTTATATCCTCTATAATCCCTTGATATAGTCCACTTGGCATTTATCTACTTTTGAAGTGAAGTATAAAGATGGTACTCCAGGGGCAATTGTTTATCTGAGATAATTGGTTAGAGATATCCTCATATGAAAAGTAGACATTTTAATTACATGACATAGAAGGGATTTGAAATTTAATCCAGTTGCTATCAGAATTTTTTGAAAAGCCATACATCATGTTAGGTTCTGAGAAGCACTAAGAACCTGTAGTCGTCGCATGCAGGCACGAACCCACGCCCATTAAATGACGGGAAACAATATCTGAATCACGAGAGGGTTGAATTATGTAAATTAGGTGTGGTTAGCGGCGAAGAAGGGTCAATAAAAGGAGGGTTTTTTATTGACGGGGTCGGTTTTGTGGTGAACATCGCGTCATTCACATGCGTGTCAGTAGAAAGGAAACAAAAGAACTCTGTATTTCAAGGAACGAAGGAATAATTTGGCATCACTTTATTTTGGAACCCTTGTTTTTTCTATGAAATAACTCCTAGTTGAGGAACTGGAACTCTATTTAGTTAAATAAAATCTAGTTTAACGTTAAAATGTTGGTTTTTCCTTTAAGAATATAAGTCTCCTAAAACGGACGACGAAAACATCTTCACTTCTGATGTTTAAGCGACAATATAACAAAAGCAGTTTGTGTTCAATAGATTGTATATAATAAGTATTAAGTTTCCACCTTTAACCCTTTTGGCGCTAAATATTTTACTATTATGATTCATATGATCTGCTTTTTTTTCTTTTTGTAGCTCCCTTTACACTGATAAAATGAACACAAGTAAATCAACTGACACAAATTAATCTTCTACACCATCTGGTGAATGAACATTTTCTCTAACGTTTCGGTCACTCTCTGACCATCTTCAAGTGCCTTTTTGTTAAAGCTGGTAACCTTCTGGGAATTTTAGTCTTATTTAATCAACTAGGTTTAGATTGCATTCCTCCTGCTTTTCCAACAATACCCCATTTTGGAAAAATCTAATCCCAAAAGTGTTGATATGCCACAAAATAAGACAAATAGATACTTAAAAAGAATTTCCAAAAAAATGATGTTGTTGAAGCAATGAAACAATTAATTGATGATTAATGAACGTTTTTTATTGTTTGTCTATTTCAGTTTCAAAGTCCTTTGGTATACACTTTGTCAGTTTCATAATTATGTGGAAATTGAGGTGAGTCCAGATAAGCATCTTTTGTTTTTACTAATGAGTCATCATATATCAAGTCATTCGAGGATAAGAGTTAATGAGTTATAAAGATTGTCAGTTGAATGATGAAAAATATTATGAGAGGATTGAAAATTATGAATGAACAAAATGGGATTACTTATGAGGGTCATTTATGACAAGTTTTTGTTGACGGATTTGAAAACAACCCGGTATTACACTTCATTATTACACTTCATTATTACACTTCATTATTTCACTTCATTATCTCACTTCATTATCTCACTTCATTATCTCACTTCATTATCACACTTCATTATCACACTTCATTATTTCAGTTCTTACATTTAAAAAGACTGTTTTTGTAATTCTTTATAAGATCATTTGCTTTAATATAATTTTTAAAAGTTAAAAAGACAATGTGTGACCTTTTGAGTTAGTATTTGTTATTAGTTTATAATTTTTTAACTTTGACATTGGTTGATAATCATGTTTTTTGTAAGCATTCCGGTCAAAAGAATTTTACAAAGTCAGAATACACTGATATTATAGTAATCCTCCATCTCCCCATCCTGCCCCCTCTATTTAACTCCCTCCTCCCCCTTTATTTAATCTCCCTCTATCTCCTCTTCCCCAGCTTCTCCTACCCTTCCCTATTTTCTCCTAACCCTTCCCCATTTTCTCCTAACCTTTCCCCATCCTCTCCTAACCTTTCCCCATCCTCTCCTAACCTTTCCCCATCCTCTCCTAACCTTTCCCCATCCTCTCCTAACCTTTCCCCATCCTCTCCTAACCTTTCCCCATCCTCTCCTAACCTTTCCCCATCCTCTCCTAACCTTTCCCCATCCTCTCCTAACCTTTCCCCATCCTCTCCTAACCTTTCCCCATCCTCTCCTAACCTTTCCCCATCCTCTCCTAACCTTTCCCCATCCTCTCCTAACCTTTCCCCATCCTCTCCTAACCTTTCCCCATCCTCTCCTAACCTTTCCCCATCCTCTCCTAACCTTTCCCCATCCTCTCCTAACCTTTCCCCATCCTCTCCTAACCTTTCCCCATCCTCTCCTAACCTTTCCCCATCCTCTCCTAACCTTTCCCCATCCTCTCCTAACCTTTCCCCATCCTCTCCTAACCTTTCCCCATCCTCTCCTAACCTTTCCCCATCCTCTCCTAACCTTTCCCCATCCTCTCCTAACCTTTCCCCATCCTCTCCTAACCTTTCCCCATCCTCTCCTAACCTTTCCCCATCCTCTCCTAACCTTTCCCCATCCTCTCCTAACCTTTCCCCATCCTCTCCTAACCTTTCCCCATCCTCTCCTAACCTTTCCCCATCCTCTCCTAACCCTTCCCCATTCCTCTCCTAACCCTTCCCCATTCCTCTCCTACCCTTTCTCTTTCCTCTTCTACTCTTCCCCCATCAGAATGGTATATTTCACTTATAAAAATAAAGTTAATTTTTTCTTTAATTTATTGAAATAATTAAAATTTTTTCAGTTTTTACCTGTCCATATCCCGAATGAAGAGGAAATCAAAGATGCAAGGTTATTTGCTGAAAATGTTCGGCGACGAATGGCTGTGTAAGTATTATTTGAAAATTTCTTAAATGATGAATTGATTTATGAAAATATATGACCACAAAAGTGGGAGTTTGAATTTCATGAAAGCAGAAATTATTTCTCTCTGATCAATCTCTGGTCACAAAAAATTGAAAATTTCAGTTAAAGAAAATAGGTTTTTATTTTACTTTATTTAGCTAACCCTAAAGACATCCTCGTCAATCATACCGTATAAACCATAGTCGAATTTGTCATTGTTTTTTGTGTACGACCGAATCTCATCATCACCTGACCAATCGTAACTAAATTTGATCAAAATATTGGTCATGGTCTAACTTAGAACTGATTTAATTTGGGGATATCTAGGTCAAAGATCAAAGTCGCAGAAAAGGTAAAAGTAACACTTTTGGCAAAAAATTTGGTTTTGTTCACCATAGAGACTCACTACCTGGCCCATATTGTAGCCCATGAAGTCCCACATCGTATATGATCTTGGCCCTGACAAGTTCAGTTGAAGTCGAAATTTTGATGGAATTTCAACTTCTGAATTTTCAAAATTTGATGTATGCATCTGAAGCTCTTTCATAACAGTAATCATCATGCAAATTTAAACCTGATCAGATAAAGAGTTTTTGAGTTATGTTTTCATGGCATAACTTCTGGAATATTTCATATAATATGAAGAAGTAGGGCCCAGATAAAACTTTGGCGCATCCTTACATTGTCAGGTGGAGGTATGCAGTCTCATGACTTTTTTGTTTTTAGTTTTAATTAAGTCAAAGTATGTTAAAAACAGTCTTTTTTCAAAATATCAAGTTATTATACAAAAACTGAGCACTGAGGTAACAAAATAGAAGACAAAAACAAAACGTGTTTGAAAGATCCTGAGCTCATTTGAATTTCTAAAAGAACTTGCAAAGAAATGAATTAACAGAAATGGGGCCATTCAATCTAAAATGTTTTTGATAAAAATACTGTCCTTTGTAATACTTTTTCAGATTCAAGTTCCATTGTTATAATTTTTATCTAAATGTAGTGATGAACATAATCTTATACTCAGCCACCTAGAAACCAATTATTTCAACAAATACAAAAATAAGTAAATGAATAAAAAATACTAAACAATAAATAAGATGAAAAGATAGAAAATGAAATAATTGATTAGTTTAAAAAAAAAGAAAAAAAAAGCTTGAAACAATATAAAACTATTTGAACCTTCAATAAAACGCAAATAGCTGCTCAATATAAACGGACACTAAACTGGTTTAAACTTTCTTATACTGAATCATCCTATTAAGTTTAATATCTGTTTTTCTAAACTTGCAAATTTATAATAGGGTGACCATCATGTGGGAAGCGTTTTCTCTGATGAATGCAAAATGATGTCCCACTGATTTTTCTTTCTGGCTACCTGTTTCAAATTTATAATCTTGATTTTCTTTTTTATTTTATTTTTCAATCTTATTTTGAATGTCTTATTTTACATTATAATTATTTGTTACATTTTTTTTCTCTTATTTACTGTTTCTTTAAAAACGATTGATTCATGTTTCCTTGTTTATTTAACCAGATGTTTGGATTGTGCCGTTACTGACCATTCCTATGATGATTGTCGCCTTATGCTGCGGGCAGCTAAGCTAAATATTCCAGCCAGTAAAGGAATTATTGAATTGCATAAAATGCATAAATCATTGGGGTAAGGTGTTGCATATCCTTAATGAGTCTGAGACTATATTGTACTTAGCAGAGTCTGAATCTGACATAGATATTTCACGCACACATACCTACATGAAGCAGAAACTGCATCTTGATGCACTCCCCTCCCGTTAAACTATGTAAAAAAATAAAACATTCCCAACTTGAACATAAAAGAAATTTATTAGTTGTGCCTACCTGGCGTTGCCAAGGATACAGTAAAATCATCTTAGTTTTTAATTTTTATTCATTTGCACATTTTTAAACTTATACAGAAAAGGAATAAAATTTTATCATTATATTCTTTCGTAAATGGTTTCTTCATTTCAGATATTACCTATTTCTTTCCACGCAATTAGCAGGAGATAGCACTGATGGATACCGACGTGGATTGACAGCTTGGGTTTGCTAAGTTCAAATCTAGTCCATTCCATAGTAACATTTTCACTTAGGGATGTTGGCAACCTTTACGTTGTCCCTCCTGTAAGTACTAGCTGCTAGAAAGAATTGGGAGAACCATTGCCAACAGCATAATCGAGCCTGTTAAAAAAGTTGTTCATATGAATTTAAATTCAATTAGATAACCCCAAACTGTAGCAACCCTCATCCAAATAAATGACCATTTCAAAAGTGCACTTGAATTGTTTATATTGCTGCTATTTCTTTAAAATTCATCACTGGTATTTTTGGTGCAAGTCCATAACTCGGCCGACATGAAAAAAAATATTAGAAAAAGCTTTATGGTGTACGTACCCGTAATGGAAAGAATATATCGTTCACCAAAACTCAAGTAAATTGATCAAGTATTTTTTTTTTTTCAAAGGAAAATCAAGTATTCTGGGTAAACGACGATCGTCGATCTATTGACATGTTGCAAATTGTGGTTGCTGGACAAGGGAGATAACTCCAAAAACACAATATCTAACATGGCTTCATTAGATCGATAATCATCGTTTACCCATAAAATTTGATTTTCTTTAGTAAAAAAAAATACTTGATCAATTTACGTGAGTTTTGGTGTACGAGATATGCTTTCCATTACGGGTACGTACATCATAAAGCTTTTCCTAATATTTTTTTTTCATGGCTACAGAGTTATGGACTTGCACGGTATTTTTATATGATGCCTGGACAACACCAGGTAGCCCTGCTAGTACAATATAAATTCAGAGTAGGATAGATAAAGGATAACCAATGACCCCTTCCACACACACCTTTGAGGGCCTTGTGTCTAATTTGTTGAATTGTATTCATATTTTTTTAGCAAATAAATAATTCAAAATGTAGTATCTGTTCTGCTTTAAGTTAAAGACGGATTTCTCCTCTGACTGAGATAGTTTTTGTTTTTCTCATCCAGGGTGTCCTTTGGGGAAGAGGGCTAGATATCACCATATTAAAAACTAACCTTATTTGCCTTCGTGGTGAGGCAAGTCAATAGAACCTCTTCTCTGCTTCTCCTCAGTTAAAAGCAAGTTATCTAAAGGGAGACAATTCTGATGAAATGAACTCACCTAAATTAGCTAACATAAATATCAGTCTCTTTTTTAAACTATTACTTCACTTTAAGATTGCAAAAATAATAAAATGCTGACATTACCTTTCTCAGAACACCCTCCTTGGAGGAGGGGGTGAAATGGTTTCAGCAGAACTCTGGAGGCCTCTTCAGTTTTAGTATTTGTTCTATTACTTAAAATTAAAATTCTGTTGGCAAAGAAATTGTAGAGTCTATTTTAACAATAACAATAGATACTACACATCTTCATTAATCTGACCTAAACTTCAATGGCCATATCAAATTTGAAAACTTTTATTCCTTAGTGAAATGAGTTGACAAGGTTTCAATTATTTATCCATAATATTGACTTTGTTTCGTTTAATAAATTGAAACCTTGTAACAGGAATATTAGTCTTGTCAACTGATTTCAATTTATTAAACATTGCCAGATTAAATGATTCATTAACTGAAAGATGTCAGTCAGGGAAGTAACTCCATATAACTTGAAGCCAGGGGAAGATAGGTATGTGACACTTAGAAAATGTATAATTTATTGAATAAATACTAAAAATTTCATTAAAATTGGATAATTCTCTAAATTTTGGTGTTTAAAATTTTTTTTTTTTTTAAATCACATTGATTTGTTTACAAAGCGAAGCAAATTTTCCTAATGACTTTTTAGTGATTAATGGTAAAATATTGAGTTCATTTATAAGAAAGGAGATTGTTGAAAATATTTGTAAAAATAACCTTTTTTTTTTCTTTTTTTTTTTTGCATCTGATTGGAGGAACTTTCATGTAACTATATTAAATCAGTAAATGTTAAGATTGTATGCCTAAACAGTTTCTTAAATTCGAATAGAAGTAATGTATAGGCGATAATATAAATATATATATGACATGATGAACGTTTTGGGATTAAAATCAATTTAGTATTACATAGTAATAAGGAAAAAAAAGACGTTTTAACACTTTTTCCGTCTTGTCCGATACAAAATAAATCATGGCTCCATGGGCAATGTAAAAACCTGGAACGTAAACAATGAGTAATGAAACGAAGTAAAGTCTTGTAGTTAATTATAAAAATAATTTATTTAAAAAAATTAAAGTATTTATAAAAATATTTCTTTCAAAATCTTTTTTATAGATAATTTGTAAACACTTGTTATCCATCATTAAATACTATTGTGGGAATTATTAAAATTGCTTTCTGGGATAACGAAAGTGCTTGCTTTGTTTCAGTAAACGTTAAATCAGTTTCCTTTTTACATAATACACATCTTCAGGTTACAGTAAGACGCCATTTTGTAAAAATCTCGATTATTTTAGTATATTTACACATTTCAACCATGTTATTCTTCAGATTACATGCGTAATACTAAATAGATTTTAACTCGAAATGGTTCATCATGTAATAGTATTCTTTTTAAAAAACAAACTATTTTTATCGCCTATACGCAATTTATCCCATTCTGTTTAGGCATGCAATCTCAACACTTACCATTAAATCTTTTTTGGAGATTATTTTCGCACCTAACAATGTTCGTTTTTTCCACTTGTGACCTTGTCACTAACTGGTATTTGATCGATATAGCTGGGTTAAGTTGCATAAGTTTGAAGGGGACAAAAATCTTGAAAAATATTTCTCACTTTCTTTTCTCTTATCTTTATTTTGTTGATTTATCAAAAATGATGTATGTTACTTTTTTTTTTTTGTCTTGCCAGAGTCAGCTTTGATGCCATGAGAGATTTATTAGACAAGTGCCACACTCATGTCTTAAACCAATCCATAGATATCGTCACTTTAGACGAATTTGCTGAATATCTTGACATTCCCACATCTGAAAACTTACAGAAATTATTTAATTTTTTCGATCAAGTAAGTTTATTTTTTGTTTTCGATAGTTATGGAATGGTACAAAGATTTCTAACAATTCCATTTAGATTTGACTAAAACCTCTTAAAGAATAATAATTTGTGGGTGTTTCTTTAGAATCATCCTACTATGAAAAAACATTTTATTTCTTATTTTTTTAAATAGTACATAGTCATAAACTTGTGGAAGCGTGATGGTCATCTATTTCTCTGAGATTTGAAGTAAGACAAACAGCCAATATCTGATCATTGGCCATAATGGTAAGAGCATTTACGCATGGTCTGGGAGACCAGGGTTCAATACTCTGTCAAGTCATACTAAAGACTTAAAAAGTGATACTTGATGCCTCCTTGCTCAACACTCAGCATTATAAGGTGAGGATCAAGGGTAAGTGGAGCAATCTAGGGGAAGAAGTGTCCTTGCCTACATCTTGGTATAGTAGACAATAAAAAGGGGCCTTCAAGTCACCCATGACTACGGTCGATCAATTTATTTTATTTATTAAATGCAAATGGTACCGTAGTAGAGGGCAACCTGAACGCTCCCTTTTAATCAAATGGATTCAGTTAGAAGCTGAAAGAGGAAATTCTCTTAAGGCCCCAGTGATGGAACAATGAAAACTAACATTTGGTGTATGATGTGAGAGAGATGTATATGTGTGTGTGTGTGTATATATATATAAGGAATAGATACATCTAGAATGATGATAGGATGGGTAAATTACTTCACTGCCTACAAAGTATAAATCTAACACCTTGTCAGTTCAGAAGATCCTGGTGTAAGTGAACGAATGTCTGTTCGTCTCGAATATTAGTGTGAAATAGGATAAAACATAGTTGCATGACTGACGTCCAACATTCAGAGCTAGGCACAGAATATTTAAACTTGTGCATATCTTCATATTAAGATATGCTGCAAACTCTTAGAATATTTTTACAAGTCGTTCTTATTGTATTTAAGAGTTTACTCATAACATGTAAAATTACGTATGTTGTTTAACAACACAAAACGCTCGTGACCTTTTGTGGACTTTTTAATTGGAAATTATATTCTACAACTAGTGTAATATATTGAGTGTTGGGTATGTAAGCTAGTTTGCATGATGTTGGTTTCCATTTTGTTGCTCTTTAAGAATTGTTCAAGGACAAACTGTTTGGCAGGTTGAGGGAGTCAGATCATTGATAAATGTGGGAATGGAAGAAGAAACCGAATAAAGAATGACATCTGAGAAAAGAGAAGGGATTGTTAAATCATAGTTTAGTCCACGGCTAGAAACATGGAGTGGATGATATATGAAATAGACTCTTAAACAGAACAAATAAGAGTCTCTCGTTCTCTCTCCCTCGTTGTTTGCTGTATGGAAACCTCAAATAGAGTATTAACTGTCTAACGACTAAAAATATTGGAGTTGATTTTATTCATTTTCAGCTAGAAAGAGTTGATGCGTATAAGTTTGATTTTAACTTCTCCAGCAGTTCAGCCACCATCACATTGGATAATAAAAATGACAGCCATCACAAATAAGACAAGAGAAATCAAGATATGGAGTCTCAGATTGATAAAGGCCACACCTCACTATCGAACATTAAGTCAATTTGAAAATACATGTTCTATTATTTTGTTTATGTTTAGCAAAAGAGTGGCCTTTAAGTGATGTCAGAAACAATTTTAGGCCAAATGTTGTTCTTTTCAATACTACTGTAGTTGGGGTGCTAAAAGTATAGTTGGTCCATCCTTACAAAATGATTAAAATTTGATCGTTTTGAATTAGGAAAAAAAATGGCATATTTTTTTCCTGAAACTAACTTTTTTTTATTTTTCCTGTTTAGGTTGAATCGGGTAAAATTGATTTCCGAGAATATGTGGTGAGCCTTTGTCTTGTGTCCGGACCAGCAAGTGTTGATGATACAGTCAAAATGACATTACAGGTACAGAATCTTTATAAAGCATCTCTTTTTAGACCCAGTAAGTCTGATTTGTGGCAAGCGTTATGCAAGTCTGTTGTAAGGAATGTACATAAATGCTAAAAAGTAATCAAAAATGATTCTCTTAAGTTGGAGTTTGATTGTACTTGAAGGTTCTTGTTGAACCGTCCCCGTAAATAATCAATTTCTGCCCCGCTACAACCATCATGCCGGTGAACGCGATGTTGTCTCATCATCTACCAGTCAAAATCTTTAACCTTTATCCTCGAGTGGCCTTTAGGCATTGATAAGCGGTGACCTTATTTTTTTTTAAATAACATAAATCTAATCAGTAGAAGAAAAAAAATATATATATATATAGATAGATATATATAGTCGTAATCAAGTGTTTATTACTTTTAGCAATACTGTAATAGGAGGATCTAAATTATTATGCTAAATATAGTATTATAATTTAGATCCTCCTATTACACAAGTAATGATAAGTTTGGTAGAATTTTTCCCAATTGTTTTTCTGTATAAAACTTTTCTTAGTCTAAAAAGATTTCTTTTTGTTAATTTTCCAAAACTTAGTTAGTCTCATCACAAAACACTTTCAAACAGTGGGAAACGTTTTGTCTCTCGACTGGTTTTGGAAGAATCGCTACTTCTGTTGTGATAACTTAAATTGATTTTTTTCCATGCACAAAAAGTTGTTTCACTATTTTCCATTTTGCTATCATTTCTTTACCATCAGAATAAAACAGCAATTCTTAACAGGCCTCAGTTATCCAGTTATTTCGAATACTTTTAAATATATGTACATAATCGAAAAGCAAGTATATACCATTTTTAGTAACCCAAGGCTTATTTTTAACAGTATCAAATTTCTTGAATAAAGCTTGATTAGTCCAATTATTGTCACAAATAACTGCAATTACATTACCTTTCGAATGAATGACTAAATCAACAACATTTCTAACATTTTGAAACAAAAATTCCGAATTTAGTTTGGCAACTGGGATCATCTTAATAAAAAACTTTGGTCCACCATGTAAACATTTGATCATAATACCCAATACAGTTTTTGCTAATGCCTCTTCAGAATCTTTGGAAACACCAAATATGTTTCCCTCTTGATATTGAAAACTCACTTTAATATAAACTTCATCAACTAGGATGATACATATTTTCTGTTTATCTGACAGTTTGCTAAACACATCACCAAGAAAATTCAGATCATTTACCTTCAAAACTTTTGAGGTCATATTCACTAGTGTTTTCATACTGGGTAATTTGTAATGATCTCGAAGTTTGTTATAAAGAGACCGAGATGTGGCAAAATATTCAAATGCTCGGACAAGCATTTCCGACTCGTAAACTTTTTTGCCAACTATTCGTGGTGACATAACTTCGATATGCTGTCTCAAAACCTGTTTCTCTAGTTCAATTTTCAAGTTACTAAGGTAACGAATTGCTTTCTCAATTTGAAACTAATGTTGAAACTTATTTATTCTGTTTTTCAACAGAGAAGAAATGTGTGTGAGTATACTTGCATGGTAACATTCAAAGGTTAAGTTTTCAAAAATTTTAATTAAAAAAATCTGAATACTTTCAGTAAAAAAAATGACAAGACTGGATGAAATGTTGATTGTTATATTTGTAGCAGGTAACTGCTGGTACAAAATCATGATGGTCAATATCAGCACACAAATTTGTAAAAATTATCAATTCTATCTTTATCTAAAAACTGTGCAAACTCCTCATTTGTACACTTCGCACAGAAGCGGAACTTTTTTTTGTTGTCCTTGGTTTTGATAAAGGACTTGGTATCACACTTGATGGCAAATTATTTAATATTGATGGAGGATCTTTGGGTCGCGCTTTTCCCATAACAAACACAGTTTCATAACCAGGTGGAAAATGCCTTTCACAAACAACAGTGTCTGAGTGGTTAGGAGTGTTAGCTCTTGGTATTACCTTTAACCATCTTTCTCTCTCATCTTGATCTTTTGGGATACGAAACACTCAAACCTTATTCTACTCATTATAATTGCCTTGACAGGCTGTCACACAACACTTTTTGAGAAATATTCAACACATTATATTAAAATAAAATAAAAATAAAAGTGATATTTTGTGAATTAACAGAGCTGTTTACATGTAAATAAAGTAAACTTCCTAAGAATATATACAAAATTTGAAATTCAGAATGTACGATTTATTAACAAATTCTAAAAGACAATACTTTTTTAAAACTTAAAAAAAAAAGTAAAAGTGATATTTTGTCAATGAACAGAGCTGTTTACATGTAAATAAAACGTTAAAACATTTATAGTTTACTTCCTAAGAATATATAAAAGATTTGAAATTCAGAATGTACGATTTATCAACAAATTCTAAAAGACAATACTTTTTTAAAACTTAAAAAAAAAAGTAAAAGTGATATTTCGTCAATGAACAGAGCGATTTACATGTAAATAAAAAAAAAATCAATTCTGACTTTTAACTCACGAACTTATAATCCAAATGTAAATAATGATAAAATAACAGAACCTCAGCTGAAATAAATTTGATGAGTTAAAATTAAATTTCGGAATGAAATTTGCTTGGACCAGTGACAACGAAGTGCTACCAGCTAAAAGTTTATCTGGTGACTGACTAGCTCCCAGTTCAAGCAGTCAGGCGTGTGTCTAGCCAGCCTGTTATCTGTATGGCCATGGTCCGGGGTCATAACACTAAACTGCCTCGGACACTTTTGGGCAAGGTGTTCATCTCTATCCACCCCACACTACCTCACCGTGCCGAAATTGATCTTTCTCAGCCATTACTATCTTTTTCTTCTGCCGAGCCTATTTCAACAATATCGATTATTCTAGTTCTCCCTCCCCCCTCCAATCGTCTTGGCTATGACAAAAAAACTGCATCCAAATGCTGAGGCCTCAATTTGGGAGCTTTAGAGAATGTAGAGTCACCCCATAGTTTCCACTACTCCCAGGTCCACTCTGATCCGGAGTGGTAGCACCTGTCAGGGCTTCATCTATGAGTTAAATACAAACGTACTACTTTTACAAAATATTTGCCTGCTTTCAGTATAAAATGACTGGTGCTACCAGATTTAGCTGTCTGAAGATACCGGTTTTTTGACTTGAAATGCACCAAACATTGATGTTATTGTTTTATTTCTGTTTGCAAAACTCAATCAGGTTCTGCAAATCTAAAAATAAAAACATTTTTCCTCTACAAAATAACCAATCCAAACATCATGAATAAATATTTAAAGATATAAAGAACTTGAAGCATAAAAGCTTTTACAAAAACGATCTGATTAGTTGTTTTGTTTTACGGTATATCAACCCTTTTCGAGTTATTTAACCCGAAAAGGGTTGATATACCGTAAAACTAAACTCGGTATAAAATAATATAATTACGATTGACATGCTGTAAAATCCAACAACCAACAAACCGAGAATGCCATATTACCTTTTTTATTTGTTACTTTTGATAATTTTCAAATTTTGGGGACGTTATCTCTCCCTTCATTCAGAATATATTTTCTGTTTTTCCCCCCTCCAAACATGTATCTGAGTTTTTTGGGTTTTTTCATTTTTGCTCTGGTTCTCATTAATTTTACCTTATTCATTTGTAAGGTACTCTGAATAAATATTAGCAATTACTTATCTGAAGAGGAACATTTTACCAAAACATATAACTTAAATAAAGCCTATTTTCATGTAAACAAATTTTTCCAATTATTTTTATGATACATATTGTTTTTCGCCACATTGCAGTTATATAACCATCACCAAGAGGGATTTGTCACTCGTCAGAATGTAAGCTACATTTTCAAACACATGTTCCGAATGACAAATGAAGAAACTGAACAATTGTTTTTAGCAGTGGATTTGGACAAAGACGGAAAAATCACATATGGTAAGCAGTTGCTTTTGCTCTTTGTAATTTTTTAAATGTGTGCAACCACTAAAATACAAAAAACAGGAGTTGCCTATTTTATGCAAAATTGGCTCTGAATTCAAATAAAATAAAACTTATTTTGTAGCCAATGGGAAGAGCTAAAAATAGGCCAACAAAAGCATAAAAAGAATCCATTAAATATTCGGCATCAAGTAACTGGGAGTCTTCTCACACCTATGTAAGAAAGAGATATCCTCTCTTTGGTCTATTTTCTAAGAAATTTGTTACCACGATAACCATATGACATCGTTCAGCAGGTTGAACAACACATACACACTCCTTGTGTCAAATAATCACAGCTTGAAACAACTCATAGGGAAAGATGCATACAGGCTGAACTGCTCATAATCACAATCAGCAGAAGCCAAAAACTTATTGAGGCTATTTCAAGCGAAATATTCAGGACTCAAGTCTATCATTGTTTGAACATTTAAATCATTTATACTATTATCTTCTGATGTTTATGAATATATGTACATGTTTTCATTTGTATGAATTGCGTTATTAAATTAATGTATTTTGATTCCACTACAAATGTATCTCCAGAAATTTCTTTTTTATAACGTCTCTGGAAAGTTCTCTCTTTTATTAATGTCTCTCTGGAAAGTTCTCTTTTATTAATGTCTCTCTGGAAATTTATCTTTTCATAATAATGTCTCTCTTGAAATTTATCTTTTCATGATAATGTCTCTCTGGAAATTTATCTTTTCATGATAATGTCTCTCTTGAAATTTATCTTTTCATAATATTGTCTCTCTAGAAATGTATCTTTTACTAATAATGTCTCCCACTCTCTCTTTCTCTAGAAATGTATCTTTTAATAATAATGTCTCCCACTCTCTCTTTCTCTAGAAATGTATCTTTTCATAATAATGTCTCCCACTCTCTTATTCCATAGAAATGTATCTTTTAATAATAATGTCTTCCACTCTCTCTTTCTCTAGAAATGTATCTTTTAATAATAATGTCTCATACTCTCTCTTTCTCTAGAAATGTTTTTTTAATAATAATGTCTCCCACTTTTTCTCTAGAAGTGTATCTTTTAATAATAATGTCTTCCACTCTCTCTTTCTCTCTGAAAATGTATCTCATCATCGTTGTCTGTGAATTATTTCTTTTGGTAACACTTATTCACTTTTATTACTTATGTTTTAAACTCTATTGTAGATGAACTGCGTCTTTTTGCCCAAAGCCAGCCAGAGTACAAGTATCTGCATCATGCATATCAGGATGGGAGCAATGGCCTGCCGAATTTGTGTGCCCTCGACGACACTTTCTTGGGCAGCAAATATGAGTGAGCTGAAGTGCTGTCCCCCCCCCCCTTCTTCCCCAAAGAAAAGAATGAAAGAAACAACCACGAATGATGGCACATATGTGTGATTACAGGAGTGTTTTGATGGGTAGGTGGGTGGGGGGAGTAACCAAATGGATCAGACTGAAGAGAGAGGCAGAGAGTCCAAACCCTCATAACCTAACCCACCCACTTTCTAATTTCCCCTGTCCCATCCTGAAACCTCCATCCTTGGAAAGTGCAACAACAACAACTACTCTCGAGACTCTGCTAATATTACCCACTGACTTCTGCGATCAATGAATGTTTCTGGTCATTTGAAATTGCTTTGGCGATCTGTGTTGAACGATCAATTACATTAACTAAGCCAATCTTTATTCTTTTCCGTGGACTTTCTTTTAAAAAAAATGAAAAATGAAAAAAAAAAATTTTTTTTAAATAAATATATATATATATATATAATATAATTTTTATTTCTAAAAACATTTTGTTTAAATATGTGCAAACCTGCACATATGTAGCCAAAATGTTTGTATAAATAAAAATTTATGCTAAATATATAACTCTACTTGTTATTTAGCACCATTACATAAATATGATAAGGTTTCAGAGGATTAAATCCTCCGAACAAAAAACATATATATATATATATATATGTAAGATTGGGTGAAATGTGTGGCCGTTTATGAATATTATTAAAAGAAAATATTCCAATTATGTATTCTTGAATCACTTATATAGCCTACATTTTGTTCAATGAGACCTTCCTCAGGGCAAAGTGTTAAATGAAGTGAGCTAAATTTATAAATAAGTAGAACAAATAAAAATGCTATATTTTTAAATAAATTTTTACCATTTAACTTTTGGTCACTTTTTCATAAATTTGGCTCACTCCATCTAACACACCAAGGAATGTCTCATTGAACGAAATGTAGGCTATATGAGCCAATAAAGTCGACATAACAATTGGAATATTTTAGGGGGTTTTGTGTTTGTTTTTTGTTTACATTTTAATGATAATAATTATATACATGGTCTCTCACTCTGTCCATCAATAATAGTCAGTATGCAAGTGTGTATACATGCCATGGATGTATTCATCTTTCTCTACCCTGGTGTATATAGCAAACACTGCTATATGATTGCATGTGGAAAATATGGTCTGGTCTCTCTTGTATATATATATATATATATATATATATATATATATATATATATATATAATTTTTTTGCTTATTTTTCAATATTTTGCCATTATTTTTTTTACCTTCAGTAAAAACATTGAGTTGCTTTCATGGTCTTCACTTTCATCTCCTAAATTGACCCTCTCTTTTTATCCCTCACGCTTCACCCGTATTTCTTCTGAGCCCTTCAAGTGAATCATTGTCATGTACAAGAGCAATGTGACCACTGTACCCCCCTCCACCGTTGCTTGTTTAATTTCTGTTAGCTGATATTTCTACACTTCCCACCTAACCATGCACTCACTCTGAACTCAGAAGATTTCTGATTAATCACTTGTAAATTAAAGAAAGAAAAGGAGGAAAAAATGTCTTTCCTATCTCGTTGAGGATTATTTTTTTAAAAATATTTTTCTGATCACTTGAATAATTAAGAAAAATGAATTATGTTTACAGTTTGAATTTTAAAATAGAAAAAAAAAATTGTCGTTTTGAAAAAATATATATATATATATATTTTTTTTTTTCTAAATTTTCATACTTAAATGTGGGAAGGGGCATATTGGCTTTAATTCTCTGAAACCGCCTCCTTTCCACTACCCCCTCTCCCCTTTTCACAGTATCTTGTATTTTGTGAAAGCTATTTGTTGCTATATTTTCACCGTTTGATGAGTATTATGTCATGGTTGAAAAAAAATTTGATTTTTTAAGATATCGGCATAACATTCTGGTTATTTGTCAGACACAATCCCCCCCCCAAGTTTTTTTTTTTTCTGTCCAAAACAAATTTTTTTGGTTCAGTTTTTACCAAAATGTATTTATTTAACCACTTATGTTTTTATATATTTATTATTATTTTTACTCACTCGAAGTTGTCATATGAGTCGTTATCAGTGATCTCGCACTAGCAACTAGAGTCTGAGTGACAATTATTATTGTTTTACTTTTCCGAGTATTGAGTCACTTTTGGATTCAGTATTTACAATTGACCACAAACAACCTAATTTGGTATTAACCTTCGATTTTTTATATATAATAAGTAATAATATAAAAGTAAATGTATATAGTTCAGATAGATTAGAATAGGAATCAACTTCCAAAAGCAAAAATGAAGCTCAATATTTAAAATATCCAATAGAGCTATTAATAAAGTATTAAATTCAAAATTCTATCATTTAATAGCAGTTTCAGAATAAAATAAATTTAACACGTTTCTAGAAAAGCTGGAAGTAAACACAGGTAATCCAGGCTGTTTACTCCAACACCCCCTTCATCAGAAAATCTTAAGGAAGACATATCCAAAGGAAATCCGGATAAAAAATCAGAAAAATGACACATATATACATATGAAGAGTACAGTCCTAGACTCACTGGCATATGGTGACTATCAGTTTCTCGTTTTGCGTTTGTCAGACCTACGCAAAATGAGTATCTGGCTGTCACTATGTTCCATTGATTCTATATCTATGCTCTTCAAACTTATATTTACATTTACTCTATCATTAAAAATTATAATTCTCACTTTGTGAATATAGTAACCACTGCACCTGCTGATATATATATATATATATATATATATATATATATATATTCATAAATAAATATTACATTATATTTATCTACAGACGACGTCGTTTGGAGCTTATGATCTTATCAGTGTAGGGACGTGATTATTTCAGATATTCACAAAGTGCGAACCCGGTTCACAGTCAACTTTTTGACTCCGCACGTATCTGCTCTATCCTCTAGGCCATAGGAAATTATCGCGTGATAATGGAGAAATAAAGTTATATTTATGCCAAACATGGTGGGCTGTAAACATCAAAACAATCTCGAGGACTTTGTTGCTTAAGTGAATGTCTATTTTTTAATATCTCCTAACAGTGCTCAACTTTAATTTTCTTAAAGGGGCTTTATAATAATATTCATAAATAAATATTAAATTATATTTACGTACAGACGACGTCGTTTCGAGCTTATGCTCTCATCAGTGTAATTTCAGACGGTCACAAGGCACGAACCTGGTTCACAGTCAACTTTTGACTCCACGAGCTTCTGCTCTTTCCTCTAGGCCATAGGAAATTATAACGCTTATCAATTAAGTGAATATATATATATATATATATTCACTTAAAAGGGTGTTGTAGTTTGCTTGAAGCATTGTACTTAGTGTGTAAGAAGTTTGATATTTGAAAGCAGTGACAATGCAATATGAGGTTGAAGACACTGTTTGATAGAAAATCATATGCAGCAAAGATAGATCAAAATACAATATTAAAGAATTCAATAATTATCGATTAAATATTTACTAGCATATTGTATTGAATCAAAGATAGTATTGTATTGTTTTTTTTATATATATTTCAAGGTAAACCTCGTTTTCAAAAAAAAAAATCTCTATTTACATATTCACTGTCGAACAGTCATTCTATCAAGATTAAACTTTTTTAATTTGCCTTTTTAAACCTTGAGGCTCATAGGACCACTGTTTACCCCCTTGGTTTTTGTAGTGTTAAGCAAACCAGATAGACTGGCTCTCTCCCCCTCCTTGTGACTGCCAGTATTCGTTTATACATCTGGGTAGAGTATTTTGATTACAACACCTAGTATTCCCAAAGATTTACCCATCTAAGTATTAACCATGCTTAACATTGTTGATCTGATTAGAACCAATGTTTCCTTATTTAGCTGTAAGCGAATTCTTTAAGGCATGATAGATAGTTCAAACGTAGGCATGGCTGACTTGAAGGCACTCTTTTCATTGACTACTACATCGAGATGTAGGGAAGGGTGCCATTTATTTGCCTGAATTACTCAACTTACTGTTGATTCTCCACTTATAATGCCTAGTGTTTAACAATAACCATTTTTTTAGTTTTTGTTATAACTTGATCGCGGATTGAAACCCAGTCTCCCACCCATTAGCGAACACTCTATTATGCAAATGAACAGCCATAATAAATTGTTTTGTATTATTTCGAAACAATTCAAACCATCATTGTAACTGAGTACAAAGTTGATAGGGAAAATCTCCAAGTATTAAGGATAGGAAAGGTTTACTGAAATATGACAATCATTTATTTCATTCTCAGGAAACGATCATCTTTTTTTTTTTCTTCTTTCAGACAAATTCTTTTGTTTGGATTAACTTTATTACCAAAATCAAGTTTTTTTTTATTTATTGTTTTTATTTTTCCCCACAACCATCCTTTCTTGCTGGGTTTTCTCCCCCAACAATGTTTTTTGGCATTAACATTGTGAATGCTTTCCCTCTTTTGGTGAGCCTTTTCGCTCGTTCCATGGAGAACTCTTAGAATATTTTAAATGCTCATCCATTGATCTCTGCAATAAAATTTTGTGGCATCAGTAATCCTGTATTTTCTGCTCGACAGACATCTTTTATTTCAAGGATTGCAAAAATGGTAGGGACTCTCCTTTAAATAATTACATTTAATTTTTGTCCAAAATATTCTACTTGGAATTCCAGAAGGCATTTATACAGATGACTTCTTCGTGATTGGTAGAATATTTACCATCGCTGATTATGGATCGGCCTTGTCAAATTATTTTTAATGTTTTCTGAAGGTATTTAATAACTCTAATGGCTAAAATACAAATATAAAAGGGTTTATTAATAAGTAAACAATACAATAAGTAGTTGGATAACTGGCTTGTAATGTATACGGAGAATGGCCCGGCTGTACATGTACTACCGTCATCGGAATAGTCCATTGTATAAGGAAGGGAGTGTCAGTACTTTTTCTACAACACAAGTTTAAATCTATAGTGGTCCTTTGTGAACTAATACGGCTAAGAAAGGTATGAACCTGCTATTCCCATCCCCCACCAGATATGATTAAATAGCATTTCTCTTCAAGTAATCGTCTAAAATATGTATTGTTTTGTCATTAAATAAACTAAAATAAGGCTGATTTTTTCCATAAAAACAGACCAAACAAACACCTGAAAAAAAGGCGGCCATGCCGTTCAGTCTAAAATTGATTAAACTTTTTGTCTTGCAGGGAACAGCTAAAGACACTTGGAAAGCAAACAATTTAGAAACATAAATAGAAATGCTGTAAGAACTAGAATTTATTATGCTATCGAGAGTTAAAAAAAAAGAAAGTATTTTTAAATAATAACCTCTAATTTGTGTTTCAGAATTTTTGATATGAGGATTGATAATTTGTATTCAAATTATTTGGACTTTCTGTGGAAAAGTGAACAACATAATTAATAAAACTGATGTCTTTATCTCTCTCTCTCTCTTCCCCCCTCTCTCTCCCCCTCTCTCTTCCCCCCTCTCTCTTCCCCCTCTCTCTTCTCCCTCTCTCTTCCCCCTCTCTCTTCTCCCTCTCTCTTCCCCCTCTCTCTTCCCCCTCTCTCTTCTCCCTCTCTCTTCTCCCTCTCTCTTCTCCCTCTCTCTTCTCCCTCTCTCTTCCCCCCTCTCTTCTCCCTCTCTCTTCCCCCCTCTCTTCCCCTTCTCTCTTCCCCTTCTCTCTTCCCCCCTCTCTCTTCCCCCTCTCTCTCCCCCCCTCTCTCTCTCTCACTGTACTAGCAAAATATTCAAATCATCATATTAGAATAAACAGGAGGAAATATCTGACAGTATGATAAAATTATGACTAGAAAAACTTTAAATGAATTGACAAAAAAAGCCTATTTTACAAATGTGTTTCCATTAATTGGTTGTTTGTGGTAAACTTGGTAAATTGCATGCATTGCATCCAAAAGTGCTCAATATCCATAGGGAGATTAGGTTGAAACTTTAGCAGTGTTAATATAAGCTATGTATGTATTTTCATTATTATTATCTAGCGTTTACTTATATAATTTGGCGGTTCCCATAATTGTGAAAACAAGACTTGTTTTATAAATTAAATGAATAGATAACTTTTTTTTTTCTGTGAAAGCAACTTAAATATGAAATGTATCATAAATAACAAGAACAAGTCAGTCACCCCAGACGGACAATGTAAGAATGGGCCAAATTCTGGCTCATATTGTATGAAGTATTCCTGACGTTATGCCATGGAAACGGTTATAACTTATTTATCTGATCATGCTGAAATTTTGCATGGTGCTTATTGTTATAAAAGAGCATAAGTTCCATACATAAAATTTGGAAAATTCGGAAGTTGAAATTCCATAAAAATTTGACCTTGACCAAACTTGTCCAGGTCATATAAGATGCAGAACTTCATTGGGAACAATATGGGCCAAGTAGCAAGTCTTTTACAATAAACAGCAGCAGAGTTATCACCAAAAGTGTGACTTTCACCTTTCCTGTGACCGTTAACCTAGATATACCAAAATTAAATCAATTCTAAGATAGACCATGACCAATATTTTGACCAAGTTTGGTGGTGATTGGTCCAGCGATGTGGGCGCTAGACTGTACACAAACGAACAAACAGTGACACACCAAAAAACAAACTACTTGAAATATAATCTCTTTGGTGGAGGTAATAACAATCTCCTCATAAAGCTGTTTGATAATTAACTTTATTCAGAAAAACAAATGAATGCAGAGTTCATTTTTGCCATCAAACAAGACAAAATCTAATATAGTAAAATATTAAAGGCTTGAGTGTTGCTTGTGAGAAGTATTGAACATCAGAATCTCTTTGCATGACGATGCTTCTCGTTTTTGAAAATTTCCATATTCCAGGAACCTACATGCACCTCGTTATTGAGGAATGAAAACCTGTTTGATCAGTTTAAACTAATCAACACATGATTGTCTACATTGATTACCCCCCCCTCCCATTTTTCTTCATTTTTATAAATACAATTGTACAAATTCTTGACAAAAATAATGACTTTGAAATTTGTGAAAGTCAACGGAAAATTTTGCCTACCTAAATCTTTTTGAGAACAACTGAAGAGACAAACTCGGTGTTTTAATATTTTCTTTTAACTAGCAACAATAAATAGCACTTGAATATTTAAAGTTTTATATGATATAATTTGTGTTATTGTGTAAACTCACCAAAGGGAAACCAGACCTGATGGATGTGAGTAGGTGTGTGTATGTATATATATATATATATATTATATGGGAAAGGAAAAACCAAGAGATATTTTTTATATATTCATCAACGTTTTGTCTTTATTGTAAGACTTCCTCAGGATGATAATTTTAAGAAAAATGTCATGCAAGTACATCGAAATATTGGGTTGACATGATGGGTTGATAAGGAAAAGTAGTAGCCGTGGCTACTAAGAGCCTTAATATTACCCACTCAAAGCTTTCCATATTCATTTCACTCTTTGCCACTACTGACTTCTCGCAATCTGTACCCTCGTCCAGCGCTCTTAGTAGCCACGGCTACTACTTTTCCTTATCAACCCATCATGTCAACCCAATATTTCGATGTACTTGCATGACATTTTTCTTAAAATTATCATCCTGATGAAGTCTTACAATAAAGACGAAATGCTGATCAATATATAAAAAATATTTCTTGGTTTTTCATTTCCGATTATGTCGGATTACTCTCATCCTTCCTTTCTCTTATATATATATATATATATATGTACATGGGTATTTATTAAGACTGAAAGTAATTAAAAAAAAAGTATGCAATGGTGAAAGAGATGATGAGCAGGAGCAAATAATTGAAGAATCTATTTATTTTTCAATAAATCTTTCATGTGCAGTATCTGTAAATGTAAAATGTAGGACTTATTCTTAGTATTAATGGAATCCGGGATGATGGAGGTCTTTTGATGTTTCGGGAGAAAATGCTCTCTTCTCAAAAAAAGGAAAACAGAAGTTCTATCCATTTTCAGAAAGGAGGTTTTCTCCCAAAATATCAAAGATTTACACCATCCCGGATTTTATTAATATTAACAGTAAATCTTATATTTATTGATATTGTGTGTGAAAGATTTATTGAGAATGAAATAGATAATTGTGAAGATTAATACCGCAAATATTGTCTTCGATTATTTGTTTTTGTTCTTCTCTTTCGCCATTCCGGTTTTCTGCATTGCTTTCAGCCTTCATAAATACCCATGTACTTATTTACCAGCAATGCTTCAAGCAAACTACTATTCCCTTGTGTGTGTGTATATATATATATATTTCAAAGTTTGAAGAGCGTAGACATAGAATCACCGGCAGATGGTAAGTTCAGTTTCTTGCCTTATATTTGTCAGACCAACTACACTTGGCCTGACGAATGCTATGCCAGAAACTACTGGTGACCATGAGGTGCTGATTCTAAGTCTATGCTTTCAAAGCCTAGAACTACATATGCTCTCTCTCGTACATAATGAGCACTCCCTCCTTATATATTGTATTAAAAGCAATAAGCATCTTTAATAACATTTTAAAGTTGGCGTATAGTCTTTCTAGTTTCCGGATTAAAGTTGTGTCTAAACTGTTCAAGATTCATATGGATGAATTCAAACTCCCAACTCTCTGAGGGTTCATCTCCAGAAATTAATAAAACCAAAAGTTAAAATTTAGCACCCTGGGAAATGCTGATGCAGCTTTTTTCTTGAAATTAAAATTTTCGATATTATCAAGGAAATTTGTTTATACTTGAAAATGATCCATGCAGAATTTTAAACCACTTCGATATGTCTTTGATCCAGAAATAAGAAAGATCGTACGTGAATATTATTGTAAAAATGAACCAATAGAAGATGTTTGCTTTTAATACGTTTTTGAAGTCAAGATATCACTCTGTTTATCCGACTGACTTAATTCATTTTCTTTTCTTCTTTTTAGCATCATAAAATTTAAGTTAATTTTTCAACCTATTTTCTCTGTGTGATGATTTGCACTAGCATGAAAATCCAAGGGACTGGGTGGGTTCACAATGGCGGCTAATTTGGTTTATTATCAGCTTTGCACTCGTGACATTGAGCTTTTTTTTTCTTGGTAGTTGATTTGTTTGAATTGATTTATTCATTTTGATTGCTTCAGTGAATGAGTGACGTTTTTTTTTTTTCTAGCTCTGCCCTAGTGGCATGGAGCACTTTTTGTTCGCTGCTATTTGTCAAACTGATTTGTTCGAATTTATTAATTCAGATTGTTTAAACAAAAATAACCAGACATTTCTTTTAAGTCCTTTTAAAATGTTTAATTTATATATATATATATATATATATATATATTCTAGTATAGAAATATACTTATGTTAAGTGAGCTACATATAAACGTTTGTTTTATTCCTGGAGGAATTCGTCAAGCTAAATTGCCATAAGTATAATTATATACTACTACTAAACTCTACTTGCATATTGAGCACTGTTGAAGTAAATACTGAAAGAAAAATATATCCATAAAATATTTATCTGATGTGTGTATATATATATATATATATATATTATATATATATAAATCCGGTGAGGTTTAACTATAGGAGTTAATCCCGTGAATCCTTACTGCGTTAATATAATAGTGCTCAATAACCAGTAGTTATATATTTAGTATACATTTTTATTGATACAAAAATTTTGGCTACACACTGGAGCTGAAATATGTCTGTAAATGTGTAACCACAATTGTATAAATAAAAATGTATACTATATATATATATAAAGTAAGGAGCTATTCTATTTTCTTTTGCTACTTCTAACAATTTAGAAATTATTGAAATTTGCAGCTTGAATCACTCGTGGTGTGCAATGTGTTTTAATATTTTTTTTTTAATCCATCCATATCCGCATGTCCATATAAGTACTTTTTAATTTTTTTTTTTTAATCATTTTGATAAAATCCACCTATGGTAATATCTGCAGTCTCTCTCTCTCTCTCTTTCTCTCTCTCTCTCCATTTTATTTTTTTACCATTTCTTAAGAAAAAAAATTTGAACCAACATTGATTGCCTCCTAATTTCTACAAAATCTTTAAATCAGGTGAAAATGCCATTTTTACCGAAAATCTTGTTAACTGCTGCTTTGTCATCCAACATAAAACTGTTTCATTAATGTGTCATGATTTCTGTCTGGAGAAAAAGGAAAATTGGTTTTGTTTAATGAAAGCTTCAGGATTATATATATGCATTTTAATATGCCAAATGATAGAGTATTCTCAATGTGAATTAAGATGAGGGGGAAAGGGGAGAAATACGTACACCTATCACCCTACTCACTCCTCCCATTAAGGTTTCAGATACTTGTCTTAGTGACTCTTTTGTCAGGAGGCTGGAGCTCTTATTCTGAGATTGTCACTTCTAACTAATCTATCTTTTTTTCTGTTTTTCTTTTTTAATCTATTAAATCCTGTTCAACTCGTTCTACTTTTAGTCCTCACCTTTAAAAGAAATTATTTTATTTAACCAATCAATGTTCTTAGACTCCCCCACCTCTTTTTTAAACTACTTTATTTAGTCTCAACCTCTTAATTCAATCTGCTTTTCTGTCTTGATTCTACAGCTTTCTTTAAAATGACTAAATGTAGCCCCCACTTTCTTATTGAAATTGCTTTGTTAAGCCCCCACGCCCTTATTTTAAAACTGTTTTGATTAGACACATCCCTTCTTGGATCTCCTTTTTTTCTTTGAGATCTGCTTCTCTATTTCTGCCCCCATCCCCTTTTTGGAGGATATTTACCATTTTTTAAATATACTTTATCCACTTATGAAACCTTTCTCTTTTCATCTATTTTATTATTAACAACTGGCCCTTCTTATTCTAAGTCATTTTTATTTAGTCTTCACCACTCCCTCTCTCCGGTTCCCCCCCCCCCCCTTTCCAAATTGCAAATGATGTGGCTTTTCTCTTTTCCTGCTCATGATTGACATACGTTCTCTAAAGACAATCAACTGAATCCCCCCCTCCCGCCCCTTATCCCCAAAATGTTCTGGCAGATTCTCAACAGACAGCTATTATTATTGATGATGATGGTGATGATTATTTGTTTACTATTTACTCTGCTCTGGCCATCTTTATCAAACGCATCATATTTGGCCCCCCAAGAACTAAAAAACAAAACAATAAAACAACCTTTTAACCCTGACCCCAACGCTAAAAATGAATTTCTTAAAAAAAAAATAAAAAAATCATAATAATCCTTCTCGCATAAGTAATTGTTGCCAGTTCATTGTTTCAACAATTCAAGTTCTAGTCCAAAAGATGCCGACGACTATTGTTTATAAATTTAATCGAATTTTGCATGGACCTGTTGTAGGTGCACATGAACAGCTTCAGATCAGAGCACAGTATCTGTCCCACTAGATACTCTTACAGGCAATCCCTGCTGAATATGTGTGTGTGTTCGGTTGCAGTAGACAGTGTTTTTGTTTTTTTTTCACTCAAAATCATTTTAAACAATTCTTCTGCAGCAGCCATGTTTTTTGTTTGTTGTTTTCTTCATCAAACCGAAGTGAAGAACTGGGAGTTTTTCTTCTTCCTCTCGCTCAGTAACATCAATACAAGACATTAGTTTTTCAGAGATCTACTGTTATATTCGATAAATAAATATCGTCGTAGATGTTATTGATTGTTGTTAGCCATCTCATGTAATCTTCTGATTGGAAGGGATCAATTTAAAAAAAAATGTTTTATTCGTATCAGAAGATTACATAACTCATGTAACGAGTAAACACAATAAATAGCATTTACTTGTCATAATTCATCATGATTATGAATTTGAGAAATAACAGTTTTTCAAAGAACTAGCAATCTTTTCTTAAATGACACATAAAGAATAAGAAACTACGATAGCTATGGAATTAATAATCCAACATAATGAAAAAAGGAAAACCGAAAATTGTGTATTAACATTTTGTATTGTTCAAAGATTTTCTTGGGGTGACTGATTTGAAGAAAAACAGTTAAAACTTGAAATACGTGGTTTCTATGATGTGGAAATAATGTTTTTGTGTTATTGAAAAAAACAAACGTAAAAATTAAATATGTGCTGCAACAATGAAGTGAAATGAATGTTTTTTTTTGTTTTGTTTTTTTAATAAAGACGCACTATGTATTTCAGATTTTAACTTCTATGTGTCTCTTCACATCAGTCATCTTGAGAAAGTCTTTGAACAATAAAGACGAAACATCGAACATATAAACAATTTTCGGCTTTCTGCTTTTTCATTTTCCATATATATATATATATATATATATATATAATCAACAATCTGAATTTATAAGTTACAGATAAAGCATTTTTTATTAATTCTACAGCTATTTCATCCTGTATAGACAAATACATAATGTTAATTCATAAATTAATGATAATCTCTAGGATTCATGAAGAAATCAAAATAAAATCAATAAGTATTTTCCATACTTCATTCCACTTCTCTCTCACTTCCTTAACAAACTTCAACATCTTTAAAGATTTCATCAATAAATTTTTCCAGTCATCCCAAAACTGAAGTTTTAAAGTTAATATCCGTGAATTATTTCTCCTCAAATTTAATCTCTCTTATCAAAACTCAATATTTTCTATGATTATTTCAGTAATTAAAGGGAGATAAATCTAGCTAAATCCAGCAAAATAGTACTAATACCTATTGAGCTATATTTTTGTAACTTGAACTATCCAAAATTAAATATACTTTATATTTATTTAGAAGATATATGTATATAACTTAAATCTAATCAGTAGAAAAATATAATTATATTTGCTGTTAAAAAAAAAAAAATCAATGCATATAGTCATTCACAGACAGTTTCGCTGTATCACAGCTATTCAGTGTGGCTAGAGAAGCAAGTGCTAATTGATAGTCGGCATTTCTAACCATTCAGCTGTTAGTCATAAACTTTGAGTAAGCGAAATCTCAATGTTTATATAAGCACTGTCAACTACCAGAGAGTGCTCCATTAATATTTTATGAATAGCTTTGCAGTTTTTATATAAAAAAAATTTAAAATTGTTCAAGTTTTGTTCACCTGAATAAATCTACGGACATAGAAAGCGTTTGCTTGACACGTCGTAATGGACCTATATTATTAATGCTCTATTTTATTCAGAACTATTGAGCATTCTGTTTTCAGTACTAGTAGCAAAGAAAGTAAAACTAAAGTTTAAGAACTTCAAAACTCAACAAACATACAAACACACACTGCCAGGAAGACCCAGAATTGAATGAGGAACTTCTCATCGTCTTTCACCCAGCCTATAACACCATAGTTTTTATTTTTATTTTTTACCTTTTATAATATTCACTTTTTGGGAGTGGTGCCCAATGATGTACTTAAAATTGAAAATTAAAATAAAAGATTGTCTCTATCTGGAATTCAGGGGACATAACTCTACCCTCGATATATCTTTGAGGCCAGTCCGATCACAAAGTTACTTCCCTTTTTATGTTCTCTAGATGAAAATCTGTGGCATCTAACAATACATTTCTGTTAAATCTTTAAGGAGTTTCTTGAGAATCAATAACGATCACCTATGCAGTCCTATTCCAAGCCCTGAACCCCTTACTAAAATTTCTATAATTTTTAAGTTATAAATAAAATAAAGTAAAACGTATTTCCGTTTATGCATGTCAAGTGCGAACGCAGACCACCATCACCATATTATTTTACCTGCTTTGATCAAAATGAAATATACTTATCCAAGTATTCTGGATAATGTAGTTTCAGAATATATATTATTATGGAGGTCTATCTACAAAATCCTAAGAGGGGGTTCATGGACAAACGAGCCATAAGACAAACAGGAACGGCAACTGCATATATATATATATATAGGACACACTTTTCCCGCTCTTGATGTGCAGATATTTTTTCCTTTATTCTAACATTTGGCTGATATATTTTCTGGTTCAAAAAGTTGTTTCTTGAAGTTCTTTTCGCGTTTTCCTCACCCAAAGTTTCTCTTGTTAAAATGAATTCATCATCCCAGTTTGAAAGAATTCAAATATAAAGAAAGAAACATACAAAGAAAATTCAAACAATTCTCGTTCGTTCGCTCATAATCCTAAGATAAACTGACTAAGTTATATATTTTTCCCATCATCATCATCAATAACATTTCTTTCTTTATTTTTTCTTCAAAATAACACTTGTTCTTTTCATGGACAAGAACCCGCTGAGATTTCTTACACATTCATTATTTTTGAAATAATCTAATATTTAAATTAAATGAGAAGAAATGGCTGTATTTTCGGCTGCATTTTCGTTTATTTTTCTCTCGACATAAAGTGGATCATGGCCAAGAATTTAGTTTTTCGTCAGTATAAGATAATTTTTTTAAAAAATGCCAGTTCATCTAAGAATTCAAAAAAAACAAAATAAATAAATAAAATAAAAATTAAATCCTGGAATATTTTCAATTTTGGGTCATTTTTGTCCCTTCTATTTCATTTGCCCCTCACCCCCACTCCCATCTTCATTTCTTTGTGAATTGTACAAAAAAATAAACAAATTTAAAGGAATAAAAAAAAAATTACCTAAAATGTTAACTCTATCATGCTGAAATGTATAATTTCCTGAAGCCAGTAAAATTTGTATGCTCAAAAAAAAAAAAAGACTTGTTGTTCTTTTGTGAAAAGAAGTCTCTACGAGATTTCAGTTTTTATTCTTTTTTTAACTTCAAGCAAAAGTATTCATTTCTCTTTGCACCAATTTTGCTGATCTCTTTCAGTGAAATCAACTTACAATCACATGCTCAAAAGAAGGTGATGGGGACTGTTTGCTGATGCACATGATGGATTGCTTGCATGAGGAAGTGCAAGGTACAGTTAAAACATTGGCTTAAAGACCGGTCCCGGATTGAGATTAACTCACCACAGCTTCCTGAATCCCTGATGAAAGAGGTTACTGCAGAGAAAATGTGCAGTAAATCGACAAACTGCGGATCTAGGCATTGCTCAACAGAAGACTCCATCCTGCAGCGTGACAATGCTCCACCACACATCTCACATATTACTCTGTAGAAGATTAAATTGGTTTATGAAATTCTGTCTCACTCATGGTATTCGCCAACCCTCTTGCCCACTGACTACTTCTTCAAGGATCTCAACCACCTCATCTAGGGGGGTGGGGGTCATCACAAAGATAGGGCTGAAAATGCTTTCCAAGATTAGTCGCAAAACCTTATCTTACAACCTCTATTAATATCACTGTAGAGAAATATTTGCTCATTGATTAAACACAGTTGGATTATGTAAGAGTGGAAAATTCCACTAGAAATCTAATATTAGAATTAGTTAACATGCCAGGATGATGTCATGGACAGGAACTCGTGAGTAAGATCTTTTTCTTTGGCTGGCAGGCTGATTGGATTCAGACCTCTTTTTCAAAGCTTCAACCCCCCCCCCCCCCCCCCCCAAGTGGCTTGAAAGTCCATCAGAGCTGGACAAAGTTTCTAAAGAGGGGAAGTCAAAAGCACCATGTGTATAATCTTGACGAAATGGAGGAGATGCAAGTCTGTTGTATTTCTGCTGATGTATAAGAATATAATGATATATCTTTATTGGCAGTGAACGAGTGCGGGTTAGTGAAAAAGGATTCACATGAGTTGATGGAGTGGTTTTCTTAACGCATGCCGATCAGCCATCGATCTCGACTTTCGGTTGATATCATATAACAATTTGTGACACCCACTCATCCACCTGCAAACACCCATTCTAGAATTTTGCCGTTGCTGTCAATATAGTTACACCCCTAGGACGTCTATTTAACGACTGAATATTCCCGTTTGCAGCTAACCTTTGGATAAGGGTAACCTTTGAAGGTTGTCTCAAATCAATTAACAATTATTTTATTTTCGACAATCGTGTTTCTTTCCAGCCATGTGTGTGTCTGTGTCAAGTATGCCTAACTTCTGCTAGATGACACTCTCAGTACACCTGGTCCAGATATTCAACAGGTACAGGAATCCAATCACATGTCCCCCTGTCTTGGACATGGAATTCAAAAAAATAATAAAATCCCCTCCCCCATAACAACAGCAAGGATTTGCAGAGGTTTTACTGCAACATATATGAGTTTATCCATTCAGTATCAAGGGGAGAGGCAGAAAAACATTTAACTTTTATTTTCTGATGATAATTTCCAGCATGGGAGGTGGGAAAAGAGGGAGGGAGGGAGGGAGAAAACTGATCAATTTCTTATCAAACCCGTTTTGTTTTGCAAGGACGTTGCTTGGGGACGAAAACAATGGCCAGTTAGAACTGACTGAGGAAGATATGAACATCTACCTCCAAAGCTGCATGAGTGATCCAGAAAAAGATCAAGTAGTTGTGTGAACGTGCGTTTGCTGCACAGGCTGTGATTGTCTTCTCATTGTGCTGCTCCGAATTTGATACTTGATTCTGACACCAGTCACAGTGTCAATCATGTGGTCTCTGTCACTGCTGTAACAAAAGGATTATCCTTCTAAACAAAAGCACAACTCCAGTTAAAAACAAGTAACAATGTTTTATTTTGGAAGATGTTATAATAATAGTCGTTTTCTTCAACTGAACAACAGGCCTGCAAATGAAGACAAACATGTTTCAGCTGAACACAATCCATTAACTTAGAGCTCAATGAGCCATCTGTCCCTAAGAATCACAGAAACCCATCCGACCTTTCTCTGTCCCTCTGCTGGAATATATATAGATATCACTTGGACCACACCAGAGAGACCACTCAAGATCATCAGCTATTAATCTATGGATATAAAAAAACTGACTGAACATAAAGTCTACCATCTGGTATGAACATTAATTTTGAAAAATCTCAAGTGGGTCATAATCACGACATAGAATCTTGTATCTGAAGGTACATTAATTTTTCAAAGACTTTCAGTGGTTTGATTTCTCAATATGAACCCCCATTTAAAGAGGTAATGACTTTTCCAAGTGGAGAAATCAAATTTTGGGTGGGCAAACCATTTCTGGGGTGGTCTCTTTTAGCTAAATATTTCCCATTTGCAGGCTTGCCATTAGTAGTATGCATCTATGCACCCGACTAGACGTGCTGCTTTGTGCATGTTTACAAGAGTCTGAAAATGTGAGAATCCTGAACAATATGTTTTGTTGCGAAGTAGATGCGAAGCGTGGTTAAAGTGATGACCATTCTCATTATCTGATCTGAAGTGTTAACAAGAGGTGTACAGGTATTCTTCAGATGTTGTGAAAAATATTATCGACGAAAGACAGAATTGTTGATCAATGGAGACTGGTTGAAGGAATACAAAGCAACTTCCATTTTAAAATGCATTGTATACGATTTACTTGAACACAAGTCGATATTTTATACATAGCTGGGGTTGGGAAATGCGGATTCATACATTTTCCCAACAGTATGACTGCTTAAATAACCATAAATATATCCAGTTGGATTTGAACTCGATATAGCCCTTGGGCTCCAGAGGTGTACCTTAAATTTATGTTCCTTTTTGATATTAATGCTCATGGAATTCTCCACGAGTAATACTATTAAATAGTTATTTTGCTTTGATAATATATTAGATGTCCTTAGAGTAATTCAATGGCAAGACAAAGAATACATGGCTGTAGGAGCTTGGAGTTTAAGAAGGTCGACACAAGAATGCAGGCAGTATGTCAATGACGAATATACGTCTGTATAATGAGAAAACACAGTTTTGACTAGGATTCGCTATCGCTGAGAGGTGTGAAAATAGAAGTGTTGACAAAACAGACGTGTGACAGGAGCTCTCAACTGAAGTTAAGGAAGGAAGTGACATGAAAGATGCTGAACCAATTTCCCATTATGTCCATATTTGACAGTAATTTATTTTATGTTATCAAAGGCTTTCTAATTTCGTTTACAGGAATAACATCAGTCCGAAGGGGCAAGATAGCTTAAATGCCAATTTTCTATAACACATTGTCGAGGGGGCACTAATGCTACAAGTTTGTCAGAGCACATTCCATTAAATTAGTTGTAAAACCAGCACAGAGATGCAACATTGCGTTGATGGGACAGGAGTTAGAGCTTGGTTGACAGTGTGGGACCTATTAGATTCGAGACTCTTTTTTGGACTTTGTCCACTTGGCCATGAATATGTTGCTAAAGATCCTTTGTTGAAGTCAGTTTTTCAACCATTAATACAAGTTTATATGGACGACTTAACTATAACAGTTGTAATGAGTAGGAGATGACTTTTAAGAGGACTCAAGAAAAGTATGACCTGGGTCAGACTGACCCTCAAGTCCGCTTAATTTCGGTTATAAGTGTTAAAAAGAGCAAGGTCATAAATAAAGTCCAGTTTAATGTCATGGGTACAACTATCTCCAAATGAATTGAGAAGACTATTAAATGCTTAGGCAAGATCTTCAAGAGTTCCCTGATTGATATGGCTCTTATATAACAGACAGTTTGGGATCTGCAAGAATGTCTATCCAATAGTAACAAATCTGGGTTATCTCAGATATTAAGGCGATTACTTCTTTATGAAATTATGATTATAACCATGGAAACTATGGATAGGTCTAGTAGTAAATGAAAATAGATGGGCTTGGCAAATAGGCTCTGTATGATAAATCAATTTTTTATTTTTATTTTTACTAAAAAGTCAACTTATCAAGGCGTAAGGGCCACTCGAGGATAAGGGTTAATGAGTGCTAGATGGACGGTGAGACAACACAGTGATGATTGGTAATGATGGTGGAAGTTTGGCAGAATTTGATTATTTAGGAGGACGGCTTAACAGGAATTTGTTTACATTGGACTTGAAAACGACTATGTTGTAGTCAGCTTGGAAGTAGACCCGCGGTATTATGTTCTACAGATGGATAGTTCTAGAAAAGAAACTGTTCATGAAAATTCCGTTTAGTTTTAGGTGCATAGAGGGAGAAAGGGAATTTATTGACAGTGGTTGTAGCTAGACGAGTTTTTGTTGTGAATATTTTACAGAGGGGGAGGGGCATAGATTGGAGCTTAGTCGAGCAACTACCATGAAACTAACGATAGAGTAGAGAAAGACCAGCAACGTCTCTTTCGTGAGGTAGTAGGGAAAAGAAGACATCACCCACTAGGTATCGAAGTCGGTTTTGTACTCTGTCAAGGCAGGAATAGTGCTCTGAGCAGCACCTCCCTAGACGTGGCAACAGTACTTCATCTTAGGACGTATTTGGTGGCTCTTATACAGGTAGAGGATTGTGTCAGGAGTGATATCCCTTCTGGAGTGGTAGAATGATTCAACCATTTTTCCAGCCATCTTGGCAACGGATTTGATGTAAGTCTTCCATTTCAGGTCTGGTGTGAAGGTCAGTCCCAGAAGCTTGTCAAAGCAGAGCGCTTCCTCAAAACGAGAACCATTCATTTCAATTGGGGGCAAGTGGGGATCAGAGCATTGGTGGTGAAAAGAGAGAAGCTTTGTTTTGGATGCATTAAAAGTAACCAGCCATCTTTTTTCCCCATTGCACCACGTGCTCAAGCTCAGAGAGAGAGAATCAGAAAGATCTTGGTCATTAATGCTCTTCGAAGTGTTGCCATAGATGGTTGTGTCATCTGCATAAATGTCGACGAATGATCTTAGAATGTGATTTGGCAGATCATTGATGAAGATCAGGAAGAGAGTTCGGCCCAGAATGGATCCTTGAGGAACACCAGCATTGATACTATGTGCTTCAGACTTCTGCCCATCGACGACTATTTTTATGAACCTATCAGAGAGAAAGGATTTGATTGTTGAGAGGACATTTCCAGATATTCCATAGCTAACAAGCTTGTGAACCAGACCTTTATGCAAAACTCTATTAAAGGTCTTTGATATGTCAAGAACTATTGCTCTAGAAACGAAGCCTCCGTCAATAGATTCACTGATCCTGTGTGATATCACAGTCAGCACATCAGCTGTTATCTTGCAGAACGAAATCCATATTGCTTGTCACTGAGTAGGTTGTTTTTGCTGAGGTGATTGACAACTTCTCGATTTACCAATGATTCAAGCAACTTACTCATTACGCACAGGAGACTGATTGGTCTGTACTGAGATGCAAAAAGCCGACCTTCAATATTTTTAAATATTGATTTTCCAATGTGTTGGGAAGCATTTCTCCTTTAAGCAACGTTTGAACAGCTTTGTAAGAATGGGAGCTAGTTCAGGTTGCAGCTTTTTAAGCACTATGATTGGAATGTTGTCAGGGTCAGTTGCTTTGCTGGCATCAGCATTCTTGATACGTTTGCCAACATCCCGGACAGATATGTGGATGTCGCTCAGAGTATCTTTGATCTTAGGAGGAAGGCGGCCCTGATCGCAAAAAGGTGGAGTTTGATGCAAAATTCTTAGTAAAAAGTTTGGCTTTGTCTGATGTTGAGGAAATTACCTGAGGTCCATTGATGATGGTTGGGATAGAGGTCACGTATCTGTTCAGGATCCTGTTTTTTATTCGCCAAAACTCATGGGAACTAAGCCTCTGCTAAGCTACTCTAGACTTTACATATTAGGCATATGACTCTCTCACGTTTTCTATTACACTTTTGCAGTGGTTGCTGGCACTCCTAAAGGCGGCTTTAGTTTCAGAACATCTATTTCGTTGAAAGCAATTACAATAGCGTGTTCTGTGTGCAATGGCTGTGGCACATTCTGGCGTGTACCACAGCTGGCCGTTTGGTTTTTGTGAAAATTTCTTGGAGAGTATGAAGCTTTCTATACCAATGGTTAACCAATCAGTTCAGTCGGATGTGATAGAGGACACATTCTTTTCTAAATATGGAATGCAGGGCTATTTCTGATATGTACAATCTAAGACTGTCCCAGTCAGCCATCGAGTATTGATACACTGTGTGATGGAGCGGGACATCAGAGATCTTGTTGCACTTTGTTTTGAGACAACTGAGTGATCAGAAGATCCTAGCGGAGACAGAATGGTGGATGAGCACAGTTCATGGCAAGTTGTCAAAAAAGATCAAGAAAACTTGCAAATTGAGCGTCAGCATTGGGTACGCGAATGGGTTTGTCCACAATCTGTGTTAGATCATAGGCAAAGGAGAAATCGTGACAAAACCTCCCTTCGTCATCTGTCTTGTTTTAGTGAACTAGCCATTCAACATTGTGAACTTTGAAATCTCCACAGACGTGAATGTTGGCAGAGAAATGAGCAGACAGGATATGGTCAATTTTCTCAGATATACTCTCAAAGAGTAACTCCTTCCTTGTGGGGACGATAGAGGGCAAATATGAATGTGGTGCTGTGGGTAAGTGCTACTCAGAAGCACATATAAGTCAATTTAGGGTCTTGTTTGGAGATGTCCCTGCCACATGGAAAGCCATCCTTAATGTAGGCACATATTCCATGGCCATGACGATCTTGATAGTTACGTTTAGATGTCATGTTCGAGTAACCTTTAATCGTGAAATCATCTGCAGAAACAGGAACAACAGTTTCCCATAATTAGATTTCAATCTCTGGAAAGTTGGAAGGTAGACACCTGATGTTGGAAAAAGAGACCTGGTAGTGGGGTTTACGTTGGAAGTTGGGGTTCTGGGTTTATGTTCATGTTATGTATTGTGATTTGTCATGTTGAGGTAGGAAAGTTTGTGGAAGAGGTCAGCAGGGTTGTTTAGAGCAGGGCAGAAAGAGAAAGTATGAGTAAAAAAAGGAAAGATTTTCTTTAAGAACCATTGAAGAAAGAAAAGCCGTAGAAGTTCCCACTAATATGGCATCGCGAGGCCCCACCAGAAACTCCTGCATGATCCAGAGTTCCATTCACCAAATGGCAAAACAGCGGACACAGTATTTTACACCTTCTGATAGAACAGCCTCCTTGGGAGTTACTCCAAGGTTCGGGTCCTTGATTATCAGGTGGATAACGTCAGCCCAGGTAAAACGTTTACCTTCAGCAGCCTTATTAGTGACATGGTAACAAGAAATAGAAAGAAAATTACTAAAGTCACCTCCAGCTACTGCTCACACAAAACTGCCGACCGAGTAGGCAGCGTTTTCTTCCCTCTTTGTCAGAAACATCGCTCATGGTAAATGCGCGACAAAGTAGGGGAAGCAAGAGTTACGGGGCTGCCTAAAATGCATCCACAATGCGTTTTCTACTCTGCGTTAGTTTGGTTTTTCATAAATATTTTTAAAAAAGCAAAAAAAAACTAAGTATTGTACTTATTATAAGTTTTTCTTGGCCATTTTAGTGAAAAATGGAGATACGCCCCCTTTCCCATAGGCTAAAGAATGGAGAAGATGAACAATGTCAAGTTTTTTTCTTTTTCTTTGTTTTTTAAGAGAAAATTTTTTAAAAAAAGTGTACATTACCGTCTTCACGTGGGGCTAGTTTTGAAAGCAGGAATTCATTCACTTAGCGAGTGGAGGGAGGGTGGGATAAAATGTGGAGGAGTGAGGTTAGTAAGTCTGAAAAATGTCCAACTCTTTAAGATACTTTTCACAATTCATATGCAAAATATATGTGAGATCAACAAGCTTCAATGAGTAATAACTTGTTTTCTTTTTGTTTGTTTTTTTAAATTTAAAATTATGCGAACAAGGAAACATCTGCGGTATGAAGAATCATGTTATCTAAAAGTGGTAGCGTTAGTTATTCTGAGTCTGGCCAAGAAGAAATAGGATACTGAAAAAGATTTTCAAGGGTCAGAAGAGAGGCTGAGGTATAAGACGATACTGGGAATCTTCTATTATATAAAGGGCAGTGTCTGTCTATGTGTCCAGTTAAAAGTAAAAGAACTACAAAACAAACACCCACAAATTTAGTATATTCTTGACTGGCGTTGCTCTGGGTGAATAATATCTAACAATTTAAAAAGAATTATTCATTCTTTGGGAGTCAACTGGTTCAGGTTTTGTCAGGGGACAGGGTTGGTTTTTCAGCCATTTCCAATGTTATCTATTATATAAAAGAGAAGTGAATGACTTACATTATTATTATTATTTTCAATACATTCAAATGAGAGAGAGGAATGTGCTGGGCGGTGGTGAAAGAGGAGTGTGGGAGAAGGATGTGGAAAAACAGGGAAGAGAAACAGATTGAGAGAGGTAGAAAGATAGGAGTTTTAATATAAAGATGTTACACACACTTTTAACCTCTTCTATTTTGTTTTTTTATGGCCCGGGAAACACCGAGTATTGATTTACTCCTCTCCAGGAGTTAGGCACAAGGTCAGTTTTTATCTTACTCCCATAAGTAAGATGTGACCCAAGGTCGGGTCGGGAAAGTGGGGTTTAAAAATTGCCTGGGCAGCTTCGTCAGCATTCACCGGTAGGGGCGCCTCAGGTAGTAAGCAATAAGCGAAGCCTGGGAGGGTGGACCTCCTAGAACTGCACAGGACAAACCCATAGACCGGCGTAAATCAAGCCCCGAAGGTCAAGACAATACGAGTCTATGGGGTGCAGTATCCATCGGAACAGATACTACACTTTGATCTTAGCCAAAAACACCGAGTACCCCCTGCTAGTAATAACTAAAGGCAAGGCAGGTTTGGGCTATTATTACTATTATTACACAAATGCTATGATCAAAAAGGTAAAAAGAGGCACCAAATCATCATAGGGGAAATTTGTGCAGATCTGGAGGAAGGCGAGGGGAAAAGTGACGAGTTCACATTCGGGTTTGGTGGGGTGGAACGTCTCTAAGACTTACCAAGAGCCTCCATTTATATATATACTAGCAAAACCTGCCCGTCCCCCCGGCAGCAATTAATTGAGGATAGGGGTGGGGGTGAGGGCTATAGTTAAGATATATAGTCATGTTTACATGTTTAAATATTAATTTTAAAGTTATTTTTCCATTGTGAGAAAATGCTGGATTTAAAACAGAAAGGTATGTAATTTAGAGGTAAAGAAATATAATGTTTGAAGCAATATTTAAAAACAAATGAAGAAAAAACATAATTTTGTAGTAAATAAAATTCCAATTCAATTCCATCAAGGGGGAAAAATAAGCTTACCTTATTGTGCATGTTGTTTTTAAAAAATATATTTTATGAGGGAAGAAAGTGATTAAAAAACTAAGCGAAGAGATGACAAAACGTTTAAAATTAAATCAACTTTAACTTCCTTTTGAAAACTATTGTGATAATTCAATAATAATATAACTATTTAGAACACAGTGTAGTATCTGTTCTGATGTAACACTTTGTCTATTCTGTCTTCGGTCAGTGAAGGAGAAGTCCTTCTAGACTGAGGTAATTTAAATTTTTGTTTCAATCCAGAGTGCTTATTTTGAGGTAACTGGATTACCCCACATTAAAACTCGACATTGTGTCTTACTTTGCCCTTGTGGGTAGGCAAGTAAATAGAAATATCTGTTTAGGAGCGGGGTTTTTTTTTTACATTGTGTACGTTTTTAGTGTCCGAAATTCTTTTTTCAAAATATGCGATTATTCGATTCGTAGTTTCAAAATTATATCGCAATTTAAGATGTAATAACAAATATTAATAAATGATTTAATTTAATATCGATTCGTTTTTTGAGAGAATTTAGTATTTTGTTTCTCTAACTTTAATATTACGGAAAAACACATGCAGGAAACGAAGATAAAATATCTTTAAAAATACAATCGATATCAAATTAAATATGAATATTTTTACTTTGTTACTACATTTTAAATTGCAATGTAAAAACAATGTTTTAAAACTACAAATTGAATAATTGTATAGAATGACGTTTTTAATGTAATTTAGGACGATCAAAACGTAGACAAATAAAAAGAAAACAATAAAAAACAAAGGAATTTTAATTTGCAAATTAGTCGGCAAATTTTAATTTTTACAATTGGTACTTGATTGAAATTTTTCCATTTCTAGACTTCATCAGAAAAATATTACTGTGCGCAATACTTTTGTTGTACTCGTACCGTCAACAAAGATAATTGCAAAAAAAACAGTTGCTATTCCAATTACCTCCCTTGAAAATCATTCAAAATATTTCAAGAAACGTTTTGGTAATTTATCCTTTTTATTATTTAACTACTTCAATTAATTACTGTTAATATCGACAAAACTATTGCATATATATAGGGAAAATAGCGAACTAAAATTAGAAGGATATAACACCAAACATCAATTTATTATAAACAGTTTAAAAAATAATTATGCAAATTAGACATACAGAAACTTCTGTTTAGATCTTTAATCTCTAGTATATATACAGTATTTCCGAGTTAAATGTTGTATTATTTACTTAGATAACATAGAGCCCTTTTGTATGTAATATAGGTATGATGAATGGAAAAAAAACTTCCGCGTTTACTCATATATATATATAACAACTTATTTTCTCAAAGTCCCATGTTACCCGGATTGTAAGAGTATTTTAAGACAAAGCTAATGACACACGGGAAAAAAAAGAAACAGAACATTAATTAGATATGGTTAAAAGATACGTAAATAAAAGAAAGAAAATACAAAGAGAGCACTTATGTACGTTTGCTTTAATTCGCCCTTGATTGACCGGACACCGATTTTTGCCAGTCATTCATAGAGACAGCTTCATTTATAGAGAGGTGAGGGGAAAAGTGACGAGTTCACATTTGGGGGGGGGGGGTCTCTAAGATTTACCAAAAGCCTCCGTTATATATATATATATATATATATATATATATATATAAGAATCGGAATTTATAATCCAGTGAAAAAATATCATCCTGCGTGCCCTGTAAGATATGAGTGTCGCCACTGATTCGCATGTCGTACCCAAACAGAAGAATGCACACCGATCTCATACCTGACATTTCCACTTTGGCACAAGATGTAACCATGTGTCCACTCCTCTTTGCCATTCCGATAGTTTTTTTCTAAGACTTTTTGTCCCAATTTGAAAGTGCCACTTTGAAAGTGCCACCATGATGACAGTTGAAATGCCGTTCAATTTGTATGTTTCCCTGGTGAAGAGTTTGTGCAGCTGGGCGAATGGCATCCTTTGGTAAACGGTGAACTACCGTTTGTGGAATTTAGGTGTTTATGCCATTTACTGTAAGCATCTACTAATAGTAGATAACATTTTTCATAAATGGGTCCTGCAAAGTCAATGTTAAGACATGACCAGGAAGAATCTGGAATAAGCCAAGAAAAACGTTTTGCTTCTTTCGGAGCTTTTGCTGCTAACTGACATTTAGAATAGTTTGTCCTAATTGTTTGGCCATGCTAATGCCTTCATCTTGCTAATACCTTGATGTCCAAAATGAAACTGTTTCAATACACAATCTTGCTATTTTAATGAAACAATTACACGTTCTCCAAAAAAAAAGAAGAAGACAATGATGATTGACGCTGAGAAAAAGGTTGAAGGTTTTTGTCTTTACATACCCCATGCCATTTTGTACGGTGGAAGTGCAACACTGACTTGAGTAAGGGGTTGAAAGCTGTAGCCTCGCAGATCATTTGTGCAGTAATTGGCAGTGCTCTGACAATTTCTGCTTCCACAGATAATGCTAAAATAACTGAATCTTCTTTGACTTTGGTTTTCTTATCCATGAGTCTGGATAATGCATCTACATGTCCGATTGCATCAGTTGAACAATATCTGATAGAGAAATCATAATTCAACGGCATAGTGGTGCATCTTTGCAGACGGTTAGCTGTATAGACTGGGATACCTTTCTTGGATCCGAAAATGCTAACAAGAGTTTTATGATCTTTGATCAAGGTGAAGTCCATATAGGAGTTTGTGAAATGTTTTGTGGTAAAAATTATCGGCAATGCTTCCTTCTCTATCTGACTATAGTTTCACTCGGCAGGTGTCAATGACCTGGATGCATGAGCTATTTCTTTTTGGACCATTCAGTGGACCATTTCCATGGTAATCCTTTCTTTAAGAGATTGTTTAGAGGTGCACAAACACCGTAAAGTTTTGGCAAAAATACACTGTAGTGGCTAACCATGCCAAGAAAAGAGCGTAAAGTTTTAATACTTTTTTTTAATTCTTTAAATGTTTTCTGGCTCTGGCCATCGACCATTTCTGTTAAAAATAAATCCCAGATATTTAATTTTTGTTCGAGAAAATTCACATTTTTCAGTTAGTACATGGAATTCATACTGCTGAATTCGCTCAACTGTAGAAATCAAACGCTGTCGAAGTTCATGTTGTGTAGCACTTGAAACAATGATATCATCGATGAATGCTGCAACTCCTGTCAATCCGGTTAATATTGCGTCCATTGTTTGCTAGAATATGGCTGGAGATGGTTTGACTCTGAAAGGAAAGCGGTTGAATCTAAACAGTCACTTGTGTATATTGATTGCCAGAAGATAGTTTGACTCATCACCAACCTCCAACTGCAGGAAATCATCCGAAAGATATTTTTTTGCAAAACAATTGTTCAGTCCAGTGGGATAATCAGCACAGCTTTTTAACAACAACAATGGGAGCTGCCCATGCGAAGTAATTTTTTGGTTATAGTACTTCTTCTTGTTGGAGACGTTCCAACTCCTTGTTCACTGTGTCAAGTGCAGCATAGGGCACTGGACGTTTAGGTCTGAGGATCAGTTTTCCATCAGACTTTAATTTAAGAGTCGCCTTTGATTTAGTGCAAAATCCTAGACTCTCCTGAAAACATTGCCAAATTTAGCCATTGAGTATTTATGTTTAATACAAGAAATAGTAGAAAGATTTAAAGTATTAAAACACACATAAGATGAATATCGAAAATATTCAATTCCTCTATCTAGTCTAGACTAAGCAATTTAAATCAGAATTATCAGAGAGATAGCATGTCCCAGAAAATGTTTTTCTTTAAAAGATCTATTGCAATTAAACTCACCCGTCAGCTGGATTGTATTGCCCGACTCACTTTGAGCAATATGATGTGTTTCCGTTAACGCCGGCTTCCGAATATGTTCCCCACATAGAGCGTGAGATAAAAGTAATGTCTATAGTCGTGTCCAGCTGAACACGAACTGGACTGCCATTTACAAAAACAGTAATAAATTTTCTGCAGGATTCAAAATCGATTTTGAATGCAGAATTTGAATTTGATTTCCTCCACCTGCTTTTTTTTCTCGAATTTCGTGTCTCAAATTTGAATGGCCTGTGTGTGTTGGACATTTTGCCTTACTGAGGATTAAAAAAATCCTTCTTTATGTCCGTAATCGAAGCATTCCTTACACTCATACTTCTTAAATAAACGAAGGCGCAAAAATGAATCTCGCCGAAATTCCAGCAAGCACTTGAAGGTATAAGGTTTATTAGCCTTTGCTTGGATATTGTTTGTAGTAGATGGATTACTAGATTGTTGTACCATCATAATGTCACGTTTAAGGCTTAATAAACGTTAAGCTTTGACTGCAACATTTTTTATCCTGGTCCAGAATTGAAAGTAAAGGCGTACGAATGTCCGAATCCTGTGAGGATTGTAGTCCTGCAATGAATATCAGATATTTAAACTGATCCTCTGTGAAGAATTTAATTTGAATTTTTTCGCATTCACGGTTTACATAACCAGCAAAGGTTATATTGTACCCCACCCCTCTGCGCTCGTCGGACTATGTGATGACGTCACTCGTCTGGCCGTCCCCGAGATCGATCGGTCACTGGGCGTTGATCTGTTGAATTTGTTGTCTGGATGAAGACCGCCGATGTCGAGGGTTCTCGTCTAACACACTTCCCACGTTGTGACTGTTTATAACAGCGAGCAATCATAGGGCGAACAGTAACCGGTTATCTCTGCAAAAGGAAGGGACATTCAAGCAGAACAAAAAAATGAATAATGACATTGAACTCGGTCTGGGGTTTTGCGTTTTCTTTAGGAAAAAATAATTATTAAAAAAAAGAAATTACGATATCAATTTACACTTGGTTGGATACAAAATAAGTCCGTTCGGTACTCATAAACTTCATTCTGTGTGTTTTCTCTGGACGAAAGGTAAAAACAAAAATAGGAAGAGTCTAAATTACACTTCCTTGTTCGACAAAAACGATTTCTTACAATTTCTCTGTGTGAGCGACAACCGTGGCTGTTAATTGACTGTGAAAAGAATTTCGGACAGGCACACGTTCTTTTTTTACGACGGGCGAGGCGATGGCCGGGGAGCAGAGTCTCTCTGTGTGCCTGTTCGCGGTTCTGTCCGGCTCTCTGTGTCTCTGACTCTACTCTACATTTCTTTACTTTACTTTTACTGACTTGCGCGGAAGCCCCAACCTCTTTTATTGAAACGCTCGTGGCTGATATCTCTGTCTCTCGTCCCCTCCTTTCTCTCTCTCACTCTAGCTCGCCCACAACGCGTTAAGACAATTTTAGTTCTCTTTGTCTGGTCACAACTAAATAAATCCTTCCAACTCTGTTTATAGGAGAGGGTTTGTTTTTAGACTTATCATCGAAAAATGATAACAAAATAAAACGAAACGACAAAAAATCATTTATTGATCTCAAACAGCTGGCCTCTCCCTGGACCCTCCTACGAAATTGAACATGAAAATTTACAAGGTTTTCGCAGACTCATAGGTACCTTGTTTTGTTGCACTGATAATTTCATTTTTAAGCAAAATCCACACTAGTTTCATACTCTCTCTCCATTTCGTAGGGGTCTCTCTTAGTATAACATTTTCGCTAAATGCATACTAGTAAACTATCGGAGTCTTCCTGACTCTCGTGGGGCCGGCGGATACTTGTCACAATATAGTCGTCAGCATCGTTTTTTGTCAGTTTTAGGCAATTCTAACTGACTCTGAAAAGCGATTGCTGAATGCTAAAAAATGTATGTAAGCTGGTTCACTGTTTCAGTGAACTTACATATTTTGCTTTTTTTGGAATAATGACATTAATGTAACGAGTATGCTCATCTGGTGCTAATTTTCTTAATAGTAAACACGTCTTCAAAACATCGTCCTTATGGGAAAAATCAGTCAAGAAAGTGTCTTTCCAACCTGAATACTATGCAATAAAGTAATTCCTCGAGGTTCGTCATAGACGAATTCTTTAATGTTTGTGTTAACGCTTTGCGTTTTTAGTGTCGGTTTCTGTGTAAATTGTTGGTTCAAAGCAGTTAAAATTCTTAATTGTGATTCCTCAAATAACTTCTGTTGATTTATTAAAAATGTTTTTTGATAAGTCTTGAGAGATCATCATTTTTTTCTTTTATGCTTTTCTTCAAAAGAAAAAATTATTTCTTTAAATCGTTTTTTTTTCTTCTGGTGAAAAAATTGTTTTGTTTTGTTTATTTCATCATTTCGTCACCAGTTGATGTTAAGTGGTGGTATTTGTGAGATATGGGATGAATATAATGAAATAATTGAATAAAATTCTTCTGTATAGATCAACAATTAACATTTGTTTTCCATTTACAACTGAAAAAAGAATTACTTCTAAGTTCAGACGTCTTACTGAGCTTTGCGACACGTCCTAATCCAACATGTCTGCTGTCTAGAATATGCAAGGTACATAACTCATTCTCCAAATCATTTTGAGACAAGGGAGATACCTCTTGGGCAAAGAGTTACTTTCTTTTTAAATATGTTTTCTAGATGAAAATATGTTTCATTTTACACCTTTCATGTATAGTTTAAGGTCTTAAAGACTAGAATAATTTATTAAAATTCAAATGGTTGTAAATATTAAAATATAAGTTTAACTAAAAGACATTTACTTTCTAGTATTATCTTCAAATAGCTCAGATTAATTAATCTCTAAAAATAATTTAATAAATATCTTATAAAAATGTAGTTTGATATTTTGCATTTATTTTCTAACTTTTCTTGAGATAATACCTAACTTTGTAAAAATAATTTTTATTAAAAATAGGTGAAAATTATCCGAAAAATCATAAAAGTTTAAATTAACGCATTGTGACATTCATCAACAAATACGAAACAAGAAATAAGACAAAAAAGGTCGACATTTAAAGACGCGTGTGTGGATAATAAATATAAGAGGTCGTAGCCTTGCGGCTTAAGAAGACGACAGACCTATTTAGATGCAATAATGCATCAAGTGTAAAGTCATGTTCAAAAGGTTAAAATCTGATGGTTACTGTGTAAGAAATTGCAAAAACATGGGATTACCTAGCAAACGGTCTCGGTGCGCGCTTTGCAGGGCTGGACCGCCCAAAAAAATGGCAAGATGACGTCGGTGGCTTAATATTACCAGGTGATCACGTGAAATCTCGTGTTCTCTCGCGCACACGAGAGTCCGGTTTGAAATAAAAGCGGGTCGCTGGAGGCAAGATGGCGGAGGAAAAACGTAGTCAACGGAAGACGACGGCGACGCTTTTAAAGAAGAAGAAGAAGAAGAAGACGTGGAAGAAGAAGACGTGGAAGAAGAAGACGTTGGAGAAGAAGGCGGTGTGCACTAATCCAGAGTCCCTTGCGAGTGCTGTTCCGGTGTCTACTAAAAAGAGTTTCTTGGGCGTTTTCGACCGTCGTTGAGATTTTTCTGCTACAAACACTGGCATCTAAACGTACGACAGGGAAAATAACTTTTCCTGCTACAAGCTATTTCGGCATTGTTATGGAGAAATTCGACATTAGATTAATTCCGGAATTCGACGGCTCTCCTGCTGGTCCATCGGTGGTCGAATGGCTGGAGAAGGCCGAACGTGTTTGCCGGTTGTGCAAAATTAAAGACCCAGCTATGGTCATCCCATTGAGACTTACTAAGGGGGCTTACGCCGTGTACCAGCAGCTCGGGGATGATGCGACCATGGAGCAGATTGCACAAGCGCTGTACGGGGCATTTGGTACAGATCCTTTTGTTGCCTGGAGGCAATTTTCCGAACGCCGGCTTGGGCCAGGGGAGACAGTGGACGTCTACATGGCCGACTTGAAAAAGCTTGCTGCTCCCTTCGCCGGTGCGAGTGACCGCATATTGGCATGCACCTTTTTGTCTGGACTTCCGGACGATGCAAGTCGACTGCTGCGGGCATCGTCGAGACTCACAGAGATTGGATTGGAGGAGTTGTTGGCGAGAGCACGAAACATCTTGAAGGACGATCGAGAACTGGTCTCTGCAGCGGTTGACGCCCTGGACTCGCCAACAGAGGGCCTACGATGCTATACATGTGGTGGCCCCAACCACTTCTCCAGAGACTGCAGAAGCGGCACAAGGCGCACCCCAAATTATGGAGCACGAAAAGTAATACGGTGTCACCAATGCAATAAGCCAGGCCACATAGCACGGAATTGTCCGGGAAACGGGAAAGGGGGGGACGCCGTAGCGCTAGCACCCTCCCCAAAGCGGCATTGAACAAAGCGCTTCCTGCAGTGACAGTTCAAGTTGATGGGTGTAAACGTTCAGCGCTGGTTGACACCGGCTGTACCCAAACCCTCCTTCGAAAGGAATGTTGCACCACATGGAAGAAACGAAAGATCCCCGTTCTAACTGTCGGCAAAGGCTCATTGGTGTGTTGTGGGGTCAGTGTTGTTCATATCAGCATTGACAATGCCCCCCCCCCGGTGGCTGTGACGGTGTTGGTGGTCGATGGGGAGCTGCTCGGATATGACCTTCTCCTTGGAATGGACACTATCACACAGCTAGGCGGAATTACTGTGAACAGCGCCGGTAATGTGAGATTCTCTCGACCAGACAAACAAATGTGTGCAGCAATCACTCTTGATGAACCCGATTTCCACGCAGAATACGACAAGGGCACAAACACTTGGACAGCGTCCTGGAAGTGGGCAGGCGACCAGCCACCAGTGTCTTTGCGGAATCGGCTGACGGAGTATCCCCCTTCTGCGTGGCTTAGGGGGCAGTACGAGGCAGAACTTCAAGTGTGGCTGGATAACGGCTGGTTAATTCCATACCCAGAGGATGAGCTCGGGCCCCAATGACTATCAGACAAGAGAACGAGCAGAAAGTTCGACCTGTTCTTGATTACCGGGAACTCAATGAACACGTTGACCCGTACACTGCGGGGGCTGACGTCTGTGCTCATAAACTGCGAGAGTGGCGGAGGCAGGGTGCGGAAGCGGCCATACTGGACTTGCGAAGAGCCTACCTGCAAATACGTGTTGAGAAATCGCTGTGGCCGTTCCAGACGGTGGTAATCAAAGGAACTCGCTATTGCTTGACCAGGCTGGGGTTCGGCGTGAATGTAGCCCCGGGCATCATGACGGCGATCATGCAGGCGATCCGGCGTCAGAATGAATCTGTGCAACAGGCGACATCGTCTTATATAGACGACATTTTTGTCAATGAGAGCCTCCTGTCTGCCCAGGCTGTCAAAGAACACTTTGAGCACTTCGGGTTGTCGTGCAAGGAGCCGCCCCGGCTGCAGGATGGAGCGAAAGTGCTCGGGCTGCAAGTGAGCGGAAGTGCAGATGGCCTCCAATGGGGAAGAGGTGGTGAAATCCCAGAAATCCCATCTACCATCACACGTCGGAGCACGTTTTCCGCGTGTGGAAAACTGGTGGGTCACTTCCCTGTGTGTGGGTGGCTCCGAGTGGCTGTGGCGGCTATAAAGCGACGGGCAACTTCTTTGTCAACAGGATGGGACGATGAGGTGCGTGATCCTGCCCTGCGAAGCATGCTGGTGGAAGCTGTGGCCAGAGTGACCAATGATGACCCTGTACGGGGGAGCTGGTGCGTCGATGGGAGTGAGTTTACAGTTTGGATGGACGCCAGCTCACTTGCCCTTGGCGTTGCTCTGGCGGTCGACGGAAGTATAATAGAAGATGCCTGCTGGCTCCGTCCAGAGAATGACGCTAAGCACATAAACCTAGCTGAACTCGATGCTACACTGAAAGGAGTCAATCTAGCGCTTCAGTGGCAGGCTAGAGTCCTCCACGTTATCACGGATTCCACGTGTGTGCATCGGTGGATGACCGATGCCTTGAACGGAAAAGCACGGCTGACAACGAAGGCATCGGCCGAAATGTTAATCCGGAGGCGGCTTGCTGCCCTAACCGAAACCATCAAGGAATACAACTTGGTCATAGATGTGACACTGGTGCAGTCCTGTTTGAATCGAGCGGATCGTCTGACCAGAGTGCCACGTCGTTGGCTAGACCTGCCGAAAGAAGTGAACGAGCCAGTACCTGTAAATTGCGCTGCGGTGGGACGTAGACTCAGCCAGGAGCGTATCGCTGATGTCCATTGCCAAAGCGGGCACCCCGGTGTAAACCGAACCCTTTACTTCGCCAGGTTGGTTGACCCCTCTGTGTCGCGGAGGGCTGTGAAATCTGTTGTAAGAAGCTGCAACACCTGCCAATCGATCGACCCAGCACCTGTCCGGTGGAAGAAGGGCACACTCGGTGTGAAGTATAATTGGGATAGGATTGCGATGGACATAACTCACTACAACGGGGGCATTTCTTGACACTTATTGATTGCGGACCGTTCAGATTTGCATTGTGGCGGTCCCTTCGCCGGCAGGACACGGCTGCCATTGTCCATGAGTTGGAAAGTGTGTTCCTCGAGCGTGGCCCTCCTTCTGAGATATTGACCGACAATGGCCCCGCTTTTGTTAGTGCGCCGTTCAAACAGTTTGTAGATGGCTGGGGTGTCCGTCTGCGTTTTCGGTGTGCCCATGTGCCCAGTGGGAACGGAATTATTGAGCGCAACCATAGGACTGTCAAGACCATCGCAGCGCGGAAGGGGTGTACGGTGCCTGAAGCAGTCTATTGGTATAACGTCACCCCTAAGGACGTGTTTCACCCTCCACCGCGCCAGCCAACGCGCTACATACGTACCATGTCAGGGCGAGAGGTTTGGAGAGCAGCTCACTGCCCGAACCAGAGCCACTACAGGAGAACATAAAAGAAGGAGATGTCGTTTGGGTTAAAAAAAAACCCGAGGCCAGTGCACGACTCGCTACGGAACCGGTCGTGTCACTGAAGTGATCAGCCCGCAGGCGGTGCGAGTTGATGGAGTACCCCGTCACATTAAAGACTTAAGATCGGTATTCCAAACGCAGCTGCCACTTGACGAGGATAGTGAATTTGAATCCGTGACCAGCGACCCATCATTCTGGTTCATGACGGCTTCATCGCACAGCGACACTGAGAGTGGTAACCTTGAATGTACTGACCCTCCTACTGCTGATGAAAGCCCGGACAGTGATGCTGCGATGCCCAGCCTTAGGTTCGCCGACCTTCATGCCACAGAAGACAGCACAGATGATGATGAAGCCCCGAATCCCCCTCTCCGAAGAAGCACTCGAAGAAAAAGGACACCGCCTCCCTGCTCTTTCTGTGATAATGAGATCGGGGGGGGGGGTGTAAGAAATTGCGAAAACATGGGATTACCTGGCAAACGGTCTCGGTGCGCGCTTTGCAGGGCTGGACCGCCCAAAAAATGGCAAGATGACGTCGGTGGCTTAATATTACCAGGTGATCACGTGAAATCTCGTGTTCTCTCGCGCACACGAGAGTCAGGTTTGAAATAAAAGCGGGTCGCTGGAGGCAAGATGGCGGAGGAAAAACGTAATCAACGGAAGACAACGGCGACGCTTTTAAAGAAGAAGAAGAAGAAGAAGACGTGGAAGAAGAAGACGTGGAAGAAGAAGACGTTGGAGAAGAAGGCGGTGTGCACTAATCCAGAGTCCCTTGCGAGTGCTGTTCCGGTGTCTACTAAAAAGAGTTTCTTGGGCGTTTTCGACCGTCGTTGAGATTTTTCTGCTACAAACACTGGCATCTAAACGTACGACAGGGAAAATAACTTTTCCTGCTACAGTTACCCGCCCTCTTCTTGTGTTGCAGCAGAGAATAAAACGTTTTTAGTCTTCGAGGTTCGTGGAAGAAGAAAAATGTGCGGATTCTTTGTCGTTTTCGATGCGCTTCCACGGAGAATGACAATCATCTAGAATCAAGATTAACCTAGTTGTAAAGAAAACGAAATAAATCATCAAGAAAATAATATGCCGCTCAGAGCAAAAATAATTTTAATTTTTTATTTTGATTGCTTCAATTATTATAGATACAAGGAAAAGAGATGACGACAGATGTTTAGGACAACGGTTATCCCCACAACGACTAATGACTGAAACATAAAAGATAAAAAGGCGAACTTTTAGAGAAAAAATAACAAATCAACAAAAGTTGTTTGAAAAATCATAATTAAGGATTTTAACTTCTTTGAACTAACAATTTACACAGCAACTTACACTAGAAACGCAAACAATAACAGAAGAGAAGACACCCTTACTCGGTGCCGATTTCTTGACACACTACAATCTGACCGTCAACAAGGTGACAATACCATCAAAGCCACAGAAACCCCAAAGCATCTCAACTCAACCGGGATTAGCGTTGCAACCCATCATGACCCGTGCAACATGGATATCCTATATAAATACAAGGATGTGACAGCCAATAAAGAGTACCGCTGTATGTGAATACCAGACCCAGCACCACATCAAGACCACTGGAAAATCAGCATTTTCCCGACTATAGCGACTCCTTCCACATATATTGGATTACGCCAAGAAATCATTTGATGAGATGCTGGCAGACAACATTATCTGTCCCTCTGACAGCCCGTATACCTCACCACTGCATCTCATACCAAAGTCTGGTGTAGAATTCAGGATCTGTGTGGACTACCAGAAGCTTAATGCATCTACTGTGCTCGACCGGTATCTTATTCAGCACATCCATAACATTGCCTCGCGTCTGCAAGAGATACGCATCTTTTCGAAAATCGACTTGATTAAAGCATGCTACCAGATCTCAGTTGCTCCGGAAGACATTCCAAAGACAGCGGTCACAACCTCTTTTGGATTTTACGAATTCTTAAAAATTTCCTTCGGACTTTACAACACAGCTCAGACTTTCGAAAGGTTGTTGGACGAGGTTCTGCGTGGCCTACCATATGTCTACGCCTACGTCGCCGACATCCACGCAACACATAGTAAAAATGTGAATTTGGCGCTGCACATAGATTTTCTCGAACACCACACAGTCGCCTAGTGAATCATCCCACTGCCTGCCAAAATAAGAGCCATTCAGGATTTATTGGTGCCCACATCAATTAAACAGCTACGGCGCTTCTTGGGATGGTCAATTTTTACCGAAAATTCATCCCATGATGTTTAACTCTCCTCAAACCTTTGGCAAATCTTCTCTGGCGGACAAACAAAACCAATCTCTCTGAAAGGCGACCGGGAAAAGGATTTCCAGGCAGCAAAAACCTCCCTGGCTAACTTGGTAAAGTTAGCTTACCTGAACGAAAACATCAGGACTCGGATCAACCTTACGACAAATGCGTCGGACACTGGAGTGGTTTTCGTGGTAGAACAAGAGTTTGACGACCAACGCAAGCTTATTGCGTTCTCTTCCTCTAAACCAGTGGTTCTTAACCTTTTTTCTCCAATTCCCCACTATTTAGTGAACCAGCTTTCCATTCCCACCACAGTTATTACATGGAAATAAATACATACGAAAAGATTCGTTATGTTTTTTCTAAATATATTTGGCCTATAAAAAATGTAACACTAGCACTAGACGCATACAGGTTAATGAGACTTTTGCATTTGTTTTGCCTTGACAAGTGCTCAATGTTCGGTTCCACCTTTGAAATAGCGCAAATCAGATTCAAGGTCAATCAGGCGGTTTCGCGATTTGTTTTTGATCTCAACCATGCTCCTAAACGCCGACTCGCACAGGTACGTAGAGGGAAATGCAACCAGTAGTGTGAGCGCCGCCACAGCAAAATGATCATGGTCAAAGTAAGTCAACATTTGGATGTAATGTATTAAATTTTAAAGCAGTGGTTCTTCTGTCCGACCGGTTATTCCCCACTTGGCAACTCCGCCATTCCTCACCAGTGGGGAA
>OY744519.1:102187877-102214827 GCA_963556195.1 Sepiola atlantica
TGGTATTCTTTTTAATCTTTTTCTGGTTGACTTCTCACTCCTGAAAGAACAAATTAATTAATTGAATTATTAAAAAATTCCAATCTGTACTGCTTTAATAATTATGGTGAAATTAGATAAAATCTTTAAAAATCATTCTATAAATTGGAATAAATAATTGAGTCAGAGATATATGAATAAATATTACTTACCTAATGGCCAAAATTCTTTTTAAAGCTTCTTCTCTTACTTCAATCTCCTCAGATTTAACCATGGAATATAGAAAGTTTTCAGGCAGTAAACAAAATGTATTACCTTGTATATTTCTAAATGTGATATCTTGGATTTCCTGAGGCTGCTCCTTAATCCTCTGGATCATATTAAAAATGTGCACTTGCTGATTGTGGAATTTACTATTTCTTTTAATTTCAAACCAAGAAGTGGCATACACATTTACAATAAAATTTACTACATAGTGTAGTTTTGTTGTGTGCCTTTGTGGGTTTGCACCACGAGTCCATAAACACATGAGCCTGATGGCCAAAGTTAACCATCTTGCTTGGTTTAAAGGACCAATTTTCCAGGAGGTATATCTAGAGTCAACCTTACCTCTAGAAATACCTACTGTGTATTCATAAAGGAGTCTTTGGTCAGAACTAAGATCATGTATTTCATCAATTTACAAAATTGACTCTAGAGGATTGCTAATAGTGGAAAATGATATTTGGGGTAAATCATGGCAATCATTTGAGCATAATTTCCCCAGAGGGCCACTGAATGTTGTAGGGCCCTTTGCGCAACCATCTATGTTTTTAAAAATGGCTCTGAAAGGTAGTCCATTATGATGCAAAGAGCAACCAATTGTGTGAAGATTTTAAAAAAGTTTTTTTTCTAAAATTGCAACCATTCCACCTTCGCAACCTGTGTTGGTATTAGTGTTGTCAACAAGTATAGCCTTGATACTGTTCTCACTGTGGAATTCATGCAAAACATCCACCACTTGATCTGCATGAACAGCACCTGTTGCACCACTATTAGGAAGAACTCTGTGTCAGATATTTACTTTCACATGGTGTTTCTTTTGTAAAAGTTAATGGTGTTCTGGTCCCTTAGTTTTTTTCATAATTCTCTTTCTATTTTCATCCACAATTTCCTTATACATCAATGTGTCCTTATCCATTCTCCCATCAACTCCAATACATATAATATTTTAGGTGGGGTAAAATCCCCTGGCTGAAATAGTTTTATTTGTCTACCTCCAACAAGGTAAGATGTGACACAAGGTCATGAAAGTGGGATTAGATAAGCCTGCGCTATAGAGGTGAGAACTCTGGCCATTAAAAAATTGACTGGGCAGCCCCGTCGGCATTCCCCTGTAGGGGCGTCTCAGACAGCAATAAACTTACTCCTCCCCAAAGAGGGAAGGCAAAGCCTGGGAGGGTGCACCTCCTAGAATTGCACAGGACGGACAAGCCCCAATAGACGGGCGTAAATCCAGACCCAAAGGTCCGGACGATACCGATTTATTTGGTGGGGTAAAAGCCCCTGGCTGAACTAGATTTTATTTATCTACCTCCAACAAGGTAAGATTGACACAAGGTCAGGAAAGTGGGATGAGAAAGCCAGTGCTCGAGAGGTGAGCATTCTGGCAATTTAAAAATTGCCTGGGAAGCTCCGTCGGCATTCCCCGGTAGGGCCGCCTCAGACAGTAAGCAATAAACTTACTCCTCCCCAAAGAGGGAAGGCAAAACCTGGGAGGTGCACCTCCTAGAACTGCACAGGACGGACAAGCCCCAATAGACGGGCGTGAATCCAGACCCAAAGACCCGGACGATACCGGTTTATTTGGTGGGGTAAAAAACCCTGGCTGAACTAGTTTTTATTTATCTAACTCCCACAAGGTAAGGTGTGACAAAAGGTCGGGAAAGTGGGATTAGATAAGCCAGCGCTCGACAATTCAATATATATTTGTGATAACAGAATCAACACGTGAATTCAAATTTGCTCGTTGAATTTTCAACCGGTGAATACCATAAAAAATATCCAATAAATAAAACGCCTATGTAAATAAATAATTATTTATATATAAAATTAAATATTATAGTGTTTTATTCCTTTTTAATTTGAATATGTACATTTAATATCTAAAGAAAAGGAATAATAAACTTTAAAATATTTATTATCAAGTAATGTATTACTTTTTTTTGTTAAAACCCGGGTTTAATTAAAGGCGACACATCTGCCGGTGAAATCTAGGCTGTGAGAAAAAATCTCGATTTATTTGATCTTAAAGTTGCAATGCTCAAATAAATACAAAGTTTTGAAGAAAAATATTTCTTGTGGTAACTTTTGACATTATTTGGCAACTTTCTTCGAGTGCGATAATTTACAGTTTCAAAATCGACCTCCCCTAATATATATATATATATATATATATATATATATATATATATATATATATATATATATATATATATATATATGTGTGTGTGTGTGTGTACATACACACACAAACACGCACGCACACATGTGCATCCGTTATCCTCTTAATTTTTAAGTGCAAATAGAACTATGAAGCGAGAGACTTTTGAAATAGCAGGGTGGGGAAATTAAAATAATATATATATATATATATATATATATATATATATATATATATATATATATATATATATATATAGAGAGAGAGAGAGAGAGAGAGAGAGAGAGAGAGATAGGTAAGGACAAAAAGGAAAAATAATGTTAAGGAAACACATTTTATCGAAAAAAGGGGGAAAATATCTGTGTTGATAAAGCCAATAAAAAATAAAAGATTTTTTTAGCAGACAAAAATAAGGGATATGTATGTTGCGTTTTTTGTTTGTCTGTGTAACAGAAAAATATCAATGTACTCACTTTTGCAGGATCTTTGAATAAAAAAAGAAGAAATTAGTAAAAAAGTTGTTTTTTTGGGGGGGGGGATTGACATTTTTACTCAATATTTTACATTGAGTTGAAGTTTACAATTGAAATATTCTGATTACGAAAATGCTGTCGACTGTCATTCCACTCCAACACCAAGTTAAACTTAAAACAAATATTTAGGGACGTGAAGATAAGAAAATGAGATAAGCATGCATTAAAGAAAATAACAAAAAGAACAGAGTAATATTATGTGGGAAAGGGATTTCTAAAGTTATTTAGCAACGAGCAAAATCTATGAACAAAATCATATCTATAACATTCAAGAATGAAAAGTAATTATCACTTACAAACATGGATGATTGGCACAAGTCTCACCACGGGAGTTCAAAAGTTCAACAGTTCACGCTTCCCAAGGGAGTGAGAAAGTTCAATTATCCAAGATTCACAATTATCTTTGGATGTAAAAGTCAAAGGTGTGTATCAAAGTATAAATTCGAATGAAATCTGGTACATAGATGGGAGTTGGAGTCTCAGTTGGCGGTACATAATCCTTAACATAGGATATTAATCATAATTTATCGGCAATAATGTAAAATGTTCTAGTCAGCGTCAGGTTTGATGGAGTAGTCTCGAAAGCCTTTTTATAATTAACTTTCAGCTTCTCATCCACATAGAAGAAATCTCAGAGCCACTAGCCGGGTTATGCTTCTTGTTCTTCTTCCTTTTGATTCTCTCACGGCGACGATCGGCGAGAGGTGTCTTCAGCTGACACTGATTAACACATCGACTGACCGACTCCTTTTTGTATATATTGAGTCGATATGCGTAGGTGGTTTGTTGACAAAGGAGTTTTGGCGGGGCCTCTGAATTACCTTGTAAAGGTGACAAACACTTTTACTTCTCAGGTAAGGGTTAATTAGAAAACAGAATTCGGTCGAGAAGAAAATAGTGTTTAATTTCTTATCGGGATTGTCCAGGTTAAAAGAGAAATTGATCATATACCATGACAAAATTGATTCTGCTCGTTTTGGTAATAATAATAAAATATAGTTTTTTCCTTATCGTAAATTTAACTCAACTACACTTTCTACGTGAACAATACATACACATATATAAATACATGTACATATATATATATACATACATACATACATATATATATATATATCGACATATACATACATATATATACATATATACATATATACATATAAATATACATAGATAAATAAATACATACCATGGACGGCGGCACCGGGGGGCATGGGGGGGGGGAATACAGCTCCCCCCCCCACTTTTTGACTTGCCCCCCCCACACTTTACGGTATTCAATAATGAAGTTATATATGCATGTGTTTAACCGGCCCGTCACTTTCTAGGAGAGCCCCCCCCATTTTTATAACTGTGTCGCCGGTCCTGCATACATATATACATACATATACATATACATATAAGTACACATACATATATACACATACACATATATATATATGTACATGCATATACATCTATACATATATACATACATATACATATATATATACATATACATATATAAACACACACATATACATATATATATACATACATATACATATATAAACACACACATATACATATATATATACATACATATACATATATAAACACACACATATACATATATATATACATACATATACATATATAAACACACACATATACATATATATATACATACATATACATATACATATATAAACACACACATATACATATATATATATATATACATACATATATACATATATAAACACACACACATATACATATATATATATATACATACATATACATATACATATATAAACACACACATATACATATATATATATATACATACATATACATATACATATATAAACACACACATATACATATATATATATATATGTTGCATACAGGGGGGGGGGAGAGAACTCCTTTATTACTTCACGCAGAAATCCTTCCGGACTGAGGCATTTCTTCAAAACCACCTCAGCCGTTCGGATCTCATCCTCTCCGGCCGAAAACAACGCGAAATGTTCACGAGAGGATTAATGGTGATTTCAATCTCTCCCCCCAGCGCCTCCGATGATACAATCTAATTAGACATTTTCATTTTCATTTTCATAATCGTTTTCATTGTCATTTTACTCTATAAAATTCGTTCTTATTTTTCTCTTTCTTTTTCTATAAATTCGGACCACAGTCTTAAAACTTCACTCATCAACTTACGGCATCTCAGCCTTTTTTCAATTACGGCCTCCTTAAAACCACTGCCGTTTACGGCATCTCAGGCCTTTTTCAATTACAAATCTTTTAACGGCATCTCATGCCTTTTTCAATTACGAATATTTTCACGGCATCTCAAGCCTTTTTTCATTAAACGTCTCTTAGAATTACACGTATCTTAACGTCTTTAAAACAGTTCTCAAACAAATCTCAAATGAATCTCAAAGGTTACCTTGATTGCTTCTGTTCCTCTCCCTGGCCTGTGATTCGTCTAGTTTCCGCTGGATCGTCTCGATCAAAGGAAGAAGCATGTCTCATAAAAAAGGCACAAACGAGACATTGATTTTCTTGAGGGGATTTTTCACACAGTTTTATTTATTTCTCAACACACCATTTTCTTACTGCGCGGTTCGGTTGTCGTCAGGAGGATTCCGGCTTCGATTTCCTCACACTCGGGCTGTTTTCTTTTCTTCTGGGGATATCTTTAGGCCCCCCCACAGTGGGGCCCTGCCCGTTTACCGACTACATCTTCGCAACCGATCTGCACACTTTCACTTCCAGGTTCAGACTAATTTCTAAAACTAAGTTATTGTCTTTCTGTGGTCACGTGATTCTCGTTCCCACGCGCAATCTGGGGACAAAACGACTGACTCTGATCTCTGACTCAAAGGTCACGTCAGGTTTTTCCAGATTTGTTATGACTGTTCCTAGATCAAACACTTCTCTGACTCATTTCTGAGTCCAGAACAAAACCTATTTTTCGAATAACAAAACTAGCTATTTGATACTAGTTAATCTACCCGTTTGAAATACAGGGCCCGTCATAATATAACACTCCTCTCCACCTTATCTTTCAAAATGCTTTCCCTGAAGAAATTTACACAAATATCCAAATCCATCACCAACACTTTTTTTTTTTTAAATACACACGCACATATTCATCTAATCATCGGTACACGACCGATTGCTGATCGGGCGTATTGCCACGATATGGGGGCACAGAAACAGAAACCCCTTTCCTTAACCTGTAAACTTAAATGGTCAGCCTCTCAAAATTACAAAAGGTACCGTTTTCCTACCACTGTCTAATCTGGACCATATACTTCGAACATCCCAGTGCCCCGGCGCAAACGTCCGCGAACAATCACTCATGTCTAACTCCCAGCCCTGTTCATTAAACGTGGAGGACCCCATCCCATGGATCTATCTAGTCGATACGGTATTGAGCGAAATGTCACATCGAATCATCTCTGCTCCCGGAACACGCCGAATGACCAAAAACTAGGCCCAACCTATAATCCTATAATTAAATCCAATTAACACCCGGTACCTCTTTTTTTTTTTTTAAATCGATCCCCATGGTTCTATCCGCCCGCGACGCGCGCACCCGAGTCACACCACACCCCAGCTTAACTCCATCCCCACTGGTGTTGAGCAGACACCAATTCTATGCGTTCCCTTCCCGTGTCCTTATCTATGCGGTGAGGGGGTGGGGTATCTTCGCAGCACACCCGTCGGCAAACATCCAAAATCCACAAAAAAAAAATTGGGACCACAATTTCAAAGCTTAACATTTTACACAACTTTCACACACTCTATCGGCGCAGTTGGGCACACCTGGGTCACAAAAACAACAATTTCCATAACTGACCACCTTCCTTTTCTCGTGGTCCCACAGAATGACCATCACCGTCATTCCTCCCGTTCGCAATTTTAACGTATGCAGGCTTTACCAAAAGCCTCGCCACTAACCCATGGTTACTCTATAAAAGAGAGCATACGAGCAAACGCCGGGAATCCCTCATTGACTTTCCAAGTCTGTACATACTCTGTACACGGGGATTTTTCCCGATAAAATCAACCCTGTCCAAGGGTTTCCGCGATCCGACCCAAACCCACTCTAGCTGCCACCAGCTGCCCGAACCTAATCAACTCAATTCGCCCGGCTGACCCACGTGACATTCAATTTAAGAACTGTTTTTTTTTTTTTTTTAATTACATTTTTAAATCTCTCCATCCTCTAAATGATAAAATCTCATTCACTCAAGCATTGGAAACCCGGAATCCTCCATGTAACAAATGCATCAAAATACATCAAAAAACATCAAAAAACATCAAAAAAAAATAAAATAAAATTCATTCCACCCAACAACAACAAAAAAATAAAACCAAAACCGACAGAACCAATGGAGAACATATCTCCACAACACAATACAATACAATTCACCACAGCGGGCCGACATCCGCCAAGCTCCGGCCCGGACGCCACCAGATCACCCGTCGCCGCTGTCGTCGCCATTTTTCTGCCACCTTCATAGCAGTTTCCAAGGCCCACGGGCGCCCTCTTTCTCTCTCTCTCTCTCTCTCTCTTCCTTTCTAACAAGCATATTCTGCCTCGCGCGCACATTTTTTTTTTTTAAACAATCTCTTTTAACATTTCACTTCTTCCTCTCTCTCTCTTTTTAAGACGCATATACATTCTTTCTTTCTTTTTTCTAAACACGCACCTCCGTCCTCGCGTGCACATTCTTTTTAAACAATCTCTTTTAACATCTCAACTCCCCTCTCTCTCTCTTTTTAATTGCATACCTCCCTCGTTTCTCCTTTTTCTTTCTTTTTTCGCCCGTCACCGCCCTTCGCCTTCGTCCCCCCACCAACACAAACCAGAAAAAAAAACTACAGCAACAAATTCTTAAAACACAACACAAAAAAAAACCTAATTACGGCAAATCGTCCTTTTCTTTCTAACTAGAATGTACTTTTCTTAACAAAATGTGTCTTTCTTTTTTTTTTTTCTTTCTTTTTTGTGAATCTTAGCAACAAATTCTTAAAACACAACACCAAAAAAACATAATTACGGCAAATCGTCCTTTTCTTTCTAACTAGAATGTACTTTTCTTAACAAAATGTGTCTTTCTTTTTTTTTTTCTTTCTTTTTTGTGAATCTTAGCAACAAATTCTTAAAACACAACACAAAAAAAACATAATTACGGCAAATCGTCCTTTTCTTTCTAACTAGAATGTACTTTTCTTAACAAAATGTGTCTTTCTCTTTTTTTTTTCTTTCTTTTTTGTGAATCTTAGCAACAAATTCTTAAAACACAACACAAAAAAAACATAATTACGGCAAATCGTCCTTTTCTTTCTAACTAGAATGTACTTTTCTTAACAAAATGTGTCTTTCTCTTCCTTTTTTTTTCTTTCTTTTTTTATTTTAATCTAATAATTGTGTGTGCGTGCGTTTTTTCTTTCTTTCTTTCTTTTTTTTTTTTTTTTGTGAATCTTAACAATGTCTCCCTCGTGTCTCGTTCCTTTTTTTTTCTTCTTTTTCTATTACTTTAACTTCGTAAGAGTTCCTTTTTTTTTTCTTCTTCCCTTTCAAACTTTATCTATTCAACATAAAAATTACGAGGTACTCACTGTTCGATGACATCACTCTCTCTCTCTCCGTCTTCGCTTGTCTCTGGACCCCAAGATTTCTGTTGTGGTAACGCGGTTAGTCTCAACCTATTTCTTGTGGAAATAGCAGGACACGGCAACCAATTATATATATGTTGCATACAGGGGGGGGGGAGAGATTCTTTATTACTTCTCGCAGAAATCCTTCCGGACTGAGGCATTTCTCCAAAATCACCTCAGCCGTTCGGATCTCATCCTCTCCGGCCGAAAACAACGCGAAATGTTCCCGAGAGGATTAATGGTGATTTCAATCTCTCCCCCCAGCGCCTCCGATGATACAATCTACTCTAATTCATTTTCATTATCGTTTTCATTTTCATTTTCCTCTATAAGTCATTTTCATTTTATAAAATTCGAACAGTCTATCACTTTTTCTCTATAAATTTCGTAAACACAGTCTTAAAACTTCACTCATCAACTTACGGCATCTCAGCCTTTTTTCAATTACGGCCTCCTTAAAACCACTGCCGTTTACGGCATCTCAGGCCTTTTTCAATTACAAATCTTTTAACGGCATCTCAGGCCTTTTTCAATTACGAATATTTTCACGGCATCTCAAGCCTTTTTTCATTAAACGTCTCTTAGAATTACACGTATCTTAACGTCTTTAAAACAGTTCTCAAACAAATCTCAAATGAATCTCAAAGGTTACCTTGATTGCTTCTGTTCCTCTCCCTGGCCTGTGATTCGTCTAGTTTCCGCTGGATCGTCTCGATCAAAGGAAGAAGCATGTCTCATAAAAAAGGCACAAACGAGACATTGATTTTCTTGAGGGGATTTTTCACACAGTTTTATTTATTTCTCAACACACCATTTTCTTACTGCGCGGTTCGGTTGTCGTCAGGAGGATTCCGGCTTCGATTTCCTCACACTCGGGCTGTTTTCTTTTCTTCTGGGGATATCTTTAGGCCCCCCCCCCCCACAGTGGGGCCCTGCCCGTTTACCGACTACATCTTCGCAACCGATCTGCACACTTTCACTTCCAGGTTCAGACTAATTTCTAAAACTAAGTTATTGTCTTTCTGTGGTCACGTGATTCTCGTTCCCACGCGCAATCTGGGGACAAAACGACTGACTCTGATCTCTGACTCAAAGGTCACGTCAGGTTTTTCCAGATTTGTTATGACTGTTCCTAGATCAAACACTTCTCTGACTCATTTCTGAGTCCAGAACAAAACCTATTTTTCGAATAACAAAACTAGCTATTTGATACTAGTTAATCTACCCGTTTGAAATACAGGGCCCGTCATAATATAACATATACATACATATACATATACATATATAAACACACACATATACATATATATATATACATACATATACATATACATATATAAACACACACATATACATATATATATATACATACATATACATATACATATATAAACACACACATATACATATATATATATACATACATATACATATACATATATAAACACACACATATACATATATATATATATACATATATATATATATATATATATATATATATATATATATACATATGATGACAGCAAGTTCTTGTCAGACGAGTCCCACTCCTTCATTCAAAAAAGTGTCATTATCTGAAGGAGTTCTTGTACTTAGATTGCAAATAAAGAGACCTAGCTTCGTACGACAGCTAGATCCCTACTCTGGGTTCAAACTGTTGAGTCCAGCAACAAGCGAAAGCAAGATAGCCAGTAAAGAGTTGAAACTGCAAATCAACATGATGTGAGGAGTGGTCTTCAATCGAACTGCAGGGTTTTCACTCATGCGTTGCCTCTTTCACCAACGCTGAGTATTACCGCCGTTGGGGTATTATCTTGTTTGATTACGTAGTTTTCTTTCTCTTAGTCTAAAGAGGCATACCTATAGCCTAGGCCGGTGCTACCACTCCGATGACACTGGTGACTGAGGGGTAACTCAATGTGTATATATATGTATATAAATGTACACATATATATACATATATATACACATACATATATCTACATAATACACATATATACATATACCCATATAAATATATATATACATACGACCCCCATCTTTATATATATACATATATATATATATATACATATATATATATGTGTATATATATACATATACACATATATATATATATATATATACATATACACATACATATACACACATATATATATATACATATACACATACATATACACACATATATATATATACATATACACATACATATACACACATATATATATATACATATACACATACATATACACACATATATATATATACATATACACATACACACATATATATACATATACATATATATATACATATACACATACACACATATATATACATATATACACATATATATGCATATATATACAATATACATATATATATATATATATATATATATATATATATATACATGTGCACACGCACACACACACATATATATATATATATATATATATATATATATATATAAATTTATTAATTTTATACGTACATGAAAGTAATTCATTGACACGTGTTTATGGTTCACAGCCGTTATCAGCATTGCTAAATTAGACAAGGATCGAACCTTCGATGTTGCTGTCAATAGTCTGGCGTTTTACCCCAGGCTATGGCGCCTTGCCTGGAAATATGTACGATTTTTATCACCTAAACATTTAATGTATTGTTATGTAATTGTTTTTGTTTGTGATTGCGGCGTTCGTTGTTTTTTTTTTACTTACTATTGCGATTGTTTAATTTTCTAAATGATTACGATGCAGAAAATTGCATTAGTAGTCGTCCTTATCTTTATAGGACGTATTTTTCGTTAAAATATATGTTTATTAATTTTATACGTACATAAAAGTAATCCATGGAAAAGTGTTTCTGGCTCACATGACACACTTAGACAAAGATTGAACCTTCGATGTAAGTGTCAATAGTCTGTCGTTTTAGCTCACAGCTATGACTCCTTGCCTCGAAATATGTACGATTTTTATCACCTAAATATTTTATGTATTTATGTGTAATCGTTTTTATTGAGATTGCATATTTCCAGGCAAGGCGTCATAGCCTGGGGGTAAAACGCCAGACTATTAACACCAACATCGAAAGTTACATCCAGGCTGATGACGGCTGGATTATTTTTATGTACGTATAAAATAAAATTAATAAATATATATATATATTAACGGAAAATACGTTCTGCATCTTAATCACTTAGGGAGTGAAACAATCACCAATAAAAACAATTACATAAAAAATGCATATACATATACACACATATATATATACATATATGTACATATAAATATTTATATATATACATCTAAATACATATATATATATATACATATCTCTATATATATAACATATATAAATATATGTGTATACAAATATATATACATATAATATATACATATATATTTATTAATTTATTTATTTGTTTTATTCTTTACCACTTAGAAAGTAAAAAATACTAAGAAAACAACTATGTTTCTATCGCCAGTAAAACAATAACGAAAAGTATGTATATATACATACACACACACACACATATATATATATATATATATATATATATATATATATATATATAAAATATCTACATATATATCCATATACGCATATATATGTACTTATATATACACATATATATGTACTTATATGTACACATATATATAGATACACATTTACACATACACACATATGTTTATATAATATACACATATATATATATACATGTAACTATACATATATATATATATATACTTATATGTATATATATATACATATAACATATATATACATATAAATATGTATACAAGTATATACACACACACACATATATATATATATGTATACAAGTATATACACACACACACATATATATATATATAAATATGTATACAAGTATACACACACACACACACATATATATATATATATATATATATATATATATATATATATATATATATATATATATATATATATATATATATATATATATATATAAGGTGGTTGTCTATTCGATTTTGAATATGACCACTTTTGGCGTATCGATGTTATATTAGTGTAAAGGTTCCCCGTTAGAGGTGCGGATGCGGCCCTTCAAGCTTGCCAGACTTTTACAGACCATACCACAGAGGTGGCAGGTGTTGTGGTGATCTGAGGGGATGTCATAAATGAAGCTACTTGATGTTGCAAAACATGCACCCGTTGCTTATTAAACAAACCTGCACGTGACATAGTTACTAACTTGCAAGCTTGGCATCTTAGGTGTTCCATGTTTCCTCCATGTGCTGGAGGTGTCACGTTCTGTTTATTGTTTTCAAAAAGCTTGCTGCCTTCAAAAATAGCTTTCCCCCACCTTAATCTATCTACAGTCACATAACCCATCCTCAAACATCAATTCCAAAGCACTTCAAATCGTATTTGAGACAATCTTTGAATTGCTTACGGGGTTTATGATGTGGGCAAATATTCCCAGTTAGTTCCCCATAAATCTCCTGCTTGGACAGTCTGTCATCAGTAAGACGAATAAGATGACCAGCCCAACGAAGTCTGCGTTTACTTTTATGAAACTCAATGCTTGGAACAGCAGCTCGTTCCAATACTTCGGTGTCAGGGTTAAAGCTATCCCAACCGATGTTAAGTAAGTGCCTAAGGTAATTCTGTTTGAAACGCTCTAGATGGCGAATATGAGCTCTGTAAATGGTCCATGTCTCATGCATATAACAAAGTTGATACAACGCAGGCCTAATATACGGAGATCTTAGTTTCCAGTCTGATCTCACGTGGTGCCCACACCCGCTTTTCCAAATGACCAAAAGACACACCAGCCTGTTCAATACGTCTACTTATCTCAGCATCCAACGACCCGTTCCTCGAAATAACACCACCCAGATACATAAACAGATCCACTACAGACAGTCTGTGGCCTTCAACAAATATATCCGGTTCTTGATACATGTTGTCAGGAGCCGGTGTAAACATAGCCTTAGTCTTATCCAGGATCATTGTGAGACCCATTATTCTACATGCCCATGCAAAACTATCCATGATATCATGCATATCATTCTGCGAGTGAGCTACGAGATCCATGTCGTCTGCATAAAGCAAGTCTCGAACAACAGTAGAGAATGTCTTTGATGAAATCTTAAAACGTTGTAAGTTATACAGCCGACGCGATGTGCGAAATCTAAGATACACACCTTTGCCACAGTTAGTGAAAGCCAATGACGGAGTTACAGCAAAATAGATGGAAAACAAAGTAGGTAATTCCCCATGTTTAACACCATTGTCAACTGCAACCGGTTGAAAGAAGCAACCATTGCAGTTGAAACATGCTTTCATGTTGTCGTGCAGCTCACGAAGGAGTCTAACAATATTCGGAGGACATCCAAACTTACCCAGTACCTTCCACAGCGCATCCTGATTAACTGTATCGAACGCTTTCGTCACATCAACAAAGACCTGGTATAGATCTAGATAATGTTCAATGCACTTTTCCTGCATTTCATATTAGTGGTACCCCTATTTCTTCTACAGCCACATTGGCTCTGAAGAAGCATAAAATGACAGATGTAGGCATTCAGGCCAATCAACAGGATTCTCGTAAATACCTTCCCCATTCAAAAGAGAGATGTCTCGATAATTGCCGCACTTATCTTTTCTTCCCTTTGCCCTTGTACAAAGAGACCATAATGGACTCACGCCAATCTTAATAAACGTGCCCGTTAAAACAGATGTTGTACATCAGCCCTTTAATTTGCACTGCCAATGGTCTTCCACCACAGCAAAGGACTAATACATGTATGATATCTCCACCAGGTGCTCCGCATCTCAACTGCCATATAGCCTCCCCTACTTACTTGAGGGAAGGAACAGAATCCATTTCAGCAATGACAGCTCTCTGAGACAAGCTATCTATCACATCAGTACTGACTATCGACGGATTAGTGAACAGATCAGTATAATGCCATGTCTATCTATCAAGTAGCCAGCTTGGATCCCTAATCAACTCTGTGCCATCCTTGGATTTTAATGGGGTTACCATAGAATCGCTAGGACCATAGACGGTTTTTATCAGGTCATACATTGCTTTACTGTCCTTAACATCAGCGACAGGCTGACTATCACAAGCCTTCTGTCGCCATCATTCATTCTTCATCCGTTTAAGTTCTTTCTGCAACTCTGATTTAATAGCGAAATACGGCTGTTCCACAGACTTCAGATCCTGAGGCGAAAATCTGCCTTTGATGAAGTTCATGCTTTTTCTGTAGCAGTTGGGCGATGTGAGCATTATTGTAATTAATTCATTAGTCCAAGAACATCTACTGCTTTTTCATAAGCACACTTCTTAAAACATTCCCACGTACCATCAAGCAATATCTGCTCAAGTCTATTCTGTAGGTCTAGAGCAGTTTTCTCGTCATTCAATTTTGCAACATTTATTCTACAAGGACACTTGACGTTGCCGAATTGTTTCTTAGACCAAATACGAACCTTATGTCAGCACACACCAGAAGATGATCTGTCCAGCACTCGACATTCCTTTTGACTCGAACCTTGCAGATGTCCTGTAGATCGCGTGTGCGGATGATGACGTAATCGATCAAATGCCATTGCTTGGATCGTGGATGCATTCATGTGTTCTTATACTTTGGTTTCAGGTGAAAACGCGTGTTAGTTATCACTAAATCCAGCTTCGAACACATTTGCAGTAAACAAAACTCGCTCTTATTCATACTTCCAACTCCATAACGTCTGAATGGACGCCATCTTTGATATTCCCTACCCACCCTCGCATTGAAATCCCCCAGCAAAATTATTTTATAATCTCCTTGAGCAGTTAGAATTACTCTTTTAAGATCTCCATAAAAGGATCCTACTAGCTCAGGCGGGCTGTCCAATGTAAGAGCATTAACAAAAATAAGAGTTGCACATCGCTCACCAGATAGAGGCAAATGTAAGGTCATGATGCGCTCATTCAGGCCACAAGGGAGATTCTCGAGTATAGAAAAAAAAACATTTCTTAAGAACAAATCCTTCGCCATGGTCATGTCGTTCGCTTTCCGGTTTCCCGATCCAGTAAAATACATATTCGGAGCCTTACTCTACACTCCTCCAACAATCTTGTCTCTGACAAGGCTGCTATATCAATGTTGAAACGTAACAGTTCTTGTTCAACAAGTGATGTTCGTCCCTCCGGCCGGTCAGAACCACAACGATCAAGTAAGGTTCTAACTTTCCAAAAAGCCATTTTCAAATCAAATTTCGTATTACTCATTACATTCATTCCGCTAAGCTAGACACATAATTGGTATCTACATATGGATCACATATGCCGAAAATACCAGCGCAGCAACAGGATTATAGTGATCAACGCTTGTGTGACACGACAACCACTCTCTGAGTATCGACGAATAGTAACCCAGTGACAGACAAACAGTTCGATGACCAGTAGTCACTTAAACCGCAGGTGTTAGATCAGAGTTTTTCAGATGCTAAAGAGGACATCTCCTCTCGTAGTATTGCCATATACCCATGGCTGGAACTCAGGATGCTGGGCACCAGAATGTGATCCACATTCCGGTGGATCATGCATGCCCCAGCTGGCACCCCTTAAGCTCCTCTGGAAGTTTCTGTCAGGGTTGCCTCATCCTTAGCCTTTCTAGCAAAACCTTAGACTATAGGGCAATGGGGTTCAGTTTTACAGCACCGAGCACTCGTCGTTAACAAAAGCTCATTTGACGTCGCAGTACTCGCGACGTGACCTTGGGGTTGGCTTGACTGGAAGAAGCTATGCGTTTCGCTGGGACAGTTGTGTGCTTGTAAACAACCGTTAAAGAGGCTCTGTCTCTTCGGCAGCAATCCAGTGAATGTAATGATTAAATAAAAAAAAACAACACCGAAAGAGACGAGAGGAACGGGAAGTAATGATGTTCCCAGCTAAAGAAAGTTCCAAACAAACGTCCGCTCGGGACGCTCGGTCCCCTCGGTAATGAGTAAATAAAATTTTTTTTTTTACATATACATACATATATATATATATATATTATGAAATCAGATTGAAAACCAGAATACGAGATGCGCGATTTTTTTCAAATAAACGAAACATTTTTTTTTTTAATAGTAATCATATATTTCAGCACAAGCATGTCATCTTCAGTGTATACAGCCATTTTCTTTCTTTTTCATTGTTGAGATCTCCTGATCAGCGACGCCGCTGAAAAATCACGAGATCTCTTGATGGTAATGAGTTAGTTTTAAAAAATCTGATCCGGTGTAGCTTTACGCTGGTACGTGTTGTTTTAATGTTATATATATATATATATATATATATATATATATTGTTACAAACGAAGGGAGGCCCAGGAGTTGATCAATGAAATGCATAAGGCTCATAAAACCTGGATTGATGATAAGAACTCAACACTAAAGAGGAAATTGTACAAGGAATGCAAAAGTAAAGTCCAGAAAGCATTACGGCAGATGAAAGAGGCATGGTGGTCCTCACATGCCAAATTAATGCAAGAAGCATTTGACAGAAGAGACTTGAAAGTTTTTTATGAAGGTATTAAGAAAGTTTTTGGACCGCACGAATCTGGCGTTTCTCCCGTATCTGCAAATGATGGCACACTGATAAATGATAGAGCGGATATATTGAATCGCTGGAAGGAGCACTTCGAAGCGGTCCTAAACAATACTTCCACAACTGATGAAGAAATACTTTCATCTATCACTGAACGACCTGAGATTCCTGAACTCTCCTTCCTTCCAGCAATACATGAAGTTTTCGTTGCTATTAGGCTAATGTCGTCAGGCAAAAGGTCAGGGAAAGACACCTTACCTCCTGAGGTGTTTAAGTACGGTGGCCAGAAACTAGTGAAGAAGCTGCACAGTCTCTTTGTGAAGATCTGGCAAGGTGGAAATGTTCCTCAGGATTTCAAAGATGCATTAATTCAACACTTGTATAAGAATAAAGGCAATAGAAACATCTGTGACAACCATCGAGGCATCTCACTTTTGTCAATTGCAGGGAAGGTCTTGGCAAGGCTTATTCTCAACAGAATAATCAAACACCTTGTTGATGATATCTATCCCGAATCTCATTGCGGTTTCCGTGCTGGTCGGGGTACTGTCGATATGATCTTTTCCCTCCGCCAGGTTGCCAAGAAAGTTCGGGAAAAGAACGAGGAGTTGTATATGGTTTTCATTGATCTTACAAAGGCCTTTGACACAGTAAACCGCGAAGCCCTCTGGAAAGTGTTGGACAAGCTGGGAATACCTGACAACATGCTGAATGTAATTATTTCTTTCCATGATGGAATGAAGGCATCGGTTGTTTCAAATGGAGAGTCTTCAGAACCTTTCAATGTGACAAATGGTACCAAACAGGGTTACGTAATGACACCTGTGCTATTTGCTTTGTTCTTTTCAGTTATGCTGAGATATGCTTTTGCTGATATAGATACTGGGGTGAAGTTTAAATTTAGAACAAGTGGTGGTTTCTTCAACCAGCAACGTTTCAAAGCTAAGACCCTTCTTCGACAAACTGTCATCAGGGATCTTTTGTTTGCAGATGACGCTGCACTTTGTGCAACATCTCGGGAGGAAGCGCAACTTCTTGTGGACAGGTTTTCGGCTGCTTGCAAGGCTTTTGGTCTGACAATCAGCATCAAGAAAACAGAAGTGATTCACCAACCTCGCCTCATGCCTAAACAAGTTCAAGGTGTGAAGCAACGGCCACCAGTAAAGCAACGACCACCAGTACACTGTTTTCCAGATATTCCAATCCAAGTGGACGGTAAAGATCTGAAATATGTGAAAAACTTCACTTATCTTGGGAGTAAGATAAATTGGATTGCCTCCCTTGATGACGAAATCTTTAACCGAATTGCGAAAGCAACCACTGCCTTTGGAAAACTGCGTCATCGGTTATGGAAAGACAGGGGGATAAGTTTGAGAACAAAAGTACTTGTGTATAGAGCAGTTGTGCTAACATCCCTGCTTTATGAATCGGAATCATGGACAGTCTATCGCAGCCACATTCAGAAGCTTGATGTCTTTCACAAAAATTGCCTTAGAACGATGTGGTGTTACCCTAAGAAATCGCATGTCTAATGCGGACCTATTTACATGCTGCGGTATTGGCGGAATTGAAAGCTTTTTGATGCAATCACAACTGCGTTGGGCAGGACATGTCTTACGTATGGAAGATGATAGAATACCAAAGCAACTGATGTACGGCGAGCTCAACAGTGGAAGGCGAAATGTGGGTCGACCGCTGCTTCGCTTTAGGGACAAGTTGAAGATGAATTTGACATCTATCAATATTGCTTATTGTGATTTTGAACAGCTTGCTTCTCGACGGAAGGAATGACGATCTGACTGCCAGAGGGCCATCAGGCGGTTCTCTGTAACTGCCATTGATCAACAGCGCGAAAGACGCGAAAGAACAAAAACATCTACAAGTATCCAAGCCGATTTTTCTCAAGATTTTCCTTCTTGCTTCCATTGTGGGCTGGTTTGCAAATCTCTCGCAGGACTCAAATGCCATTTACGATTGAGTAAATGTAAGCATGCTACATCCATCGTAGACTAAACAAATTTTAAGTTGTCAAGACCTCATACGTCGAAATCGACGGGAGAGTCCATGATATATATTGTTACAAACGAAGGGAGACCGATCGAAATTAAAAGTAAGAAACCATGGAATACATCGATAGGATATATATATGTTCAATCGGGGTTCGTTTTTTATCACTTGTGTATACATTTTCGTTGTTCGAGGGGCGATGTCATCATTTCCATTCTGGGACTAGCAACAGGGCCCAGTGTGCTCATATCTATTTTTAGCTGACACGACCAAGAAGAAGAAGAAGAAGGAGAAGAAAAGGAAGTTAGCCTCCCGCGAGGAAGGTGAGAATAACGGGCGTCGAGGACAGCCGCGAGAGAGATGAGTCATGACATGACAGTCAAGAGAGTAGTGCACCCAAACACAGCCGCGCGAAAAGACAGTGACTTTTAAAATGATATTATAACCTCGCGCGAGGCACCCGAAGGCCGGGAGATACGCTTCTCCCGAGATACTCTCAAATATCCACACGAACGGAATGGACATCCGAATGCAGAATGAATGACCCAGAATTGTTTTTCTGAGAAAAATGTGTATGAATCTCAGTGAGAGACAAAAACCCCTCCCTGAGAAATCCCCAAAATACATGTTCACGAAATGAAAACTACATGAAGCAGAGACGCGTGCCTACTGTGAATTACCAAGAACACCGACCCCCAAATGAACGTTTGACTTGCTTAATCTCGCTAGAGATACTCGCTCGTAAGTTGACAACCCTCTTTTGATGATTATTCTCTCCTCGGACATTTGCCCCATGCTTATATATATTTGTGTGGAAATGAATCCTGCTGCCATAAGATTACGATAGACAATAATAGACTTTTTGTTTTCATGTTAATGATTTTTTGTTTTTATAAATATATTTATCCCCTTTCTATTATCCTATAAATAAATATTGTTTACATTTTGTCTTGGCGTTCGTGTTGTTGTTTTGTGCATGCTCCGCTTTCTTTCTAATCTATGCACCAGTCTTAACCAGGAGAAATACCCCCACCCCCCACCCCGCGTTCTGTCATTGATCATATTCACGTTCCTATCGTCTCTTTCGGCCTTGTTTTTTTTTTATTTACTCATTACATTCACTGGATCGTCGCCGAAGAGACAGAGCGTCTCTAACGGTCGTTTGTCAGAAACTTTCTATCGCTTGGAACATCAGAAGGCTCTTTACTTCACGTTCCTATCGTCTCTATTGGCTTTGTTTTTGTTTGTTGTCTTCACTGGATATATATGCATAGTCATCAATGTGGCTCCACATCCACACTGAGATTCGAAACCCGAATCCAAATGTGATCAACAGTCGAGTACCTGATCCACTACGCCAACAACTCTACTACTGACTAAAATAAATTGTAGTACTATATGTACTCTTTGTTTACATATATTTACCACTCTATCGATAACGTGAGAAATCTATTCTTTACAGAAGATTTTACACACAAACACACTGATATTATATATATATATATATATATATATATATATATATATGTCGCAGTTACATGATCGAAATCTATCGTGCGGCTTGACACATGCGTTGTTATACTCAGACTTGCGTAGCTATGGCGTGGGCGTTTTGGAACACTTCTATGTATACTCAGCTTTCAGTCATTTCCGTTTCCGCCTAGCTTAGTTCGCACTAAAATATGATTCAGTTCCAGTGGAGACGTCAATATAGGCAGACGTGGCATTTTCTCTCGTCTATCGTCACCATTGACGAGAGACGGAAATCGATTCGAGACTCAATTACATTTCTACTCTAATACGTGCCTGCCAAACCAATCTGCTTTACCTTGTTGTATTCCTATATAGAACGAAACTTCAGTCAAGTTTCTTAAATTGTAAAGATGTTGGTATTTTATATGGAACCTGGTGAATACAGGCACAGCCACTCAATCTACAACAAGCATCTCATCTTCGCATACTCCCTCTCTATATATTTATTAATTTTATAGGTACATTAAAGTAATCCATGGACACGTGTTTCTGGCTAACTTAGACAAGGATCGAACCCTCAATGTTGATGTCAATAGTCTAACGTTATTACCCCTTGCCTAGAAATATGTACAATTTTTATCACGTAAATATTTAATGTGTTTTATGATTGCAGCAAAATGAAGCAAAAGCAAAGCAACAAACGCTGCAATCTGCTACATAAAAAAATTACATGTATATATACACATCTAGTATATATATACATATATATATATATATATATATACACACACATCTAGTATATATATATATATATACACACACACATCTAGTATATATATATACATCTAGTATATAATATATATATATATATATATATATATATATACATACACACACTAGCAAATATATGCTCCCTCCCGTTGCATATTTTTTCTAAGTTGAGAGGATGATGTCATGATGAACAAACTACATGCAGTGACCCTCTTAAAGGAGGGGTTAATGCCTGGGAGGATAATAGCATGAAAACCGAATTAATAGTATACTACCCCCCCACACACAACACGGTAATCTTGGGGAAATGGTATCGTGAAGACAGAATGTATACTATACTGCCTTCCCCCGAAGAGGAGGTAATGCCTGGGAGGAATATATCATGACGAATGAAAATGTACAAAAATTAAATAAGCATAAACCGGTGGAAAAAAACTTATATTTATTTATTTAGATAACACTAAAAACCATGGCATGTTTCATTGTCCACGTGAAACGCCTAAATGAAAAAGAAAAATGGCTGGAAAAATATAGTCGCCATCTTTATAAACAAAGATAAATATGCTAGTTAAGGAAGAACGATAACTTTCATAATTTTCTAGTTAAAAAGACATGTTTATTATAAACTTGAGTTATCGTTCTTCCTTAGCTAGTACTATGGTGGACTAACATATACTACACTGAGCCCCCCCCCCTACAAAGGATAATATCATGATGAACGAAGACTACTTCCATCCACCCCTTAAATGAGGGGGTAATTCCTGCGAGGACGGTCTTATAAGAACAGAACCGATACTACACTACCCGCCCCATAAAAGATATTCTGACTAAATCGAGTTTTTTTTTTCATCCTGGGAGGATTCCCCCTACACACCTTTAAAACGGAGAAGGTAATTCCTGGTAGGACATGAAAACATGAAAACAGAACCGATACTACACTAAACCAAATCACATGATAATAAATAATAAATAATTATAATAATAATAATAACTATTATTATTATCGTTGCTAAGCAATACTGTAGTACTAATAATAACAGCTTGCAGAAGTTTAAGGAGGTTTTAAAATGAAGACGAAAGTAGCATAAACATGATGTCTTGCGTTTATAAATGTCTTTCCTTTTTCTTTTCTATTTGTTTACCTAAGAGTGCAAGTCAATTTTCCCGACGTTTCCAGCTCTGCCAAATCTTTGAATATTTGACTTAGTGTCTCTGACTTAACATTGCTTTCAAAGTGCACGGGCCGCTCCCAAATCAAGTCATTCACCAGCTGATCGAATTCATATGTAACATTAAACTGTTTCCAAATGTCTCCTTCCAGGGCCGACTCCATTGGCGTCTCATATTTTGGTTTTCCCCGGGGTCGGGATTCAACCCTTAACTCTGCAGGAATTTCGGCTGTATGAAAAGAAAAAAGAAGACAATCTTTAGAGTCATCAATATTGTTTTGTTGAAATCTGACTCAAAAGTAATTACAATCGAAACCTACAAACCTTCAGTCACCGGCGGTCAAATTATCACGTAAATTAGTCAAGTATGTATTTTTGTTTTTACAAAAGAAAATCAAATTTTATGGTAAACTACGATCGTCGATCTATCGACGCCATGCTGGAAATTGTGGTTGCCGGTCAAGGGAGATAACTCCAAACCACAAGTTCCAACATGGTGTCAATAATGGTAACAATATTTGTGACGAATTAATGGTACATAAAATAGTTTTACATTTTCATTTTATAAGGCAAAGGCAATGTTGATATAGGCCTATCAAGCCACACTGATGAATCTAAAGACGAAACATTATATATATATATATATATATATATATATATAGTATAAATGTTTATTTATACAAACATTGTTACTTACATATGTGCATATATGTTTCGGTTGTACTCTTCACAGAGAGTCAACCTCTTCAGACCAAAGAATATAACTTCTGTCTTCTTTGGTCTGAAGAGGTTGACTCTCTGTCAAGAGTACAATCGAAACATGTATGCACATATGTAACTAATAATGTTTGTATAAATAAAAATGTATACTAAAGAACAGCTCTACTTGTTATTGGGCACTTTTTATAAACACTGGAGTTTCAACGGATTTACATCTACAGAAACTAATACAATACGTGTACCATATATATATATATATATATATATAATTAACTTGTTACAAATATCCAGGGGGTATGAATCCGAAGGAAGTTGAAACCGGGTTTATGAGAGTGCTCAATGAAAATTCAGAGCAAAATATATATTTTTTGATTTTATTCCATTAATTGCGACAAAACAGGTTTTGTTTCATTGGTGCGAGTAGCTACCAACTCATCGGGCGAAAGGAATTCAAATGGCATAAAATTTTAAGTTCCCTCTAACGGGAGATTGAAAATTGACTTGTTGGAGTCCCCCCCCCCTCCCCTCTCATGTCCCACGCCGTTATAGACAAAGCCCCAACTCTATCCCCCTCCCCCTCCAATGTATTTTCAATTTTCAATCTCCCGTTAGAGGGAACTTAAAATTTTATGCCATTTGAATTCCTTTCGCCCGATGAGTTGGTAGCTACTCGCACCAATGAAACAAAACCTGTTTTGTCGCAATTAATGGAATAAAATCAACAAAAAAAAAAAAAAATATATATATATATATATATATATATATATATACAGTGTAACCGGATATAAGAGCACCGGATATAAGAGAAACCCGAATATAAGAGACATTGTCTCTGGTCCCAAATTACAGCCTGTGTTAATGTCTATAAATTAGACCCCGATATAAGAGACCCGGATATAAGAGAAACCCTGCTATAAGATACTTCTTCTCCGGTCCCGTCCTCCCCAATATAAGAGAGTTCGTTTTGAGTGACAGTGTGATGTCGTAAATCAGTCAAAAGACGTTGCTAAATTTTCTCACCTCATTGGTAAGTCTTTCTATGCCTTCACTATAGCCATACCCGTAAAATATTCGTAAAAAAGGTTTCTTTTTTTGTTGTTGTAGAAGGCGAACCCAGATATAAGAAACTTATTCTCCGGTCCCGACAGCTCTCTTATATCCGGGTTTAACAAAGAGATTTGTGTACAATAAAAAATGACTGCCTTTTTTAAGAAAAAGTAATTTTTGACTGAATTATTTGTGAAAACTGATTGAAAAGTATTGTTTATGTCTATAACTGTTAAATAAACTAGTGTTCTGTGCGTAAAAAGCGTTATATGTGGTGTTTCCATACTTACATAAACAAAATAGACAATACCCGGATATAAGAGACTTAGTCTCCGGTCCCGACAGCTCTCTTATATCCGGGTTACACTGTATATATATATCAGGACCGGCGACACAGTTATAAAAGTGGGGGGGGGGGGCTCTCCTAAAAAGTGGGGGGGGGGCGGTTATGCATATATAACTTCATTATTGATGACCGTAAAGTGGGGGGTAAGTCAAAAAGTGGGGGGGGGGGGCTGTAGCCCCCCCCCCCCGGTGCCGCCGTCCATTTATTTGTATTTATCTCCCTCCCACAGTGGTAAGATGTGACACAAGCCAGCGCACTAGATGAAGAGCACTAACCTTAACCCTACAAAAATGTTTGGGCATCGGCATTCTCCGGTAGGGGCGCCTCAGGCGATTAGCAATAAACTAAGCTCTTCTCAATGTGAGAAGGCAGAGCCTGGGAGAGTGGACCTCCTAGAACTGCACAGGACAATCACTCAGACTATCGGAATCAGGGCCCGAAGGCCTACGGGGTGTAGCATCCATCGGAACAGATACTACATTTTGATCTCAGCAAAAGGCTGATTATATATATATATATATATATATATATATATATATATATCGTTCGTCTGTTGTCGCTAGAACCTATATTCTAAAAAAATTAAGTCTGATGTCGCTTGTAAGCAAAAAATAGGTTTGCATTAAAAACAAAACAAAACAACAACCTCTCTACAATGAGAAAGAAAAAAAAAAAAGAGATTTTAATAAATTGCACTTGATCTTATCTATTCATTCGATACAAACACGGAATCTTTGTTTGTCTGCCGCGCATTATTTTGACGTCAGTAATTCTTTCACCGTCGTACGAGTTTGAAAATAGAAACACGTATGCAAATTACATTAAATATTATGTTTCTTTACTTCTATATTTTTCCCATGCGAATATTCAAGTTTGTGCCCCCGTCTCCCCCGTATATACATAATGCTCCAGTTTTTAAAGACTTTAAATTCAACTGTGCATAAGGATAATATAGAATTAAAGGGACTTATTATTTGTGGTTATGCAAGAGGAATGTCTTCACAAATATGTCACTTTATGAATTTTCCAATGGATTCAAAGTAGAATAAATAGTGGTTGTGACCCAACGGGGCACAGGTACGTCTAGTAATGTATATTTGTTGGGTTATTTTTTAACGGCATATCAACCTTTACAGTCAGTTAATACCGGCAACAAATTTTCTAAACACATATTTTCTTTTGTAAACGAAGTCAGAAGTTATACTATTTAACCCGTAAATTAGCGAAATAGGGTGATTCATACAATTTCAAAATATTGCTAGACGAGGTTGAGGAAAAAGTTTGTGTGCCGTGTTAAAATAATGATTTGTAATATAAGGATACGGCATAATCACGTTGACACACCGGTTCTCGCTAGAAGTTAAGCGACGTTGAGTCTGGTCAGTACTAGATGGGTGACTATTTGGGAATACCAGGCGCTGTATGTGGACACCTAGATATGGGCAAATAGCGTCGCGACTATGCCAACACCCCCTTAATGACAGTCACCAATAAGGTGTCTGGAACCAGGAAGAGGTCAAAAAAACCCGACGGGTATGATGATAAATGCAGGAATTTATTATAAAAACAACAACTATCCTTCAAAAATTAAGACCCTCATTGTCCACAAAAGTCAGCAAGCTGGAAGCTTTCGGAGATGATCAAAATACCAATTCTTCGGCTTTGAATTGAAAAGAATCGTGACAGACTTTTCCAACTTCACCAAAAAACTACAATTGACGACCTTTCATAAAGGCCAGTGCATTGACAGGAAGCGGCCTTTGAACTATAGGCGGCATGCGGCAGAACTTCCACATCGTTCAATTCTTTTAGCTTGTTCCTTGTTTTCCTGGCGTTAGATGGCTGTACATGAAGTGTCGCAGATTTGAGTCTCTTGATAACGTTGAAGAAGCCCATTAAGAATTCATTAAGATAGATACGCGTATAATCAACTCACGTGTCCCGGGGTCGACAGAATCTATATACTGCATACAGGATGCGTCATGGGCTCGCTGGAAGAAAGGCGCCTTTTTGCGATAATCTAGCTGATCCCAATAGGATTTTCTCCGATCCTGAAGTTCGTCCACAGTTTCGTTCGGGTATTGCCGACTGTAGACGTGGTATTGTTCACTAAAAAATGAAAGAAAGAAAAAAAAAGAAGTTTGTTTTTTTTATTAACCAGGGTTGGATATGGGGGAAGAATCTTAGAGGTAATGCTGTTGGTTACATTGAGATTTTTTTAAAACGCTGGTATGG
>OY744519.1:102222527-102305027 GCA_963556195.1 Sepiola atlantica
AAGAAGACGAATTTGAGAATGTAAGAATAATTTCTGATATCTTAGAGTTATAAAACCAAGAGGACCAAAAGGGAATTCGTTTTTAGGTACCTGAGCAGAATAAACCTCCAAGAATTTAACGGACATTCCCGAGTTTTGATTACAAATTCCGAACTTGACCGAGATATGCAGACGATACATTGCCCGATACGAAATAAAAGGGTAGTTACAGACAGACAAGTCTGCACAAGTACCTAAAAATGGTGAACGTAATGAACCTCACCAAGTTCATTCTTATTATTTCGCCTTCCATAGAAGATTGCATGTTTCTGCCAAGAGAAAGACCTACGGAAAAAAATTTATTCTAATCATAATCCTAAGCTAAAATAACACTAAGTCCAGGTGGCAACAGACCCCCCCCAAAAAAGGCCGAAAGAATAATTAAAAAAAAACAAAAACCGGAAAAGAAAAAAAATTGATCGACCTCCGTTCTCCATTTGCAGTCTTCCTTCCCCCACAAATAAAACTAAAAAAAACAAAAATTAAAATTAAAAACATTGCCCTCTTCTGGGCCATCAAGAAATAAACAATTTATTGTTTAAAAAAAAAAAAAAAAATTAAGTTTGTTCTGTTCGGCGAGCGTTTGGGTAGGTGCGTCAAGACTCGGAAATACCCGAAATTTATTTTGCACAAGCAACTTTATATCATGTTTATTTTTATCTACGTTTAATCGGTTTTATTTTTGATCAAATCTAAACTGAGAAAAGCGTCTCATTCCTACACAATTAGTTTTTTTTTGTTTTCATGCAAACCGCGGTTCGCCTTGGCATCATTCTGGCTACCTAGGGACTGCATCGCTAGTAATCGAGCCCTTCTTTGTCGGTATAAGGAACGGTTCGGCTCGGTGCTAGTATATGAACCATCCCAGGCATTACCACCACAACCTCCTACTCTAGGACGGATTGTAGTTTATTGTTGATCGCCTAAGGCGCCCCTACAGAGTAATGCCGACGGTTATTTTTGCAGCCAATCAGAGTGCCCCTACCCCATCTACCGGCCTTGCGCTAAAGTTTACTGCAGTGGAAAGCAACTAAATCTATACATAATGAGGGTTTAAGGGTCACATTTTAATATTGTTAACCACTAAAACAATTCAAGTAGTTATAATAATTATTATTATTATTATCGATTCGTATTTAGAAGTTAACCTTTTGATATATTAATTATAATTTACGTTTACTGTAATGGATGTAAAAGAAAAAAAAATTCCACGTACTTATATTTTATTAATTTTCTTTATTCAATAACTAGCATGTTTACCCGGCGTTGCCCGTGGGTATAGGCAACAAAATAGAAGAGTTAAAAAGTGTGTGTAGCATCTTTCTTGTAAAACTTTTCTTCCTCTCTCTCTTCTTCATCGACCCTTCTATATCACTCCCTCTATATATATCACCCTCTCTCTTGCAACTGAAAACAAAAAACAAATCATTGATAGACTGCTACATAGCACAATTAAAAAAATCTAAATGACGACTATTCTAACTAATTCTGTTCCTGCTGATCTCCAAAACAATGAATATTACCCCCCCCCCCCAAAAAAATGGGCCTATATTTTGCCGAAAAAGAATATATCAGCTTTGTGGTGTAGTTTTTGACAATTAGCTCGACACACACATACGCACACACACTTTATATAATAGACTAGCAAATGTAGACGACCGAAGGGAGCCTATATTTGCTAGGCTGTGAGGATGATATCATGATGAACGAACTACATACACTGACTCTCAAAAGAGAGGACTTAGAGGATGATATCATGACGAACGAACACTACCAAAAAGAGGAGTTAATGCTTGGGAGGATGACATGATGACAACAGAAAATATAGTACATTACCCCCCCCCCCCCCCAACATAAGAGATGGTAATCCTGGGAAGGTGGTATCGCGAGAAACAAACATATACTATACTTCTCTCCTCCCTCTACCCCCCCCCCAAAAAAAAAGAGAAGGTGATGCCTGGGAGGAATGTATCATGACAAATGAAAATATACTGGTAAATTCGTTGTTTCCCAGCCAAAATGGCGGATAATGAATAGTCTGCATTTTTCCGACCCCACAAATGAGTAAGTAAACCCAAATAAATTGTTTGGAACTAATTTCAAATTTACCTTAAATTATTTTAAAGGAAATACAGTTGAGAAATTAGCCCAAAACAATTTATTTGGGTTTACTTACTCTTTGTAAGTGTGGAAAAAATCAGAAAAATGTAGTCGATTCATTGCCGGTTATTTTGGCTGGGAAACGAAGAATTTACCAATATACTACACTATCCCCAAAGGAGGAATTAAGCCTTGGAAGATTCCCCACTCCAAATAAAAGGAGGTGGTAATGCATGTTCGGATGGTATTATTACAACAGAAGATATACTATAATACATTTGCAAAAATAGAGGAGGTAATATCTGGGAGAAGCCTTTCATAAAAGGAGAAGATGATGGCTGCGAGTACAGTATCATGGTAACAGAAAAGATACTACACTACCCCATTCACCCAACATAACTTGGGGGTGTAATGTTTTGTTTTTTTACTAAAACATTGTTTAAGTAAAAAAATTACAAGTATGTGATGAGTAAAACAGAAACCACAATTTCACTCTAAATAATTTACTGAAAGAAAACTTGGAATAAAAAACCCACAATTTAAACAGAAAATTTAATACATTTTAAAAAGACGTTTGTATTTCAGACTACGTATATTTATAATTTTTGGCATTTTTATCTCGTAAACATGTGCTTTAAATAATTTTTTTAAAAATGGCGTAGAGACAGAGAGAGAGAGAGAGACAGACAGACAGACAGACAGACAGACAGAGAGAAGTCACCTCCTCTCTGTGGACTCTTATGCCTCATCGGTATAACTTTCTAGCTAGCTAAGACGTATTAGTTTCCTTTAAATTATCTCCCTTGATAATGATTATTTTAAGAAACGTTTTTGGGGTGTATTCTTTTTTTCATTGAATTACTTCAATTAATTACTGTTAATATCGACGAAACTATTGCAGATATATAGGAAAAATAACAATAACATCTTAAACGAATAGCAGTAAACATTAATGTATTATAGACAATTTTAAAAACAATTATGCAAATTAGATAGATATATAAATTTTATCAGTACTATATATACCGTATTTCAAAGTACTTTGATATATTACTGGTTTACTAACAGTAACCCGTTTTGATGATAATGTAGGAGAGATTAAATGAAAAAAAAACTTTCGCATTTAGATAAATAATTCGATTGATAAATGTGTCTTTTCTAAACATCAGGTGAACGCATAACGGTACTACTCCAGATGAAGCGCCTAATTTCTGTGACTGCTCGGCGACAAAGATCGGGCAGGTCGCGGAAGCGCCCGAGAGCAGCCGAGACGAAAACGAGGCTGAAGCAAAACTTAAAGTCGTAAAATTGAAGAGTGGCAGACGACAATATAAGACGAAGAATACAAAAGAAAAAAATACATATATTTGAAAAAAAAAATGAAAAAAAAAAAAAAATGAACAAACCATAGCTGAAGAACTATAAACTTTTTGTTTTAATTTTTTTCGCGGGCCAAATGAACCATTTTAATCTTTTTTGGGTCTTTTTTTTTTACATAAATCAAAGAAGTAAATGTTATTTCTTTTACGATATTTAGGCAACTTTTTTTTGTCTTTTTTTTTCTAACATAAAACAAAGTAGTATGTTATTTTTCATGGATATTTAGGCAATATTTTTTAAAATATTTTTTGGGGGAGGGGGGGGGTCATATATTTTCTCGTCGAGGATCAAGGTTTACGGATCCGGTTCGAAAGGTCTTCCTACCGCTTGTTTTGTTGTGCTGAGCGCAGACGATTGGCAGCAACCTGATCGGTCAGCTCTGCTTCAGCCTCGTTTTCGTCTTGGCAGATCTCGGGCACTTCCGCGACCTGCCCGATCGTTGCCGCCGAGCAGTTACGGAAATTAGGCGCTTCATCTGGAGTAGTACCCGCATAACTACTGAGTCTTAATAATTTAGGTGTAATTACTGTTCACACTTACAAACCGGCAACGATTATAACGTAACGATAGTGCAACGATTAGGCGGATGTGCAATGTAGAGCCAGAACATGTGGCAACTGTACGGTCATGAGATCCGCTGGAATCGCTTGACCTCATGGATATTGTTATCATTAATAGAGGAAAAGGGGATTCGTTTGTATTGACATGTGGAACGCTCGGGTGGTGCCATCCAAATGGCTCGAGATTTATAAGTCCCCGGTAGGCAGGGGAGAGGTCGACCTAAGTTGACTTGGTTGGATACTGCTGTGAAGAGATAGCATAGCTTAGAAGCTATCTACAGTTGATCCTCATGATAGAGTTTCTAGGAGGTGAGTAGTGAGATTTGCCATTCGTGCAGCTATCAAGCTACATGGACGGAGCTCACCAGTGTGGATACTGCTCTTCAATCTGTACATTGAAAAAAAAAAAAAACGCTGCTGATTATGAATTAGAATAAGAAAACTGAGCTATATTAATTTTGTTTATAAAGTTGATATTTTGATAAGAAATTACTTCTTTTTTTTTTAGGTACATAATCAATTGAAATTCCAAGGCTTAATTGAAGATAACTGCCAAATATTAAAGATAAACCTGTCAATTTTTATAATGATAGAGCGAAGAAAGAGAGATAAAAAAGAAGCAGATAGAAACGGACAAGATAAACTGTCAGGGAGTACAGAGACGCATACAGACAGAGAGAGACAGAGAGAGAGAGAGAGAGAGAGAGAGAGAGATATATAACAGACTATGTATAGAATAAGAGTCAAGGGTCAAACAACAACAGAGTGAGAGAGGGTGAAAGTGATAGATAGTTAAGAGATGGGTCACTTGGTGAGTTATTTGCAAATTACGTCCAATTAAAATGGAAATCGTTTCAAACAATCCCAAAACTGAGGAATATTTTAACATGTATTTTGTGTGATTACAATATATAAAAAAAGAAGCTTTAGAGAAACAAACGTTGATTAACTCACATTGAATAAAATAATAAATCATATAAATAATCCTCCAAATTCTTCTCATAAAGGCTGCTATGAACTAAAAACTCTTGTACTTAAACGACACACGGGTGTAATTCTCCTTCGACTCGTCCATTGTGTTATTTCGCCTTTCTGCGGCGTTGTTTTTTTAAAGTGGAAATGGTTTCGTCCATCGAGAAAAAAACGGCATTTTCTTGCGAGAAACAAAGTCCTCTTGGTTAAAAACAAACAAACTTTTAATTGTCCTTTTTGCTAGGAGCAAAGTGTAGTATCTGTTCTGATGGATGCTCACCGGCGGGACAGTTATGAAAAGGGGGGGGGGCGGTTAAACACATGCATATCAACTTAATTATTGATGACCGTAAAGTGGGAGGGGGGCAGTCAAAAAGTGAGGGGCCTTGAGCCCCCCTGGTGCCGCCGTCCATGCTGTAGACCGGTACCGTATTGGCCTTCGGGCCTTGATTTTGCCGGTCTGAGGTACTGTCTTGTGCAGTTCTAGGAGGTCCACCCTCCCAGGCTTTGCCTTCTCACCTTTTGAGAAGGGGTTAGTTTATTGCTAATCGCACGAGGCGCCTCTACCGGGGGAATGCTGACAGGGCTGCCCAGGCAATTTTTTTTGACGGCCAGAGAATGCTCTTCTTCCTCTAGGGCGCTGGCATTTCAATCCCACTTTCCCGACCTTGTGTCACATCTTACCGTTGTGGGAGGTAGATAAATACCAAGTGTAGTATCTGTTCTGATGCTATACTTAATCTTTTTTGTCCTCGGTCAGTGAAGGAGAAATCCTTCTAGACTGAGGCAATTTTTTTTAACTTTGTTTCAATTCAGAGTTCCCTTTTTTGGAGAGCTGTATTTTCCCCACATAAAAACCGACCTTGGATCTAACTATGCCCTCGTGAGGAGCAAGTAAACAAGAACAAAGTCCTCTTGGTGTACATATTAAAAACAAACCAATAATAAAAAAAAATGTTTTATTAAATAAATGCCTGGAATTATCAATTTCTAATTCCATTGTTTTATTTTTATACATGCAGTTTTGTGTATTCCTTGCAGTATAGTTAACAGCAGAGAAATCAAAAACATAAGATATGCAACAAATAATTTTTACCAAACACAAAAAAGGGTAATTTTCTACCGACCTGTATAATTTTAAAACGTGGAAACTAACTGTAAAATTTATTATCTCTGAATATGTTATCATAACTTTTACTTAGCCAAACACAAATAAATAAATTTTTAAAAAATGGAGCAATTTAGTCGTTTCACAGCCAAAATGGCGGACAATGAATCGGCTGCTTTTTTCTGACTTTTTTCCGACCTCACAAATAAATAAGTAAACCCAAATAAATTGTTTGGGACTAATTTCAAATTTACCTTAAATTATTTTAACAGAAACACAGCTGGGAAATTAGTCCCAAACAATTTATTTGGGTTTACTTATTTATTTGTGAGGTCGGAAAAAAATCAGAAAAATGCAGCCGATTCATTGTCCGCCATTTTGGCTGTGAAACGATTACATCGCCCAAAATAGCGGTTGATTTTGTTTGGAGATGGTCGCTAATTTCAAGCTTAAATATAGTAAAAAAGAAACAAAAAACAAAAAGGATAATTTTACTACTAATCTTTAATCCGGGGAGTTGCCAGTCGGACTTAGGGTTAGGTGTAATGTAAGTCATTTTGTTTTAAACTATTTTTTAAGGAATAAAACACCAACAAGTACACACATGGGTCGGCCATATTGGATTTTTAGTGTCTCCAAAAGACAGATTGGTACTTATGTATTTACGGACCAGGCTGAAATAAAAACGTTATAATTTAAAAACTCATTCTTAACATGGGGGTGGGGGGTTGATTAACTATTCTGTACTTTAAGCTAGTATTTACCCCCTTTCTACCGCAGGAAGAGGTGACACAAGGTTGGAAGGTGGGGATTTAAAAGCCAGCGCTCAAGAGGCAGATCACTCTGGTCTACAAAAATGCCTGAGCAGCCCCGTCAGAATTCCCCGGTAGAGGCGCATCGGGCGATTAGCAATAAACCTTCTCAAAGAGAGAAAGTAAAGCATAGGAATATGGACTTTCTAGAACTGCACAGAACCATAAATCAGCCCGACAGAAAAAAAGGCCACCTAACTCAAATGGACCAGACTCTGTCGGACCGATTGTCGGGGACGTATCCTCGACTTGGTATGAAAAACAAACTAAATATTTAATAAATAAAAAAGATACCGTAAAAATTGAATTTTACTTGGAAATCCTATCTAAAAAAAAAAAAATAGCCCGGTCCGTAAACTGCATAAGCACCAGGCAGATATCGATAAAATCTTATATTGAAATTAAAATAAAACTAAAAAAAAAAACCCAAACACTTTAAAACAATTTCAGAACTTTAAAAACTATGCAGGTCGATAAACAAAAATACATTTTTTTTGCGTTTGGTAAAAGTTATTTGTTGTATTCGATTTCTCGGCTATTAACTATGTTGCATGAATGCCGAACGTTGTCTGTCTGTGCGTCCAACTTAAAGTCAAACTACACAAGACACACTCACAAAGCGGATATATTCTTTTTCAACATTGCCTCAGACAAAATGTAGGCATTTTTTAAAAATATTCATTCTTTTCGTGGTCAACGGAAAAAATAGTCAGCAGCGGGGGGCGACATTTTGAGCGATTTTTTAATGTTATTATGCAGTAATTCGTCAACGATTTTTCCAGATGCACGAGAAAACGAGAGAGGGGGTGATAGAGAGAGCTAGAAAGATGTTTGTTGTCCACGCCCTCGGGCAACATCGGACAACAATGCTAGTTTATTCTGTTAAATAGTTACGTCCGTAGGGCACATATATTTGCTAGTTACGGTTAATATCGCACGGTGTATACATTTACAAATGACGTGGCGACTTAATAGATACAATTGCCGGGTATCTTTTACGACGCTCAGCAGAGTCAAAACGCTAAAAAAACAAATATACAACAAATAAAAGTAACTGTAGGCTGTAAAAGTTATTTTCAAACTTGCCTGTGGCATTTGTTTGTATTTTTAGACCGTTACAACCGCTATTTATTAGAAATCAATAGTTTTGTCACTGGAACTTGAAAAAAAAAATGGCCGATTTTGGGGGGGCTTTGGTAATAATGCACCTGAATCGGCCATATTGAATTTTGTGAAAAGTCGTGGGGGAAAAAAAAGAATTTTTTTTTTTACATCTAATAAAAACCCATTTATAATACGTAAAAATAAAAACAAATTACATAGGTAAGTAGAAAAATATCTATTCTCGTCGCATGTCAACTTCACTTGTTGCAAATTTATGTTTTTAAACCCTTTCTCGTTCTTATTTTGGACCCCGTTCGCGACTCTGCTGAGCGTCGTAAAAGATACCCCAATTGCCGACAATAGAATCGGATATAATTATTATGATACCGTTCTTCAAATTAGGACCCCAGCTAACTTTGACTCCAACCCTAGCGGCGGGGTAAAATTTAGCTCGGGTCCTAATCTGAAGAAGCATCGAAGTATTAACCCATAGTTCACTGCCCCCAACTATGGGTATTTAGCAACTTGTGTTGAACAAATTCGTTAACAATAAATGGTTGACATGACGTAAACAGACAATAATTAAGGAATTATTTACTATAGGTATCGTGTTTCAGCACTAAATGACCCCCAAAAGGGTCCCTATTACATTGCCTACTCACAAGGGCAATATTAGACACAAGGTCGTTTTTTTATGTGGTGGGCAATCTAGCTCCCCGAAAAGGGATACTCTGGATGTGACAAAAATAAAATTGCTCCAGGCAAGAAGGAGTTCTCCTCCTCTGACAGAGGACAGAACAAATATTACACTTAGATCCTAGTCAGAAGGCAAGGGAAAGCGTCATTATTGTAAAACAGGAAAAAAAAACTTTTACGAAAAAGAAAGCAAAAGTAAATAGAAAATCAGAAATTAAAAAAATATATAGTATTTTTAATGAATGGGTATCCAGAGAATTTCAGTACTTTGGCGGAGAATCTCGAGCCAGTCCGGAAATAGTCGTGGAAGCCGTGAAAAAAAAAATGTAAGAAGGCAGACGACACTAAACACGCGAAGGTTTAGGTTAGAATTAAAAAAAACATTTTACCATCTGAAAAAAAAAAAAAAAAACGTTCTAAAAAAAATTGTTTTTTAAAGATGGCTTTTAAATCGTAAACTGCTTCAGCCATTTCCGGGACTGACTAAAGATTCTCCGTCAAAGTAATTACATTTTATGGATACCCATTCATTACAAGTACCTAATAAATTTTAAAAACATTTTGGGAGGGAGGGGTGGTTACCGTTTCTGTTTATCCTGGGAGTACGACTCACTTTCGACGGTTCTGCAACCCGGAGTCAGATTGAAGTCCGAAACATCAGAATCTCCTGTTGGGGTGAAAAACTGATCACTGCCGCTGTCCACCTCTAAAGAAACAGAAGAAGAAAACTTCTGGCTATTGTTATACTGAGATCGGAAACAATTATCCTCATCAATGTCACCGTTGTTTTTCGTCTTAGCGGCGTCTCGGCGCGCCTTTATTCTGCGACTCCGTTTCAAAACTGCTGATTGGTCCACATTCAACAAATCTCCGATGGGCTCGCCGATTTTCGAATCGGCATTGTTATTCTCTTCGATTAACTTTTTTGTTTTCGTTTTTTTGCTTGTTGGAGGGGAACGATTATTGTTTTGTTTACTTTCGATTTTACAATTTTTATGATTTTCCGTCATTGTCACGAAATTGAAAGGTGACGGGTCTGCTGCGACCCGACCTAAATCTCTGGAAAAGGCAAATACAGCATCACTTTAGCTAAGTTCAAGAATAATAATTGACCACAAAGACTCAGTAATATTTTTTTTCAAATTCTTTTTTTTGTTTTGTTCGTTTTTTATTCGTTAGTTTTAACTAACGCTACCAATAAAATTCGAAATGTTTCATTTGGGGTTCGCGTGCGCACGTGCGATGAAAACGTTCTGTTTTTCACTAACAATTTTTGGATAGCTTTTTGAACTTGGACATTTTTTTTTTCGTCTGGAAAATCTGTTTGGATGCCACATTTTAGCAATTAGAGGAAGGGTCATTTACTAACGCATTTTTTTTTGTTTTATTTTATGCGTAAATACTCGTCGAGATTTTTGTAAATATTTTTCTTCATATCTCTATATAAAGTTAGGTAAGTTTATATGTTATATATTTGTATGTACAGAGTTAACTCCTAAACTTATGAACCGGTCATTACCAATTTGGGAATACAACTGCTAGGCGTAAGGTTGGGTAATGTGGGCTATATTTAGTTACATTTAATTTGATTCAAAGATGGGGTGGAAGCCCCACGTGAAAATGCATCTACCTTCCATTTTTTTTTAAATTTAAACAATAGGTATTAGACACCAATTAATAAATATTCCCCAAATTTAAGCTTTTTTGTGGTATTTTAAAGGATTTTAGGAGTCATAATAATGGCACAACCTACCATTTGGATATTCAAATATTTCAGATTTGCATTAAATGTGATCTATAGCCATTAGACACCAATTAAGCAAGATTCCTTTAATTTCCATTTCCTCTAAAGACCCCGTAAGATTAAATTTTAGACATTTTCTAGTATCAAAATCATGTAATGGATTTTGATCAAAATTAGAAAAAAGAATTCTAGATATAAGGTTTAGTAGGATTATATCTTGATTTTAATCTTCGTAAACGTAAGGGGATATAAAATTCGTACAAAACTGTTCTAGTCGGTGAATTATTTTAACCCGTTTATTAATATATTTTCCCCTTTTTATTGAAAAAAAAACGATAAAAAAAACAAAACAATTGAGTATATATGGATTAAACTTGGATTTTAAAAAGGAAAAGAGGCCGTTAATTACAAACGTTCTTGAAAATGTTAAATGCAATTTAACTTGTAACGCAATCAAAATAAATAAATAAATAAATAAAAAGAATACCTCGTGCGCGCTTTAAGATTTAAAAAAAATAATATCGGTTACAAATTTATGTCACTTTTATTCGAATTATTTATTTTTGAAGTGTTTAGCGTTCGATTGTACTTAATACATTCTTCCAAGACGCATCTAACGACGATGTTGATATTTATGTTTTTACATAACCCACCAAATTAAATACAAAACTAATACATTTACTCTTCAATATGTTAATTTTAACAATATATATATATATATATATATATATATATATATATATATATATATATATATATATATATATATATATATTGAACTACACACACACATATATATATATCGTGTGCGTATATTTAGGCAGCATTCTTTCATTTAAGCAAACATTGTTAAAAATAACAAAATTTTCTTTGCTTAATTACACTTTTTTTTTCAATTTTATGATCTTTTTTGTGCTAGAATCAAAAAATTTAATGTATAACAAATATATATATATATATATATATATATATATATATATATATATATATATATATATCTACATAAGTATGCGTTTCGTCTTTTCGGTAATCGTCAGTGTAGAGAAGAATTATTCATACCGGTCGCCGGACTAGAACCCAGGAACGCGAGTCATGTTTCAAACTCAAATTCCAACGTCTTAGCCCCCACGGCCGTTATCAACAACCTGGTAAATCAATGAGAGATTAATCCTATTTAAAGTCGTCAAAGTGTTCTACTACTGAAAGGAACATAGATTCGAATTTGCCCAGTGATTAGATCCAAGAGAGGCTGACAAACCTATAATAAATAATAAATAAACAAATAAATAAAGTTACGTTAGTTCACAGAACCAGTTCCCGATTTTACTTACCCACTCGATGTGTGGCAACTAACTGGTTATAAAAATTCCACACGATAATTGTAAATATAAGTCTGCTCTTTAGCACCAAATTGTAAGTAGACATTTTAATCTCTCTCTCTCTCTCTCTCTCTCTCTCTCTCTCTCTATATATATATATATATATATATATATATATATATATATATATATATATATATATATATATATAATGGTAATAATCCAGGTAAAAACATCCACAGGGTAGTAATCCAAAGAATTTCAACCGGGTTTATAAAAAGTGCTCAATATCAAATAGAGCTTTATATATGATTATTTTTATTTACACAGACATGTACAAAATCTGCGACACTGGCATGTCGATGTTATCGATCAACAGTTATTATAAACTGAGATCTCATCAGGTAGAGTTAGAATCTGATCTTAACCTCAGATCATATTTGGAGAGATTCTAACTCTGCCTAATGAGATCTCAGTTTATAATAACTGTTGATCGATAACATCGACATGCCAGTGTCGCAGATTTTGTACATGCCTGTGTAAATAAAAATAATCATATATATATATATATATATATATATATATATATATATATATATATATTGTGTGTGTGCATCTATCTTTATTTAGGCAAACATTATTAAATAACACGGAGCGTTTTTGCTTGATAAGACTTTTTTTATTTTTTCAATTTTCCGAAAGTTCCGTGGGTTTATTGTTCCATTTTCGCGAGTACTTTCGCTTTGATTCTTCAAATAATCTTCAGGCGGTGTTAATCTTGGTATCTTTACAAATATGTCTTGAATTTTGAGTTTTTTTTATTATAACAGCTAGTAATTTACAACTTTAAAAATAGCGTCTATAATATTGGGATGTTACATGAGAGCGTGATTACGTTCTAAGAACGTGCAAGATTCAAAAGTTTGATTGCTTAACCGCCAAGAATTTAATTACGTTATAAGCGCGTTCAAGATACAAACGTATAATTGCTTAATGGCTAAAAAATTTGGTAACGTTAATTACTATGCTAGACACTTTTGTTTTATTAATAAACTGTATTGAGTTACATTTCTGGGGTTTGTTTCTTTATTGGTACCTTTTTGTTTCATTGTTGGTAACCGCCTTTTTTATTCATGTTAACCAAAGATGAATTTTGATAACGACCCCAAAGTGGTGCAACACTCTTCTGTTCGGAGGAATTAATTTTACCCGTCCTGGGACGGGTATTCTTCTAGTTCATGTATGAATCCGTTATTAAAGATTGAAAAGTATTTTTATTTACCTCCTCTCTAGGAGGCTAGACACAAAGTCAGGTGTGGTAAGCCAGTGCGCTAGAATTATCACATTCTGGCCTATAAAAAATGCCTGAGTCGCTCCGTCGGCATTGCTCGATAGGGCTGCCTCAGGGGATTAGCAATAAACTAACCCCTTCTCAAAGGGGAATACCAATGAGGCTGCCCAGGCATTTTTTGTAGGTCACAGTGCTCTTCCTCTAGGGCGCTGTTTTTTCAATCCCACTTTCCCGACCTTGTGTTACATCTTACCGCAATGGGAGGTAGATAAATATCTTCAGCTCAAGCAAGGGGGTCGGAAGACTGCCAGAATCCGATTAAGACTCGCTTTTTTCTAGTCGTCGAGCTAGAAGTAGAAGAACTCAGCAGCACAGCAGCAATCAAACAGCCCTTTTCAGGACTAACTCAAACTACGAATGCGATAAACTTTCACACTTTGCTACTGCCTGCTCCATCCACCTGACTCTAGTCTGCCTCTCCAGTACCCTGTCGACGTCCAGTTTCCAGTTCCAGTACCCTGTTGATATCCGACTCCCTGTTCCAGTGCCCATCGACAACCAGCTCATGTTCCCAGTAGATCCAGTCTCCAGGACACGTCTCTATGGACCGGACCAACCTGAAGCACTTCACTATACCTCATGGACGTCTAGATTAAACTCCGTAAGACGTCCTCTCTTCTATTCCAGTGACGCCACTCCAGCATTGCCAGTTTTTCAGTGACGTCACCCAATCACCTTTGCTCCAGTGCAAAGATTTGTACCTATGGTGCAATAAACACGACCTTTATTTTTTAAAACCGTTCATCTGCGTTTGTTCTTCCGTCTTTGTCATTGCCGTTACCTTTTTGCCTGTGTCTCATTTTCTTAGTTGTAAGGCTGATCACACACATCAACGATCGATCCTACTACAATCGTAATCAACATTTTCTACACAAAAATTAAATATAATTATAATCTGCATTGCATAGTTTTGGATATTTTTATTTTAAAGAAAAGTGTTATCAAATTGTTCAAAATCAAAATACACTTTATCTTTTCTGTCCTCTGCCACGGTCAGTGACGGATAAATCCTTAAAGACTGAGGCAAATTTTTATTTATGTTCCAATCCAATGTGCCATTTTTGGGGAAGTTGGATTTTCCCCACATTAAAAACCGATCTTGTGTCTAACTCTGCCCTCGTCAGGAGGCAAGTAAATAACTATTCTTTTTAAATTAATTCTTTTTTTTTCTTTCGTTCTTTAAAAAAGAAAATGAATAAAGTTCAGTTTTATTATAAATTGGCTCTTGTTTCTTTCTTAAAAAAAAGTGCAATTTTTAAATAATCCCTAAAGTCAACTGCCGGGGGTCAACTCCTAAAGGTCACTTCCTTCTTTAGGGTAATAATTTATTGTAATTGTTATTTACTATTTAAAAAATTAAACTGTCATACCAAAACGTAAACAGATATTTTTCTTCAAACTTAAGGGGGCAGTTTTATTTTTTAAGTTTGACTGGTATTTTTTTTTTTACTATTCCCTTTTTACGTCTGAAAAAAAATGTGTTTACTTTTTACAAAGATTTTCTTATTACAGTTCTACTTTTACACTATGTAGATTTGTTATTGTGTTTTTAGCCGAGAAAGTCAATTTTAGTTTAGGATTTATCTCGGGAAGAAAATCAGATTGACGAGTTACTTGGTAGAGTAATTCGCCTGGCCAAACCTGACTGAAATATAATAAGCAAACGGGATCACCATTCCTCACGAAATAAACGATGGGTTCACATCTAAAGGTATATTTAGTTTTATTCACAGGAAACACAGGAACAGAACAAAGATAATACATTGGGTTGAGTGAATGTAGACAAGACGAAATAAACTTTATCCTGGAGTTCGGTGATTCTTCTGCCGGGACGACGGCAGAGAATTGCAGGATCACATCTTGTCTGTTTGTGAGTCAGGCTCGAACTGAAGTGTTCTAACGATTCATCGCATATGAATCTCATTACACACAGACGTTATTAAAAAAATATTTTAAAGAACAAAGGTCACTTGTTTTAATTTAAGATTTAGTCCAAACATTTTTCTAAGAAGTAAACAAAGAATTTTGGGTATCTTTTACGACGCTCAGTAGAGTAAAAACGCTAAAAAAAACAAATGTACAACAAATAAAAGTAACTGTAGGCTGTAAAAGTTATTTTCAAACTTGCCTGTGGCATTTGTTTGTATTTTTAGACCGTTAAAACCGCTATTTATTAGAAATCAATAGTTTTGTCACCGGAACTTGGGGAAAAAATGGCCGATTTGGGGGGGGGGCGTTTGGTAAGAAAGCACGTGAATCGGCCATCTTGAATTTTGTGCAAACCTTTGGAAAAAAACAATAAATTATTTTTTTTACATCTAATAAAACCCATTTATAATACGTAAAAATAAAAACAAATTACATAGGTAAGTAGAAAAATATCTATTCTCGTCGCAGGTCAACTTCACTTGTTGCAAATTTATGTTTTTAAACTCTTTCTCGTTCTTTTTTTGGACCCCGTTCGCGCCTCTGCTGAGCGTCGTAAAAGATACCCAGAATTTTTATTCAGGCTTAAGGGAGAATATTAAAAAAAATCGAGAGTTTATTTTTGACAAATATCTTTTTAAGTTTTGCCAAAAATAAACTCTCGATTTCATATAATATTTATCGGAAAATTGCGACTAAATCCGTTTTATTGTTTATTTCAATAATACCACAAGAAATATTTCAGATTCTTCGTGCTGACCAACCCAGGTTGCTTGAATGATGATAGGAATCAGAGTTTGCTCGAACGACATGCCGATATTGCTTTAATATAGAATCAGCAGCAGCCAGTGGTCGTGCCTGGTTGAGCTGGCATTACAGGTTGCTCGAATGACGTGCCTAAATTGCCCGCATAGAGAATCTGTACAACAGATTACGGCACGACTACTGGCTGCTGCTGATTCGCTATCAAAGCAATCTCGGCATGTCATTAGAGCAAACTGATTCCCATCGTCATATTCAGGCAACCTGGGCCACGATTATCATAATAACCCAGACCTGTCAACTGAGTCGAGTTTTTTTTTCTGGTGATAGTGGGAGTAAGAACCATTAGCATATTTATTACAAAGCCGACAACTTTTATATGGTGTTTAACATTCATTATTGTCCACTAAATATAAAATATCTTTATGTATTCTGCAGTTTCTGCAAAGTTGGGCAAACATTTATGTTTTCTTAAGGTCAGCAATCCTTGAATAGTATATTCATTGAACATTTGCGGAACCAAAGTAACATTTTGCCTTTCAAGATTAGTGGGAGAAAAGGCCTTTGAAGTCAATTTGTAACAATATTTCAAAAGTGATTGAGATTCCAGTGTATAAAGTTTGTGTAAGCCAGAAAATGGGTCACTTTAGATGTTATCTAATTCATGATTTCCATTATGACAAAACTTTGGGGACATCAAGCATTTACTTGCATCTTTTTGGCCAGGCCAATTGTTTCTAATGCATTTCAATATATGTACTGAGTCGAATAAGAAGAAAAGGGGGTCAAGACTTTATAACTGGATGTGGATATACAATTGAAAACTTTGCTGAGCTACAAAAGAAAGACAAAGCTTTTTTTATTTATTGCGTTATTATTTATTATAACAGATAATACTCTAAAGCCTATCTCTACTAAACCAATTATTAAACATTTGATTATGTCAAATAAGTTCTCAGCTAGAAGACATTTAGTTGGCATAACATGCACAACATTCTTATATTGTGAGAATACACTGCTAAGCATAAAAGCATATACACTTGTTGCAGCTTCATTGATGTTGTTGGCTAAGCCAACAACATTACCACTCTTATAATCAAAATAAGGTTTAAGATGAATTTCATCAACAAGTTTTGAGATAGAGTGGGGTGGGCAAGATAGGTACTTGTTAGGTGCCAATAATCTCACACAACCAGTCCATTAGTCTCGACCTGGTCAATGGGGGTTGTTGTCTCGGGAAAGCCCACCGGGGATAACTGTAGGGTTCCTTTCCATGTGCGACATGGCACGTACAGCTACCCACAGTATTATACAGCTGATGATTGAGCAGCCGTTCTTAGCACTACCTAAGAGTTTGGGCTCCTGTCCTGTTAGTCGGAAACAGCAACCACCAGACAAGCTGTCTAACCTGTACCTTCAACCTGTCGGATCAAGAGCGACCCAGACTGGTCATGTAAGAATTAGTGACGAATAAACTTTCCCCAAGTTGCCCAGATAGAGAGAAAGAGAAACGGTGTTCATTGTCCTAGTCAGGAGACAAGGCCAGGCACTGTATACCTTTGAGGCGTCCCAGCGCTGGTACCTCTGCGCCTGGCTAATAGGCAGAGAAGAAGTGCAAAGGCCGGGCGATAGGCAGAGCGCATCTACTCCTTAAGCAATTTTAGGTTTGCAAACCGGATATTTTGTTCGAGATTCCAGCTCTAGGAAGGTTGTCGATCAGGACTAAGGAATCCTCCCTCCCCAACGGTTTGCTGCCACGACATAAGTGGTTAGTAGAAAGGTTTTATTATCAGAGTTTTCCTTCTCTTACATGGATGACCTGACAAGGTCTATGGGTCCAACACACCATAAGGCAGTGTTAGGTGAAGCAAAGAGAAGGTATACAGAGATAACCAAAAACGCATTCAGTCAGAGAAACTAGGCACTCGCAATTTCTGGAAAATCTACAATAGTGTGGTGAACAATCAACAACAATGATGTCGTTTGCACAGCAACTGATAAGGCTGAACCAGTTGCCCAGCATGTCGCCTTAAACTCCACTTTGGACTCAGTAAACCACCCCCTCCCTAAATTTTCATTGCGGACTGAAGTCACACTTGAAAACCTGGTCATCATCCCATCCCAGAGACATTATAAAAAACCTTGACACCGCCAAAGCTTGTGGGTCTGATCTTATACCTGTAATAGTAATAAAGAAATTCTCTACAAAACTGTCCCCTGTCCCCTCCAACAAATGCCTAGCTGAATCTTGCTTCCCTGATAGCTGGAAAATTGCCTCTGTGGTACCAGTCTTCAAGAATTCTGAGGAAAGAACTGATCCTCAGAACTACCGCCCAATCAGTCTACTCCCGATCTTTGCTAAAATCTTTGAATCATTAATCAATCTAACGATAGTTTGGCACTTAGTTAATGCTAAACTTCTTTCTGACTGCCAGTATCAATTTAGACAAGCACGATCTACTGCAGATATCTTAACGGTCATCTCTGAACGCATATATCATACACTGGACAAGGCAGGTGAAGCTAGGGTAGTAGCGCTTGTTATATCCAAGGCCTTTGACAAGGTATGGCATAAAGGGCTTCTCCTAAAACTATGCTCATATGGTATTACTGGGCAAATACTTAATATAATTAGATCCTTCCTAACCAAAAGAAAGATCCAGGTTGTCCTCGATGGCCGTTCATCTAAGCAACATGGCACAAATGCTGGTGTACCCCAGGGATTTATCCTTGGCCATTTATTGTTACTGATTTTCATAAACGACCTCCCTGATGACATTGAGTCTGAGATAGGTATATTTGCTGACGACACCACGCTCTACTCTTGCCATGTGGGCAAAATAGACGCGATCATATCCGAGACAATAGCTGAATCCTTAGAAAATGACCTCCAGGCTGTAGTGGATTGGGGTCATAAATGGATGGTAACTTTTAATGCTGCAAAGACAAAGCTCCTTTCCTTCAATAACTACAAAAAACCTCTTCAACCACCGATTGCCATGGCAAATAACACCCTACCTGAGAGTTCAACAAACTCCTCGGCCTAACCTTTACAGGCAACATGAATTGGAACAAATACATTGAAGACATTGCCAGGGCTGCTGCAAAGAAGGTGGGCTCCCTCTACCGTGCTAGAAAACTCCTCACACCTGACATTATCCTGTATCTCTACAAAGTCACCATCCGTCCATGCATGGAGTATTGTTGCCACATCTGGGCTGGTGCATCATCTCCTAGTCTCTCCCTCCTTGACAAGGTCCAAAAAAGAGTCGCCAACTTAATAGGTCCCTTACTATCCACCAAGCTCCAGCCCCTGCCCCATCGCCGCAATGTTGCATCCTTGTGCTTGTTTTACAAATACTTCAATGGATTGTGCTCCGATGAACTGGCTGTTCTTGTTCCCCCTCGACATCAATACACTAGCCCAACACAACAACCAGCTAAATCCCATCCATTCACTGTGGAGGTCCCCAGATGCCGAAGAGCCTTCTATTCCAATAGCTTCTTTCCTCGTGCTGCAGGCCTCTGGAACTCTCCCCTGCTTTCTGTTTCCCCGACTGTACCGACATGCAGAGATTTAAAACTAATGTAAACAGACATCTCGCTACACATTTCCTAACTTAGGATGACACCCTAAACCTACACTCTAATTCTCAGTAGCCCCGTACATTTACAGTGGCGGCCTGCATTGTTTGGGGTGAATTATGTTTTAAAAAAACAAGTAAAGATACTGTGATGTCTTCCTGCACGAGTAACTTGAACTTACTTTGGATATACACAAGAAAATTGTTATCATGTTGTTCAACTACAGGATTCATAGAGGTTGATAAGGTTAGTATTCTGATGGTCGAATAACATGATAAAATGACATTTTTAGTCTGTCTTAAATGTCTGTACCCTCTAAGGGAGATGCTATATAATAAGGAAGAAAATATCATCATTTCACTTGAATCGAATAATTAACCTTATTCAGTATCATTATGTTTATATGTTCGCATATGAATTTAATGGCATTGAAATATTTAAATGACTCATCTTGCACTAATAACAGAAATGACAAGATTAATTCTAATATAGAAATTACATTTTGAGGTTTGGTTTGCTGTTCTTCTATGTCCATTTTTTTCATGTTCTCCATCAAAAAGTGTAGAGTATTTTCATTAGTAACATGGTTAGGAATCTTATACTCTCCTATAGTATTCATTTCCACATCACTACAGAATACATGGACTGCTAAATCAGATCCAATTACCAGGCCAGAGTGATTTAAGGATATGGATATTTGATGACACGTATATAATAAGTGTATCTTGTTGCCTAATGATACTCAGTAATTTCTATCAAGAAAATTAAATGTTTTTCTACATCTTCAATAGTTATGAAACTCATCTCTTTTTTATACGCTATCTCAACAGCAATGCTTTGACTTAAAACACGTTTAAGTGAAGAATTTTCCAATCTAATTTTCTTAGAATTCGGTGACTCTCTGAAGCTGGTCGATGCAGATAAATATGGGAGACAGTTTGGCAGAATTCGAGGGATAGCACTATTGCGAAGATATGGTCTCTGAAGTGTAACTGTAATGGTGGTACCTGTTTTTTTTTATCAAATGCTGATGTCTCTATTTTTATGTTCTCGGGTTGAAAATGAAGTTCACATACCTGAAGAAATAATTTAAAATATAAACCATGTCATAATTTAAACTCTTGTTGAAAACTAAGAAAAGATAGTAAACAAACATCTACAATATTAAATCAGGGTAGGTGTATTTGGGAGGGGACATTTTATTTTTTCGTCCATATCGCATATTTGGTGCAAGTTCAGAAGTTCCCCACTCCCATGAAAAATAAAAATTAAAAAAATCGTTATGGTGTACGTACCCATGACGGAAATAAAATATCGTACACTAAAAATCACGAAAATCGATCAAGTAGTTTTTTTTAAAAAAGAAAATCAAAGTGAAAAAAAATCACTGTTCGCTTTCAAGTTTTAATTTCTCAAAGAAAGTGTTTGTTTAAAACAAAATTCAGAAACTATATTTTATTCAACTGTTTTATTTAGGTAAGTGCCAAAATGGCCGTGTCTTGTACGGACTATGATTATCATTAATTTTGTCTTAGTTTTCGTGATTGTGTTTGAAAGATAAAAGCCTAAACTTAATCTCTAAAAAAAAAAAGTATATTTACGTGTGAAAAAAATTATAATGAAAAATGTTATCACGGCGGCTAAAAAATATTCAGTGAATTTTGAACTTTGAAGAAATTATTTGTAAAAATCCCTTGAAAGATAAATATAAGTTTTTTAGAACTATTTCAAAGATAATTATTAAATTAAAGTCATAAGATACTGAATTAAAACAAAAATGTCCTACGTTTTACTAAAAATTAGCTAAATTATTTCCCCAAAATGTCATAGTTTAGTAAAATCCGGCATTCAGTTAATCGGTAAATTACTTTTTTTACCGACTGACTATCGCTATGCAGAATATATGGAAGACAAAAATGTAATAATAATTTATGATTTCTAACTTTATATATAAAAATGTTTTTGTAATAGTTTATAGAAATTGAAAACATTATTATCCATTAATTTCTTTATTCTTTTTAAGGTTATAAAGAAATTTAATTAATTTAAGTACCCTTATTTTGTTGTAATAAAAAAGGAAATGTTTATTTCATTAAAATATTTGTGAATGTGCGCAATTAAGATTTGATTTATTTTTATCTAAACATATTATTATTTAACGTGGTATTAGTTTTTAATTCAGTAATACTCTGAAATTATTGATGATCTTTTTCCTTAGAATTTGAAATAAAACTTTTTTAAATGTTGTTTAAGAGTTTTATTAAGTTACAAACTGCGTCAATTTTATCAATTTTTTACATGATGATTAAAAACTTTAGTTACTCAATTTATTCTTAACGTGTAGTAACGATACATTACATTGATTCTTTTTAAAATAAAGCTAAAAGTGTATTTTTTATTTTAAGTGTAAAAAAGTAAATTAAAGTCAATGACTACACTAACAATTTATTCATTGAAAAAAGTTCAAACAATTATTTATTAATAAATGAATAAAATTCAATTTTGAAAGAAAATGCCATATTTGAATTCTATTTATTTATTAATAAATAATTGTTTTAACTTTTAAATATTTATTAATGAAAAAAAAATGACAAAACAAATACAAACTTACGTTTTATCTTTCCACATAATTGACAGTGAATTGTGAAATTAACGAAATTGTTGAATTTCTAAAAAATAAAATTTTGATGGCGGTGTGGGAGTGAGTGGTGGTTGGAGAGTAAACCCCACCTGTTTAATACAGAACAGTGCCACCATACCTATCCAAGTCAATCGTTAGTAGAAATTATCCAATTTTTAAAATTCGTTTTTCGTAATGATCCTAATCCTTATTTTTTCATTTTTGGTTTATTTTCTAAGATTATAAAAATAATATCTTACGCTGATCATGACACGTTCATGTGCGAAAGGGAAATATAATTTTATCGCATTTATAATTTCCCCAGAAACTCTAATCATTAATGTGACAAAGTATCCGGGCCCCATGGGGATCGGGTACCCTGGTGACGCGCTAGTATGCATCTTGGTGGTGATGCTGCGCCGACTGAGGGCCCTTCGTCGAGACGAAGTGGAGATATAAAACTAGTATATATTTGACGTAGAAACGAACTTATTCGAACGGTAGAACGAAACGCCAGCTTGTCTCGCGAAATCGGGTAAGATAGTCAAAATTAATTACCACCAGAGGCGAGGGAAGAGTTGCCAAATGGGAGGTAGAGATTAGAGAATTCCATATCGCAAATTTAATTCTGAATAATTAATAAAGTGATATTATTCTGTGACGGTTGTTTTGAAGACGTTACGACGTGGGAGAGCCCACTTGACAGAGATTTATTTAGGACTGTCATCGTTAATTACAAGCCGGGCACAGAGCGCCCCCAGCTGTGTGGCAGTATGAGAAAGCGTTTGTTTTTGGCGATAACGCCAGACTAAAGAGAAAATCCCATTTATTTTGGGAAAAGAAAGAATGAGGCACCCGTCCCCACCCTCATTGAGAGAGGAAGACACACAGGAAGTAAGATAGCGGAGAAGAGATGTGTACGACGATAGACATCTTCAATAAAAGAATGTGTTTTTTTTCACGCACGAGCCAGTGAGAGTTAGAGTTGGATTGACGACAGAGAGAAATGAACAAACGCCCAGGAGAAACTGAAGTGGCGTGCGCCGAAGTAGACGAAATTCTAGCCACCGTCTCCGCCCGTTGAGTTGTGACTTAAACAACTACTTGTGTAAAGAATTCGCACACACATAGAACTAGCGAAATAACTTAGAGAAAAAACAACCTTTGCTAAAGACATTTACGAGCACGATAGACATTGACCAATGTAAAATCAATTCTTTTATTTTATTAATAATTACTCTTCTATACAAAAAAAAACCGACAGAGTTGTTGAACATTGTTCTTTTCCTTTTGTTCTGCTTTGTATGATCTTTCGCCCCCACAGAGCCAACCGGTCGCTGTTCGCCCAGTGATCGCTCGCTGATATAAACAGTTTCAACGTGGGGGTGTGTTTGTAGCTGGACAAGACGACCAGATCGGCGACGTCATCATCATCATCGTCGCCATCCCGGCCTAGAGGAATTTGGATCTATATTTTTTTAATTGCCACTACGACGATCGGCACGGAGTGGGATTCACAATCTGGTGCCGTGACCAGGATTCGAACCTGGGTTACCATATTTTGTGCAATTATATTATTTTTGGTGAAAATATTGATTAAACAATGCTTTATTGAATAACATCGCTAATTCAAGAAATTAACTTTTCTTTAAGTTATAGTGATTTTATTAACACGAAATTTAGGGACCTTTTTCGTAATATATATGAAATATTTAAAAAAAATTAATTGTTAACATCTACAGTGCTTTATTTTCATTGAAATTGTTAAAAAAACATGCATTTTTTAAATTAATACTTAAAAATATAACTTTAGTAAAAGTGTATTATGTTTTCAATAAATAATACATTTTCACTAAGATTTTAAAAAAAATAATGGTTCCATTATATTCCGTGATCGTTGATTAATAAATACTGAAAATGACATTAAAATTGGTTGATTTTCTGAATTTTGTTGAATTTTTAAATGAAGGGAGGGTCAAAATGTTTTTACATTTTGGGAATCGGTGATTGATTTTGCACTACTTAGATTTTTATTCTAAGGGCCAAAAAATAACTCTTCGTTTTCAAAAGTTTTAATTTCTTAATAAAAATTGTCCGTTTAAAAGAAATGCATAAACTTTATTTTATTAAAATGATTTAATCTATTGGTAAAAAATGTTACTTTATTTTATTTTTGTTTAAATCTATAGATTGTGGCAAGATTTTTTTATATATTTTAATTTATTTTTCACAAAATTACAAAAGATTAAAGGAACCAATGTTCTTTTCGTTCGTATTCTGTAGAAGCATACTTTTGTATATTTAATTGTTCGTTGTACATTGAAAAAGGATTATTTTAATATACAAAAAATATTTTTTTATCACATTTGTTACATTGTTTGTTGAAAAAAGATTCTTTTTATTCTTTTAATAAATTTATTTATGAAACTCAGTTTTTGTTTGTTTGTATTTGAAATTGCGAGTTCCCCTTATTTAATTTCTCTTAACACAAAAACGAACTTCAACGAACAATGTAAAGAATGTCATTTTTTAATATCTTTAATTAACTATAAATTTACTTGATTTAGATTTACAAAAAAACATTGGTTCCTTTTATCTTTTGTGATTTTGTGAAAATTAAATTAAAATATAAAAAAAACTTATTTCTTAACACAACAAAAACGAACCGCCCGATATTTTAATAGCATGGGACATCGCACTCCTAACTATCAATTAAAAACTAATTTCTTTATATAAAAAAAACTACTTGATTTTTGGTGTACGGTATTTTTGTTCCGTCACGAACACGTACATAATACAGGTATTTATTTATTTTTCGTATTGGGGGAATGCTACAGAAGCATCCTGATTAAATAATGAATTTTGTAATTTTGTTGATGGAAAAAATTCAAAACTATTGTGAAATAAATATATGAAGAAGGTTTAGTTTACACATTATGGCATAGACGTTTTTTCAGTTCAACATAAAGATTTCCAAGTTCGAAAAGATGTACCTGAAGAAAGTCGAAGGTTACATTGATTGAAACGTTATGAATATAACACCCAAGATGAGAATAGTAGTCAGAAAAATCCAAATAATACAACTTAGTTAATTCAAACATCTTTGGCTAGGAGTAAATTGTAGTAACTGTTTTTTTCATGGAAATATTTTTGTGCTTATTGTGTATTGACAGTTACATGAGAATATTAATTAAAACAAAATTATATGGGCAAGTTAAAATTTATTTTAATCCCCTTTTTTACTTCAATAAATAAGGTGCAAACAAAAAAACAAGATGGCGTTGTCCACGACTTCAAATATCAAAATTTAAACAATTCAAACGAAACACACTACTATGCTTCGTGGGAGTAAATCTATCCCGTTTAATAGAACGTATCCAAGTCTGAAGTAATTCTTTATTTTTCGAAAAAGAAAAGACATTTACTTTTCGGTTGTGTTTACAATTTCCCTCGCAATATGGAACGACACAAGTAAAACGCATCTTTATCTTTGGGAAATGACAGAAAAAACAACGTAATTTTCGCGGGGGAAAAAGTAACGTTGTGGCCTTCGAAACCGCTGTCAATGACGTCACCAGGGGCCGTGACTTAGTTCACTGGCCTGAATTACAGTGGTCTCACGTCAGCTCGAAGTATCTGAAATATTTCTTGCCGTATTATTTAAAATAAAAAATAAAACGGTTTTAGTCACAACTTTTGGCCGAGAGTTTATTTTTGGCAAATATCTTTTTAGGTCCATACCGTAAAAGATATTTACTACAAGTAAACGCTCGATTTTTTTTAGTATTCTCTCATTAGCCTGGAAATTTCATTGTTTCGGACTAAATCTTAAATAAAAACGAGTGACTTTTTTCTTTAAAATTTGAATGTTTTAACACAATACAACTATGCGACCATTGTTTGATGGTGTAATATTTTATTGAATTTATGAAACTATCGATTAAAAAATAAATTAATTCGCATATATCAACGTAAAAAAGTATTAAAAAAGTTCCCTCGTCATATCCGTTTCAGATCTACTGCCCCCCCCCCACCCACACACGCCTTCTAATCGGCCCCATTTTTCTTTTGTAAAAAACGCCACTGCACTGGTGTGTGGATGCCGGTGAAAGCGCAAATATCACCAATTAGTCATTTAGACTAGAATCTTGAATGAATGACAGGGAGCTTTCGTAGAAGAGCCACGCCACTAATTTCGTCCTGTAATATCTACAGCTGACGTGCTGACTGTGATATCGCACATGATCAGTGAATCTATCTACTCAAGCTTCGTTTCTAGAGTAGTAGCTCTTGCTATAGCAAAAGCCTTCGATAGGGTTTGGCACAAAGGTTTTCTCCACAAGCTTGTTAGCTACAGAATATCTGGAAACATCTTCTCAACCATCGAATCCTTCTTCTCTGTTAGGTCTATAAAAGTAGTTATTGACAGGCATGTCTCAAGGATCCATTCTGGGTCCAACTCCTGATCTTTATAAATGATCTTCCAACGCATATTCTGAGATCATTCATTGACATCTATGCAGACGACACAACTATCTATGGCAGCACCTCAAAGAGCATTGATGATCAAGAATAACAACAAAATAAAAAAGACGAAAGAAACAAACGAACAAAAAACAACGGACTTGTTTATTACACTCGATTTTCCTCTGGAATTCCAAGCCGGATTTGCAATTGCAAGTTGGATTTCTTAAAATGGACGTTCTTGTCAGACAGCGGCTTCTTCAATTCCTCCATTTCGTAAAGCTGCACTGTCTTTGGGGCAAAAGTCACTCGATTCTTGACCGAAACCTTTTGTTGGTGGTTGACAAAGCTCGTTTGAGGGTGGCTGACATAGTATGTTCTTTCAGCCACTTGATTGTCTTCTGGCCATAAATCACTTAACCTTTGGGATTCATTCTGTTCCGTCTCAGACGAGTAAGGTGGCACCGAAATGGAATGCCGTTTCTCTTTTGTAGCAGGATCGGCAGCATTCTGTCTTTTCATTCTCCGGTTCAAACCCACTGAAGCTAAAATAAAAATTGAAAAAAAATTATTGTAGAATATTTGGATTATATATTTAAATAAAAATTCTTCTGTAAAATCTTGAAGTATGTAACACAGAAAAGGATTTAGATTTTATATCTACAAACTACTAAAACTGATGATGCTATTTGCTTGTCACCGTGCACACTTTTCATCTGTACATGAATGTTTTAGATGGTTGGAGGAAGGGCGAATAACGTATATAAAAGGCGAATGATAAGAGAAGTGGTGGGAGGGGACAAATGAAGTAAGTACTTAAAAGAGAGAGAGAGAGAGAGAGAGAGAGAGAGGAAGCAGGAGAGAAAATTGGAAAAGAAAGGAGAGAGAGGAAGAAGAGAGAAATGGAGAAGGAGAAAAGGATAGGGGGAGAAATAGAGAGAGAGAAAGAGAGGGGAAAGAGAAAGAGGGGGACAGAGAGAAAGAGAGAGAGAGACGAAAAGGGAGAGGGGTGAAGGAGGGGGAGGGATAGGGAGGGAGGAGAACGAGAGGAAGAGAAAGCAGAGGAATTGGAGAGAGAGGGAGAGAGAGACGCACTATTATGACATCAAAAGATAGTTTCATAAATATTTGGAAAATTCCAAATATCTCTGCATTTTTCCAAAAATCGCTTGCCTTTTACAAGATTGATTTGGAAATATTGTTATGTCCTTTTCCCAGTTTATTTATAATTGAGACGATTCCATTTTGTAATATTTCCTTTGTTTTCACACTTGGAATCGCCCATCACGACTTCTAAAGTTAAAGTTTAACTTTAAAAGATGTAACGGACGATCCCAAAGTAACACAAGGTTATTTTTTATGCATATAAAAGGAAAACTGCTAATCAAAAGGATGGCGTAACAGTATTTCCAAGTGAATCTTATAAAAGGCAAACGATCTTTGAAAGAAGAAGGAGACAGAAGAGATGTGAAAATTCCAAAAGGTTTTCATAATAATATATATAACAAATACTGGTGGTCTCATTTCTATCTTTATAAAGTTATAAAGTGAGGTATGTTTGTATATTTGTATATACAGGATACACTTCTGAACTAATTGACCGATCATTATGAATTTTAGAACACAGCTGCTGCTAGGTGTTAGGGGTCCAAGTGTGAGCTGTATTTAGTTTAATGCAAAGAGACCAAAAAAAGGGGTTGAAGGCCTTTGTGAAAATTCACATACCTCCGATTTTTATTAAAATTTAACAATAGTTATTAAACATCAATTAATAAATATTCCCCAAATGTCAATTTCTTTGGAGTACTTTTAAGGGTTTTTAGGGTGCATAATATGGGAACAATATCCCATTTGAAAATTAAAATATATTAAATTTTCACTGAATTTGATCCATTGTCATGAGACACAAATTAAACAAGATTCCATGAATTTAAATTTCTTCTTAAGGCTTGTCAAGCTTAAATAATTTCTCCCTACCAACGCTGCTAGTATATATAAATAAGATAGACATTCTGTGTCTATTTGATCTGTTGATCATGATTTCAAATTCACACATAAGTCAGGCTGTAAGGTAAAGAAACATTTACCAAAATTCCTGTCTTTGTCTGGAATATTCTTTTGCTTACAGGGTTTACAACTCCAGCTTGTGAAAATAATTGCAACGTTAACTAGAGAGAATGACAGTCCCATGATTGATGGATGGTGTAGAAGGGTCTCAAGGTACACCAACGGAAAGTATGAAAGAAGCGGCCATGGCAGTGGGGATCCTCGGATCGTAAAACAAGTAGTAAATCCTCCCAGGATGCAAACCACTGTGGAGAGATTAATGCTACAGCATTGGCAGACTTGACTGAAGAATGAGGAATCGAGAATCAATCATTATGATTCTTGGATGAAGAGTTAAGTGTTACATCAACTAACTATTAGATCTAACAGAGGAGCTTTCTATCAGTGAGGGAATTCTGTGCGCATAGAATCTGTAACGAGCAGTATCTTCTATATCTCAAGCTTTCGAATAACTATAGTCATCTTCGAATAAATTGTCTGATCAAATATAGAAATCACAAATGAATGGAAAAGATCAAGAAAAGATGTGCGTTTAATGATGAAAATGCTATTTCAAACTTAAGAGTGATATCATCATCATCAGTTTAATGTCCGTTTTACATGCTGACATGTGTTGAACGGTTTTTAGAAATTGACTTCCAAACGTATCTCTGGTCAGGTTTCTTTGGAAGTCATTTCCTTAACTGGGACAGAATTTTTATAGGCCGGATGCCCTTCCTGGTGACAACCTAGTGTGGTGATAGGGACCAGTTTTTTTTATCGAGACACCATCTCTCGGTGATTGCCTAGCAAAGTTAAAGAGCACTTAACCTGCCCATTAAAAAATAAACACATTTTTTTGTTTGTCTTTCTTTCAAAGTCACTCACCAAACAAACGATGTGCTTGTTTAAAGTGTAACGCTGTTACAAACTTAAGTATGAAGACCAACGAAAATGCTATTTTAAATCTTAAGCTTGACAGACCAACGAAAATGCTATTTCAAACTTAAGTCTGACAGACCAACGAAAATGCTATTTCAAACTTAAGCCTGACAGACCAACGAAAATGCTATTTTAAATCTTAAGCTTGACAGACCAACGAAAATGCTATTTCAAACTTAAGCCCGACAGACCAACGAAAATGCTATTTCCAACTTAAGCATGACAGACCAACGAAAATGCTATTTTAAATCTTAAGCATGACAGACCAATGGAAATGCTATTTCAAACTTAAACCTGACAGACCAACGAAAATGCTATTTCAAACTTAAGCCTGACAGACCATCGAAAATGCTATTTCCAACTTAAGCATGACAGACCAACGAAAATGCTATTTCAAGTTTAAGCATGACAGACCAATGGAAATGCTATTTCAAACTTAAACCTGACAGACCAACGAAAATGCTATTTCAAACTTAAGCATGACAGACCAACGAAAATGCTATTTCAAACTTACGCCTGACAGACCAACGAAAATGCTATTTCAAACTTAAGCCCGACAGACCAATGGAAATTCTATTTCAAACTTAAGCATGACAGACCAACGATAACTTTAGAAAGAATTATCAACAGATGAAATAGATAAAAAAATCTTATTTAATTATCATATATATATATATATATATATATATATATATATATATATATATATATATATATATAAAATATAGAAAGAAAAAATTCACATACACATTGTAACAGTCAGCATTTATAATGATGACTGTTACAATGTGTATGCGAATTTTTTCTTTCTGTATTTTATTCTTGCTCTGTTTTCTACATTGAGCTCTCTTACTCGGATTTCTTACCAAAATTATTCACTTTAACACACACACACACACACACACACACACACACACACACACACATATATATATATATTTATATATATATATATATATATATATTCAGGCAAATGTTATTAAATAACACAAGGTTGGTTTTGTTTGATGAGACTTTTTGATTCATCAAATAATCAGGTGGGGTAAGTTTTGTTGTGGTTACGTCTATGTCTTTTACAGTTTGTTTTTTAACGGCTAGTAATTTATGACTGTAGTGATGATATATATATATATATATATATATATATATATATATATATATATATATATATATATATATATATATATATATATAGTAAAAGTTTTTATGCTTCAAGTTCTTTATATCTTCAAATGTTTAATCATCGTTTTTGGTTTGGTAGTTTTGTTTTACGGCATATCAACCCTTTTTGGGTTATTTAATGCCGAATCTGGTCATTATAGTAAAAGTTTTTATGCTTCAAGTTCTTTATATCTTCAAATGTTTAATCATCGTTTTTGGTTTGGTAGTTTTGTTTTACGGCATATCAACCCTTTTTGGGTTATTTAATGCCGAATCTGGTCATTATAGTAAAAGATTTATGCTTCAAGTTCTAAAAATAAAATAAAAAAGGGGAGGGAGAAAGGGAGAGGGGCTGTTGTTTTTGTTTTTGGTTTTGTAGAACATAATTAAGTTTTACAAAAAAAAAAAAAAAAAAAAAAAACGTCAATGTAGGTGAATTTCGTCTCAGGGAGCCACAGGGCAGCCTGATCTGGTATCACCAGATAATTAGTTAGTTCCTTTCTTCGTGATGTATTCAAAGTGTCCGTCTGTTATTGTTGGAACTATTAAGAAACAGTTCCTTTTATATAGAACTTTAAAAGCACGTGGCTGCTAGTAGTATATTTATAATAGAAAACGTTCTTGGAAAGCATTTTTAAACAATTTAAATTTGAAATTAGGAAAAATGCCTTTGAAATCACGTATAAGATGCAAATAATTTTTTTATTAAAAATCATACATTTTTTTTCCTTGACTTGTATCTTAAATTTTTCGGATAACATCCTTCACCAAAGATCGAAAATATTTCATAAAAAATGTAAAGGTATTACCTTTTTTATAATCAGTAAGGCCCTTTCTTCGTGATGTTACAAGGAGCTGTTCCTAAAATTGTTCAAATAACAACAGACGGACAGTTTGATAGCATCACAGAAAAAAGGACCTTACTAATTATAAAAAAGTAATACCGTTACACCTTTACATTTGTTATGAAACACTTTCGATCTCTGATGAAGGTTATGTTATACGAAAAATTCAAGATAAAAGTCAAGAAAAAGTGATTGATTTGTAATTAAGAAAAATATTTGCATCTTTCTGTAGCTGCAAAGGCATTTTGCCTAATTTCAAATTTAAATTTCTTAAAAGATGCTTTCAAAAGAACTTTTTTCCACTCTCTCTCTCTCTCTCTCTCTCTCTCATATATATATATATATATATATATATATATATATATATATATATATATAGTAAGCTATGAAAATATATTTATGGCAATTGAGGCTCCCGCGTTTCATCCCCGGGGGGAATCTTCAGGCTAAAATGAATGCATGGAGTTATTTTTGCCGGGTGTTTTTATATACACAGCTAGCTAGTTAACCAATCAGATTCTTTGTTGTTCTCTCAGCCAATCGGGGATGAAACGCGGGAGCCACTGTGTAGCTCAATTGCCATAAATATATTTTCATAGCTTACTACCTAGCTCTGCTGACGTATCGACCACTGTTAAAGTAAATACTGAAAATTGATACATAAAAAATTATATCTCCTTATAAAATTTTATGTGGATACATGAAATAGTAATATATATATATATATATTTAAAATCTTTGGCTCATACCTGCAGTCTTTGGTCGACTCATGTTATTCCTTGGCTTCTTTTGGTGGCTATATGCACTCACAGGCCTTTTGAGATGACTGTTGTGATTTTTCTGAAATGTTCAGATAAAAGAGGTTAAAGAAATTTAAAAATTTAATTAAAAAATGTTAACTCCTTTTGTAAAAATACTACTTTTTAAATAAGGTGTTGTAATTACAAAACACCATTTAAAAAGTAGTATTTTTAAAGTCATAAACATACGAATGATTATAATATCAATTTTTTAAAATTTGTCCTAAAAAGGTGAAAATACATGAATGTGAAAGTGTCGAAACGCATGCTTTTCTTAAAAAGATTATTTAAGAAATAATATGAATTTGACTTATTCCATTTAACACTGCATCCTAAGGAAGGTCGTATTGACTGAAACAGTGTGTCAGTGGAGTCATCAAAGAAGATGCAATTATTAAAATATTTTGTTTTTATTTTAAATAATATTTATAAAATGTCAGGTTAAATATTTCATACTTCAAATTATATATATATATATATATATAATTGCCATAAATATATTTTCATAACTTACAATCTAGCTCTACACACGTATTGAGCACTATTGAAGAAAATATTGAAAATCTAGAAATAATATGTTATATCCCCTATAATATTATGTTTATACATTAAATAATTATATATACATGAAATAATTATATATATATATATATATATATATATATATATATATATATATATATATATGTATATAATTATTATCTAAATTCCAATGACAAAAATTCAGACTTTTTCATATCATTTATTTTTTTGCAATGGCAGAATTGACGATGGTCTTACAATTGTTTCACAACATGCAATATGCAACAGTGAAACGCAATTACACGCTGATCTTCAGAAACCACAATAAAAAGCATATATAAAGATAACAAATCGTGCATAAAGTCCATGGAAAAAACAGAAAGCAAACAACACTCATAACTGATCCCCCAATAATACAATAATCAGACTCAAATCAAGACGCCATCTTGAACCTAACCACTCTCTCTCTCTTATATATATATATATGAATTAATCAATTAAGTTCAAATATATTGATAAAATGAACTTGAAACCAATATTTTTTCAAAAGAGCTCAATACAAGGTAAGGCTTTATAAATATACATTATATAAACTTTTAAAAAGAGTCAGAATCAGACAATCAACTTTTACAGTCAGTAGCAGCCGATGATGAGGTACAAGCAGTACTGCAATGTAACTGCATTTATGGAGGTCATTTTAAATGTTTATATAATGTAATTATATATATATATATATATATATATATATATATATATATATATATGAAATATTGAAATAATGAAACAAATGTAAAGTTACATACTTTACGAGTTCGTTATAATCATCAGGTGTTTAAACAAGGAATAAAATAAAATATAAGAATGACCTTTAATCCATAGATTTTCAAAGAATAAAGGGTTTTACTATTTGTGTACGACATATTAAGGCACGACAAGGTATGACCACTGCTGCTTCTGATTCTCTATTCAAGCAATCTCGGCATGCCATTCAGGCAACCTGATTCCCATCGTCATATTTAGGCAATCTGGGCACGTCATACTGAAATATCTGAAATGCATAGCGTCCAGGTTAATTGATAAAAGAAAGGATTTTAGAAGGAACAAGGGCGTGGAAGGAACGACGGTTGATTGTTCGACGATTGTCCCGGGTTTTTCGTTTTGTTTTCTGCGTTGCTTTCTCGCATCAACCCGAAGCATAACGAATATCTTCATAATTTCGAAAATGCAATTATTGATCTCACCAAGAGAATCAAATTCAGAAAACAAAAACTTTTCAAACTCCACTATAAGAAAAATTAATATCTTTGCAAAAAAAGTTAAAGCACAACCTGATATCATTGTTCGAGCGGATAAAACAAAAAAAAACTGCTTTTTACTACAAATTGGATTACCATATATATAAGAAATTAATTTACAAAGAACTCAACTAATCATATAAAATTGCTCCTCTCCAAGCACTAAATAACAAACAATATATATATATATTAATATATATATTTAAACTATAACTTTAAATTCATTTCATACATAATCTCTCAAATATTCCTCACTCTAAAGAACTTATATATATATATATATACAACTGATTTGAGAATATGCGGTTTACCCTGAGTTGAAAAAAACTTTCGACGATTTTTTTGACATATTCTGTTGCATGTACATTCCCTTTCCACTACTTCTGTCTGAATCAACAGACGATTTCATTTTTTTTATCTATCTACCTATCTATCTTTCTATTTATCTATCTATCTATCTTTTTATTCTACCCTTTTTATTATATCTCTCTCTTTTCACTTTATTTTATTTTATTTTATATTTTATATTTATATTTGGATTTTGATTTTAACATTTTGATTCTTAATGGTCCCAACCACGTGACTTCCCAAATTTCTTTTCTTCTTCTTTTTTCCCCCATTTCATTCTTTCCAAATATGATCTAAGGTTAAGATCGGATTCTAACTCTTCCTGATGAGATCTCAGTTAATAATAACTGTAGATCGATAACATCGACATGCCAGTGTCGCAGATTTTGTGCATGTCTGTGTAAATAAAAATAATCATATATATATATATTACATTCAATGTTACTATGTAATAAAATATTTTCTAATTATATTTTGCTATTTTCGGTTCACACTGGATTATCTCTTTTTTACCTAGTTATAACCGATAATTCATAGTAAGGTAATATTGAGATAAGATTTTCTCTTTTACATATCTGATGAAGATGATACATTTAATTGACAGATTATTAAAATAAATTTTATTATTAACTTCCATTATCTTCTTTCATTTTTGCTCTAATTCTCGAAAAATCTCTAAGACTAATGAAACCAGTTTGCATTTTGTTTACGACCTTTTTCAAAGCGTAAAACTCGGTATCTTGTAAGATACCGAGTTTTACGCTTTGAAAAAAAAAACTTAATATTTTCTTACTAACCCCAAACTTAACAATTTTAATTATTTTAATATTTTATAGGGCCTGTTTTGGTTTATTTTAAATCATCATTTTTTTAAAGCTTAGTCTTTTGAATCATAAAGATTGAAATTAATAAAATTCTTGAATTTCTTTTCCCTTGTTGGTATATCGTTTTTTTTCTTCTCCAAATCTTTTTTTAATACTACTTGAAGTATATCTCATATGTATCTTAATTAATAATTTGATTCCTTTACATTTTATATAACAACCTTCGTTTTAAAATATTCAATTATTTATCTTTCTCCTAATTCCTATCAATTTTAATCTCAAGCTTCCTTTCCCTTTTTGTTTACATTTATTCATTTTTTATTTTTTTATTCTTAACTTTTAGCTTTACCCAACCTTTATATAAATAGCTTTTTTAAAAATCGACCGTTAAAAATTCGCTTTTAACTTTTCCAATATTTTAAATTTATTTTTTAAAGCAGTCGATTCATTGTCCGCCATTTTGGCTGTGAAACGACTAAACATAAAATATTTAATTATTTTATTATGTTTTCTTAAGTAATATTTTTTATGTCATAGTTTTTAAAATGTTAATTTTCTAAAGATTTAATTTAATACAATTCTTGAACACTTCCCTTTAATTCTAGTATATCGTTTTTTCCAAATTGTCTATTTAAGATTACTTGAAGTATATCTTAATTAATAATTTAATTCCTGTACCTTTTATACAACAATGCTTATTTTTTTAAATGGTCATATATCTTTCTTCCTAATCCTACATATTTGAATTTCAAGCTTCCCCACCTTTATTGTTTTCATTTATTCATATGCTATTTTTATGTTTATATTATATATATATATATATATATATATATATATATATATATATATATATATATATATATATATATATATATATATATATTTTAAAAATCGTTTTAATCGTTTCCTGAATTTTATTGGAATCCATTACTCTTCACTTGTTGGATTAATTTACTCATAATAAAATTCTTGAATTTCTTTTCCCTTGTTGGTATATCGTTTGTTTTTCTCCAAATCTTTTTAAATTATTTTAAACAATGTTCTGATGGTTTTTTTCAATAACTGCACTGATACATTCACTAATACGATGACTTCTGCTCATTATTGAAACATTTTTTGGACTATTGGACTATTTTTGCTTAAAATTATGTTGTAAATTTTTTAAATTAATACTTTCCAATTATTAGCAAATTGTTGGTTTTTTTTTCCTTCTTAGGATAAGAGTAATTCTTTGAAAATCCATGGATTAAAAGTTACTCAAATTGTATTTTATTCCTTGTTTAAACACCTGATTATTATAATAAAGTTTGTAACTTTACCTTTGATTCATTATTTCAATATTTTCTATAACAATTCTTTATCCCCAATATCGATGATATCCCTATCACGATAGGGTCTAATTCTAATATGAAATAATTATCTTTATATTTTTTATATATATATATATATATATATATATATATATATATATATATATCAACTTTCAATACTAGCTTTTCTAGCCACATTGAAGAGCTGTGATACAGCAAAACAATCTGTTAGTGAATGATATATATATATATATATATATATATATATATATCTGAGTGAGTTTAATAACAAGCAGTACAAATAGCTTCATGCAAGATCAAAACACAGTTTGTTGATCACTTTAACTGCTCGTGTAAATTAGCCGCAGACTCGCTATTTACAAAGTTAAATTCCTCTTTAATTATTAGCTAATTCCCTATGGCCGAAGGGTTAACGCTCTTGACTGCAAATCAGTGGCGATTTGTGATCGTGTTATATTATGACGGGCCCTGTATTTTAAACGGGTAGATCAGCTAGTATTAATTGTGACCGGTGTGAATTGGTCGGATTTGGTGCAGGTTGAGCTGACCTCGATTTTGGATGAGCAAGTCGGTTCCCACAAATAGTTGTTTTGTAAATCATAATAGGTTGACAGGACCTGGCTTGCCTCAAAAGATTTGGGGTCAGTAGGGGTCAGATTTGATATGGGGATTTTCGTTCATGACAAGACAAAGGGCTGTGACGTGACTTGTTGTTGTCGGGGCGACAATCGAGATCAGTTGGCCAGTGGAAGTCGAGGCAAAAACATGCAAACACGATCAGCTCGAGGCGACAGAGATTGTCCAAGTATGTAGACGAAAAGTTTAGGACTGAATCTCTAATATGAGACAAGAACCCACTTATCTTCCCCCCATCCAGTTAGCAGTTTAGTAGGGTAACCAAAAATAAAAGTGACGGTCATCGAAGAAGGCGACTCTCTCCCGGGCATGACTTAGAGCAAATAAAACCCACCTCGGATCCTCTCGAAACGTCTTCAAAGTCCTTTTTTTTTCGTTGAACCAAAGGGTATTGATTTTCAGAATATAAAAACGCAACCAGACGAAGGACCGAACAGAGAAAACCCACGGCACAACATTTATGGAGGGGACCACTAGACAACGAATAATGAAATTACGGCCAGAGAAAAATAAGGTAAATTATAAAATGCATTAAGGTGTTTTAAAAAATGGTTGAAAAAGAAAAGGAGTTCAGATTTTTGTAATGACCTTTGATCATCGCATAAATGTACACTAAAAAAAAAAAATCCCCGTTGCAAAAGACTATATAACAGAAGGGACAGTTTGCTTGTTTGATGTCGACAGTTTAAAGGCTTAAAATCGCCATTCGTTGATTCGCGTGTTTAAAAATGACAGTTTAAAGGCTTAAAAATGAATGTTGAAATACTGAATGTTGAAAGGTTTGAAAACGCTTCTAAAGTTTCGATTTCGAGAAGCGTGGACGTAAGAGACCCTTAATTCACACGCGTTATGTTACAATCGGAGTTCGCGCCTGCAGACCATTGAGAATTAACTTCCTGCACTGAAGATTGTGTTAGCATGAAACATCGATGTCTGTAGGTAATAAATAATTAATATTTATTTATAAATATATATATATATATATATATATATATATATATATATATATATATATATATATATGTGTGTGTTAGTATCTGTTACCCTTAACAATAACATAAGAAAAATAGAAAACATTACAGTCACCAACCGTTTTAATTAATGATCATATAATGAAAAAAATAGTGTTTGTCTTACAGGTGTCAGTGTAATTCTTGGAACGGCCGGCGCTGGCTGGATAAGTAAATCTTTGAAACACAACTTGCTTATATCAACGTCCATTGGGCAAGATGCTTTTCTTGTAGCAACGAGATTTGCAGATTTGATCCTTTGTGTACTCAGGCTTTGTCTACGTTTTCCCTAGAAACATATATTAACAGGATCAGATAAATAGATAGAGAGATATGGGCTAAGGCAGGACAGAGAGTGACAAGACAAACAGATAAACAGTATAGGATGAGCAAAATCAAGGCAGCATAAGGTTGAGCAGAGAGCCACTTAGGCATCTTTTGTTTGCTTGTTTAAACAGTGATGAAAGTTAACTAAAACATTACTGGTTTGTGTGTTAGTTTCGTTTTTTGGTCTATTGCTAATTCCTCTTTTTAGATTACGTTTAAGTGATGGCGACCAAAACATCTTAACTTATGCCTTTTTGATGCGATAAATTCTACAGCAAAATATGTATTGCCGTGTGTGTTAATTTTGAGAGAGTAACAAGGCAGAAAGCAACAGAATGGGCAAGTCGATGACGACAGAACAGGGTAGCCAAATAATAACAGAATGCGCTAGGGAGATATGTATTTTTTTTTACTAAAAAGTGATTACCACTTATCAAGGCGAGGTGCAACTCAAGGATAAGGGTTAATGAGATGGAATGATTTTCAAGACCAAGTTCGAATATTTATAGCTTTGAAGACGACCAAGTCGTAATTTGCAGGTAAGCAATCTCAGGTAGAGTAGTAGATGTAATTGTAAGAATAAGTACATCCCATATCTTCTCTATTCATGACTAATAAAAATAAAATATCAATCAGGATTAAATATCAAAATCGACGAAATCGATTGACAATAATATTCTTTTTTTCTGAACACGAACCAATATTTAACAGATTGTTTCATCTACTTTATGTTAAGAAAGCTATTCCATTTAATGAAATAGGGGGAAATATGACTATATATATATATATATATATATATATATATATATATATATATATATACACAAAGATAGATGAAAGAAGAGTGATAAACATGTACGAATGTCCAGATTTATTTCAAACTTCGATTGTTTAATGCAAGGTATATTCTGTAATAAAATTATATTTATTATTCTTTCCTTAAGCCAAGGCTTTTCAAAGATCGAAATCTTATCATCAGAGGAATTATGCAGATAGATAAGTTGGCATGTTTATCACTCTTCTTTCATCTATCTTTATAATTGCTCTATCTCGTATATTGAGCTTAAACCATTTCACTATAGGTTCTATCTACTAAAAGTTTACTTTTAGTTTCATATTTGATTATATATATATATATATATATATATATATATATATATATATATATATATATACACGCAAACACAAAGTGTGAAAAAAAACTACCTATTTTCAGCGTCAACATAAACCGATATATTGTGCATATTTTTCTTTATTTAAATCTCATTGGTTTGACAGACTGATATGGAAAAAAACTGAGGCCAATAAAAGACGGAGAATAATGTAAAGACATTTACTAGGTTTCTACAACAAAAACAAACTCACTTTGCTGCTTTGTGGAAGTTGATCCCAGTTGTCATGGTAACCAGAATGAGGATCTTCATCCACCCGTCCCGTAAACTGTGCCATTTGCCAGTGGTGCTCATGCAGGACGTTTTCCATGTATCTGTAACGCTGTTCGATGTGCGATATTTGTTTCTGCTGTTGTCTCAAAGTTTCCTGTTTCTGCTGCCGGTCCAAAAGGCCAGTGGTCAACTGCAACCAGTTATCCACAGCTCTTTTCGACTGTGATGCAGACCCCACCACACACGGAAAGACAAAAAAAGCGGGTAACCATTTCATGACTAAATACAAGGGTAACAGTCGATCTATATTACTAATCATGAAATTTTCCTCTTCTATGCACCAACTCAACTTGGATAAATATGGTTTTACTTTAATAAAAAAAACACCTAAAATAACTCTTAAAATCTCTAAACATTTCATCAATATCATTAGTCCAATGTCTGTTTTATATACTGGCATGTTTTGGACGGCTTTTAAAAATTTAGTTCCAAACTTCCACTTCCTCACATGTTTTCCTTGGTCTTCCCTTGCCAACTGATCCTGCTACCTAAAATGTTTTACATCTACTAACTCAAGCACTTTCATCCATTCTTTCCATTTGACCAAAACAACAAAGTCTCTTATTGTCCACACATCTCCCTATACTGTCTCGATTTAATCTTCCTCTCTGAGGTCATCAGATCTTACACCGCCTTTAAGACTCACAGTACGCATCCATCGTATCATTCTCATATTATTTCTCTCCATGCAACGCATGTCCTCAACCCTCACTGGCCAGGTTTCACTTCTGTACACCATCACATTGCATGCACATGCCTGCTAGACTATTCCCTTTTGGCAGCTATAATGCTCCGCTGGTTAATAATGGCAGAAGTTCCCTGAACTTGCTCCACCTACTCCTGACTCTTGTAATCATACCAGTCCCTCCCTGTGCTCCAATGGTATCATCAAGATAACAAAATTTCTGAATAACCTCAATTAGAATAAAGACAACCACAAATGACTTCTTATCATTAAATAAATGCATTGATAAATAATTTATTAAATCAAAAAATTAAGACACCAAAATAAGAAGACATTTTAATTTACTTTTACAGACAGACAAAAAAGGGTCTTTAAGGAGCACGAAAACTCCACTTTTTTTATTAAGAGAGCACAAAAACCTTCACTTTTTTATTTTTTTGAATTTTTGAGATGAGGATTGCTAATTTGTTCTATCATTTGAATTATTCGGACTACTATTCTCATCTTAGCTGTTATATTCACAACGTTTCGGCCAATGTAACCTCTTCAGGTGCCTCTTTTCGAACTTGAAAACCTTCTACTTGAACTTGGGAATCTTTGTGTTGATCCTGGTTACCTATATGGGATTTCAAACTGAACTCTTTATTTCATCTACGGGGGGAAATTGTTCTCATTCCTGGGTAGACTGACTGGCTAGAAGTGTTATTATCCCCTTTAGAAGACTCTCACTTAGAACTGATTGCTAACTAATGCTTTTAACCATTAGACCATGTGTTCATTTGAATTATTCAGACTACTTAAACCTTCATGTTGACAATTATAGTCTGAATTTTATGAGCCTTAAACATAATCTTGTCTGGAAGGTTCTCAAGTACGAAAAGATGTACCTAAAGAAAGTTGGAGGTTACATCGGCTGAAACGTTGTGAACATAAAAACCAAGGTTAGAATAGTAGTCCAAATAATCCAAATAGACCCCCCCCCCTCCAAATACCATCTGACACACTTCTCTCTAGGCACTGTCCTACCCTGCTTTTTTTTTTAATGGAAATCGCTCCAGACAAGGCATGAAGCCACTTGATGTAAAGAAACTAACAAGAACAAAATATGATTATTGCAAAGACAAGAGATGCCTATAGCTTTAGTCTTGAATAGACTAGGGCTATAAGTAGGAGAAAAAAAGTTAGCAGCAAGAGAGTTCCACGCCTGCAGTTCTTGGATTTGGACTGTGATAGCCCTCTTCAATTCAAGAATAGTCTAGGTGTTGTTTAGAGATAACCCTACAGATAAAAATCTAAGGGGTTATGGTCTGGTGAGAGTGAAGCCCATTCAGAAACACATCTCTGCTGATGAGACGATCACCAAAGTAGCCCCACAGCCATTCTAACATGTCATCTGAAGTGTGTGGAGTTTCCCATATTAGTGAACGGCAATAAAACAAAGACTGTTGAACATTAATGACTGGAATTTGGTGGACAAGCCAGGCATAGACTGAAGTTAATTTGCACCAAATATGGTTAGATTGCAGAAAGGATTATGAATTTTCTTAACGATTCCATGGGTGGCATTTATTTTTTTGTGGTGGTGGTGGTGGTGGTGGGGAGGTCATCCTATAATGCAAAACCCACTTTTTTTATTATCTTTGATGTTAGTGATATTTTAACCATAAATAAATGACACATTACTCATAACTTCAGTTGTGTAAGCTGTACTTTCACAGTATTGATGGCTCTGGGTGTTTTGGAGTCTTCTGCTCGATTATGTTTCACACTGACAATCAAAGCTTACTTTTGTCAGCCCCTACGAAGGTCAAAAATGCATAAGCACAATTTGGTGTGAAAATGCTGCAGAAATTGTAAACCCATTTGGAAAGTTTATGGTGAGGGTTACGTAGGTGAATCAAAGGTTCGGAAATGGTTTGCAAGATTTAAAATAAAAAGTGAGCATTTCAGCTGAGAAGATGCAAGTTCCTTTTCGCAAGGAGCAAAGTCTAGTATATATTTTGATACTGCCCTCGGTCGATGAAGGAGAAATCCTTCAAGACTGAGGCAATTTAATTTTTTTTCACGATCCAGAGTGCCTCTTATTAGGGATCTGGATTTTCCCTACATTAAAAGACCGACCTTGTGTCTAACTCTGCCCTTGTGGGGAGGTAAGTAAATAGGGACCTTCAGAGTTGGATGATGATCTTCTGGACGTAGTCAACACTCATCATCATCATCATCATCATCATCATCATCATCATCATCATCATCATCATCATCATCTTCTGTTTAACGTCCATTTTAAATGCTAACATGTGTTGAACGGCTTTTAGAAATTTACTTCCAAACTAACCTATCTCGTGCCAGGTCTTTATTTAAACTATAGAACCTGTGTAGGCAAGATTTTTATAGGCTAGATGCCCTTCCTGATGCCAACCCAGTGAGGTGATGGGGACCAGTGCTTTTATCAAGACACCATATATAAGTGATTTCCTACCGAGGCTAAAAAAGAGCACTTCAACACTGATGCCAATAATCCCAATGTGGGAAGTATATTTTTTTTAAATATACTGTTTCATTTGTCGAATCAGCTATCTGGAGTTCAAATATTGTTGGATTTGTTATGTTTAATCTGTCTGATTCTAACTATCTCAGTTTTATCAGTTTTTATCAAGGTAAACAAAGGAATAACAGAAAGTTACGTCTTTGGTATGCAATGATTTTCTGCTTTAAGAACGGCGCAAAACACTGGAATATCGTGTAACTCCATTTGTGAAGAGTTTGGTGATGATCAAATGCAGGGGTTCCTACTTAAAACATTAAAATCTCTCTGTTATAACTGTTACATAATTTTAAAATAATTTTGCATTTTAATCGAAAAGTTTGAGTGACAGCTAAGGGTGAGAGGTGATCCCAGACGGAAGTCGTGAACCATATAACTTCTGGGGAGAGATTTTATCTATATGTCTGTCTTTCTCTCTCTCCCTCTCACTAATACACCAGTAGCCCATCTCTCTGTTTTCTGTAACTGTCACTCTTTTAAAATAAACTTTTTTATAAATCAACATAGGCGTCCGAGTGGTTTTGTATCCACAGACAAGCAAGAACCTGACAGTGCACGACAACGACATGGGTGTATAATGGTTTAAACACCCTATCGGTGAGTGAAAATATAGCATAACCTCTTGAGGACTCAAATCTTTGTGTTGTGCTTTTTTCTTTATTATTATTATTATGATGATGATGATAATGATGATGATGATGATGATATATATATATATATATATATATATATATATATATATATATATATATATATATACTGTATGCAACTTCTTGAAGATGAACGAATGAATGCTTCTTAGCTGGACCGACTGTGGTGGTTGTTTTGCGGTACGAAACAAACCTAGTCGTTATTAATTGCAATTAATTAACATAAACATCTTGTTTAAACATTATCGGGATATGGAGAAGGAGAAAGATGCTATCTATGTTGTTACATTTTCTCACGTGTCGCTCTTAACGAGTTCTGCTCAAAAATGCTAAGTTGGTTGATCACATCACATGATTCACGTGTCCCTCACTATCGTTTCTCTATTCCCTTATGTCAAAGTTGACTTATTCAACTTTCTGACAACTTACTGCCCATGCCTTAAATGGACCTAAAGACATTCAATATGAAAGAACTTCAGAGTTGGACGATAATTGCTTGAAGGTAAACATTGAGACCAACCCCAAACTCATAACTAGGGAGCTTCTTGCAGAGATTTTGAAAGTTCCAAAAGATACTGACGATAAATTATGGTAATGCAAATAGATTTGTTTTATTTTCACTGATCATAAATGATCAGAACATTCCAGACAATGCAATAATCCCCTTTTCTATAAAGAAATATAAGTAAATAAAATTTATGCTTACCTTTTCTGTAAGTCCATTCGTCCCGTTTTCCAAATCAAGACCTTAAAGAAAAATATATTTGTAAATATTTAATTTTCTTTTTTTAGATGTATCCTCGTATCTTTAGGAGAGGCTTTGTCTGTTGGTTTGTTGGTTTGTTGGTCTGTCTGTCATACTGCAGTTTGAAATAACATTTTCATTATTATAAGCGCTGTGGATTTAATGGGTGCATCTTATCTTAGAAACGCGTTTAAGCATCTCTATGAAATCATTCAAGCATCTTTTTTTAAGTCAGTCCACTTGGTATAATGGTAAGAGTGGTTTGAATTCTTGGCTGAGTCATACCGAAGACTTTAAAAAATGTAACTTGATCCCCTCGTTGCTAAACACTCAGCATTATAAGGGTAAGTGGAGTAATTCTGGGAAAGGAGTGACGCCCTCTCCTACATCTCAGTGTAGTGGCTAATGAAACCAGAAAGAGATCTACGCGGACACTGCAAGAAACTATTTTACCGCCGATTTCGATTGAACCGATTCAGGATTCATGGATCTTGGAATAGTCTCCCAAGAGAGGTAATAAATGCACCAACGCATCAATTCAAGGTGAATTTGGTACTTGGCTACTGTATCCTCTTCTGTGTAAATTTCTACCATCCTTTCCCTACATGGCAACTGAAACAGGCTTGTTTTATTTTTTGCCAAATTAATTGAATTGAATTGAAGAAAAAAACATGTGCAGATTTAATGGACACAACTTACTGTAATTTGTAAAATAAACCCACTTATGTAACTGTAATCTACTCCCGCTGATGGTCAATGCATACACTAGAAAAACAAGAGGTCTCTTCTCTCTCTCTCTCTCTCTCTCTCCCTCTGTATCTTTCCCCTCTTTTTTCTTTTCCTCTTTCTGTCTCTGAACCATGGGGTCCAGTCTGTACCAGTCCCAGAGACTCTCAACCACTCTCGGGTTAGAAACGGAAATCTTGCGTTTGAGTTAGCCATGTTTTGGCCGATGATGCATGCGTTGCGTCATTTCATAATAGCTTCACTTATTTTTCGCCTCGCAAGTTTACTATGTCCGCAAGCGCATATACAAACAATTTGCCTCCTTTTGCTTCGGCGACGTTATTCTCTGCCACACTTTAGGATATCTGTTTTTGTTTAAATAAGTATTAAATAAAGTAGAATATTCTTACTGTAATCACAAGGAGTTGACGGCAGGGAAGTGGATACTGGTTGCGACTCAGTTGTACTGTGGATAAACTGTATTGATTCCACACCACTACTTTCATTTGGAATGCCGGAAACCTCCAGGTGGTCTCTCTAGTTATAACGTTACATGGGAAATTCTTTAGAACCCAACAGATTGCAGGTCATCGTCTGACTTGTCCCCCAAGTTTCAGGTATAAATATCCAATGGTCTTGTTTCATTGCTTCAGACAGACAGATACCAAATCTCCATTAGTAATAGAAATGTTTGATGTTAACAAGTCTGTCTAGAATGGTGGAATTCATAAATATTAGGATTCTTTCAGAATAAAGATTTATGCATAAAAACAGTAGCCAGTGTTTATAGTGTGTGTGTGTGTGTGTGGGGGGGGTGACCATTTAAAATACCAGCCCTTCCCCGAACGTTTGGAATTTCAAACGTTGGGAATTTCAAACGTTGGGAATTTCAAAAAGAAATTAAAGAAAAAATGCATTATAAGACAACTTATCTTAAAGTAACTGATATGAATTTGTTTTGTATCACTTCTGGTCTCCCTTATTTTAAAATGTTAACTCTCAGCAAAATGTGTTTGTGTGTGTGTGAGTGTGTGTGATCTTTGTATTTAAGTTACAATTTATAAGTGGATTGCGTCACAAGTAAAATGACCTACAAGTACTTGAAAGGTTATCTTTACCAAAAATGTCCAATCTTTATCCACAATATAAAAAAATATTCGTAAATAGAAGTGTTATATTAAATTTATAACAATAGAAGCGAATATTTAATTAATGCGATGTCCTCTTTGCAAAGCCATAGTCAATTTAGTTAGCGATACAACTTCGATCACATATACATGATCAATATAGTAAAAGCTATTATTCATCTATTGTGTAAAGATGAAATCGGCGTTTTACTCTTACTCTTTGAGTGAGAAATGGCGCCACTTTATAAGTACAGTAAATAAAAGTAAAGTAAAGTTGTTGATCAAGTTGAGGGCGACCCGAAAATTCTTTTTCATTAGCTATCCCATCGAGATGTAAGGGAGGGCGTCACTCCTTTCCCATCATTACTCCACTTACCCTTGATTCACATATTATAATGCTGGGTGTTTAGCAAAGGGGCATCAGGTATCATTTTTTAAGTCTTTGGTATGACTCGACTCAGAATTGAACCCTGATCTCCCGGTCCATTACCGAACACACTTACCAGTAATGCCAAATGGTAAGTAAATATAAGAGATGTAAAAATCACTCCAAAAATATGTCCGAATTCAAAACAAAAAATTCGGTCTTCCCCATTATCGATCTGACAAATTAAATTTAAGTTATTTATCTTAATTATTTTTTTTAGTAGAGCAGTTTTATTATTTTAAAATATTTTGAATAAAAAAATTTCTCAATTCAAAAATTAAAAAAATTTACATACATTTATATAAAAGTATGTGTATATGTGTATGTACAGGATTGACTCCTAAACTAATTAACCGATCATTATGAATTTTAGAACACAGCTGCTAGACGTAACAGCTCATAATGTGGGCTATATTTAATTTGATTTAGTTTTATGCGAAGAGGGTAAAAAAAAGTGGAAGCGCTTCATGAAAATTCAGATAGCTGTTTTTTAAGAAATTTTAACTATTAGGTATTCGATATTAGACATCAAATAATAAATATTCCCCAAATTTCAGTTTCTTTGGAGTCTTTTAAAGGGTTTAAGGAAACATAATATTAGCACAATCTTCCATTTGAAAATTCAAATATTTCAAATTTGATCCATAGTCATTAGACACCAATTAAGCAAGATTCCCTGGATTTCAATTTATTCTTAAGACCCCTTAAGCTTAAGATTTGAATTTTAAACATATTCTAGAATCAAAATCGTGTAATGGATTTAGATTATAATTGGAATAAGAATTCTAGAGATAAGGTTTATATCTTTGTTTTTATCTGCGTAAGGGGACATAAAAGTGGTGCAAAACTGCTCTGTTCTGGGAATAAATTTTACCCGTCCTGGGACTGATATTCTTCCAGTTTTATATAAACTTAATCTTCAGCATATGTGTTACATACTACTTAGCAGTAATGTGTTTTTGAAGTTTAGTGTAGATATAATTTCTAAAATTGATAAGGTTACTTAAGTATGATTGGCAAGGTTTGACCTTAGCATCATCTAAAAAAACTTTATTGCTCCATGGTTCATGTTCTTTGATATTTTATTCTCTTACAGCACTATGGTGTTAGACGTCAGCTTATCATTGTCCGCTGCCCGTGGGAGTGTGGTTGGATAAATGGAAACAGAGTTTAAAAAAAGAGGACCAAACCCAATCAGGTCACCTGTAAAAGTGAAATACTTTCCTCGCTTCCTCGTTACGTGTCACTTTGGACTTCCTCCCATGATGTAACTTCCTATACACATAGCTCTAGTTCTACTTTTTTAAAACTTGTAATGGAATTTTCCATTCTCTTACTTTATTTTAAGTAATTATGTTGAAAATTTCAGATTCTAACATTATTTTTACGCACCCACATTTAAAAATTGCTGCAAAATTACTTTACTGCATCTTGATTAGTACATATATAATAACAAATATATAACAAATGTTTATACTTTGTTTTAAAGACAACACACCTTAATTATAATCCCATACAGTGACGCAGGACTTAGTAATAATAACACATGCAGGTTTTGCCACACTGAAGTGGAGAGTGTGAATCACTTGATATCAAACTGCAAAATTATGTTGGCAGATGGTACTTACACAACACATCACGAAATGCATACACTGGACCATTTGTAAAAAGTTTAACATCCAGTGTAGCCCTAAGTCCTGGGAACATCTATAAGAGAGGACTGTGGGAAACGATGAGTATACTATGCATTATGATTATGTGATTCCCACATCTACCTACTTGGAAAATGCAGCAGTAAAACCAGACATTGTAATATTAAAGAAGGCAGAAAGAGTGGCAACGCTGGTTGAGGTGAGTGTTCCAAATAACAGTGGCCTGAACAGAGCTGAGAGAGAGAAAGTGACAAAATACTAAGGTCTAATGTATAGTATGAAGACAAACTGGAACCTCAAAAATATCAATATTATCCAGTCATAATAGGAGCTAAAGGCCTCATGAAGAAGAATTTTAAAAAGTATCTGGAAAGTATTCCCAGAAAATCAAGTGCAAAAGAAATCCAAATAATTGCACTTAAAGGGAACAGTCAAAATCCTTAAAAGAGTACTGGGTTGAAGCCTCTAAATAGCAGGCGATTGTCTGGCATTTGGAGAAATGCCCTGTCTCTATGCTAACAAAAACAGAAATAAAAAAAAAATGTGAAAACAATACAAGTCAGGGAAGAAAAAAGACTTACCTACAATTTTGGCAAGATGAACGGTTGCAGAACTGTCTCCATTCCAAGACCTTCACAAAACACAAGAAGACAATTATTGGATAGGAGGTAGACACGGTTACAAACAAGGTCAACACTAATAAAAGATACATTTAGTTCGAGTGTTAAATGAGGAATCTGATTTACAAAGAATAAGTATTGAATATTCCAGCTCATATGTTTTTAGCGAAGCACATGTTGGAGTATCTTCTCCAACACGAGGCTGCCATTTTTTGTGTTGTGTGCGCACACAAAGGTCGGTGTAAAAGAAAAAAAAGGTAATAATAAAGAAAGAGTTGGATTAACATACATATACTTTTATTTTCACATAGGCAATTTGTTGAAGACTGACATAATCCACAAGGGAGTAAAAATCACAGACGTAATTATTAAAGGTAAGACTACATTAGTGTCCCAATATAAACGAAACACATGTGTAACAGAGTTAACAAATAGAGAGAGATATGTATCGACAATGTATAAATAAATGCGATTTTCATTTTGTTTAGAATGTTCTGGGAGCCTATGTCTGCGACCAAAAAGGGGAGTCTGAAGATGGCTGCAACCGGGTTTTTGGTAGGCATGCCAATATAGCAATAGCTTGGACTGCATCTTATTAGTCTCTGTCCAACATTTTGTTAAACATTTAGAAGCCGGACAGAGACTATGGGATTATTGATTAAAATAAGAGATGCCCATAACTAAATAAACTGTGGTCATAATGCCACCTTTCCACCAAACATGTGCCAATGAAAAATGACTTCTTTGCCAGATGTAATTAATGCACCAATAGTTGATTCTTGATTCATCATCATCATCATCATCATCATCATCATCATCATCATCATCATCATCAATCAATCAATCAATCAATCCAGTTTTTATATTCATCACGTGGGTGGATATTAGATATTTTTGATTTCCAGAAATAGGAGAGTGCCTTCTCACGTTGCCCAGTTTAATTCAGGGGAAATAATTTAGATATTATTTAAAGGAGGTCACTCCAGATGTCTGAGACAACAAGAATAATATTTAATAACAATAATATTTATTTTCATTAAGAAAATTAATTTTATTCGATAGTATCTGTTCTGATACTAAACTTTATCTTTTCTGTCTCTCGGTCAGTGAAGGAGAAATCCTTCTAGATTGAGACAATTTTAATTTTTGTCCCAATTCATCGACCTTGTGTCTAACTCTGCTCTCGTGAAGAGGCAAGTAAATAGTAACACACATAATTGCATACCTCGTAACCAACAATATTTTCTACAAAAAAATAGGTTGATGTTGTAATTTTTAAAAAATATAATCAGCTTTGGTTGACTTTGCATGTTTTTATTTTAATAGCTTCTGTAAAGAAAATTATTTTCAGATTGTTCACAATCGAAATAACAAAACGAATTTTAGTCTATAAAATCCATGAAACAACATAGTGTGTATTTACTTTAATGCAGAAACAATACACAACTTAACTTTTCCTTTTTAATTAATTCTTGTTTTATTGCAATGTTTAATGTTTTCTAATACTTTTTACAAAATCTACCATTCATTATCGACAGCTTGACTTTTCGACATGTTTCGCTCACACCAAAATGTATGCCGTCAATTTCGATCGAACAGGCTTTCTTAACGAAGGTCGTCAGTTTAACAGATCTCTTTGATTGTCAAGGTTAAAGCGAATATAAAGTTGAGCAGACCGACGGACATAAACAGTTATGGTAAAAAAACAACAGCAATTTATGTTTATTCTTGATATTTATTAACCTTAATTTTTTTACACCTCCTATATATGAGGGGGGCGGGGGGGGGGGGAGTCTGTCTCCTCGCTTGCTATTGTTGTGATCGTGGATTTCTTTTCATATTTTCTGTGAATTCTTTTCAGATCACCCATTTCGGATCCAGTGGCCTTTTCATTGACTTTTCTCTCTGTAGACCCCATTGTTACAAAAATCGTGATAAATCCAGGCTAATATCAAACCACTCTTGGGGAGTGGATTGGTCAATCGGTAACTAATAAGCAGGTTGTTTGTTTGTTTTGTTTTACGGCATATCAACCCTTTTGGGCTATTCAATGCCAACGCCATTTATTTTGGTAAAAGGATTTTATCCATGAGGTTCATAATATCTGTAAACATTTAACAGATTCAGTCTTGTATACAGATCATTTACAAATCGATTTCTTTTATACGTGTATATTTAGTGAGTAAACAGTTTTCAATTGATTAATACTTTTTTTTAATCCATAACGCAGTTTGGTTTATTGGACTTATAGATATTAGATTTTGGGGTATAAACCCACCGCCTTCAAAAAGGTAATTATGATTTTCTACTCTGATGTCATTAAATAGTTCCTTCATAGTAGCAACATTGTAGCATTTTGTCGCATGGGAGTCAAATCGACACACTCTAACATAAAGTGTTTCACTGTTATTGGGACTTGACAAGTCGCACATAAGCAGGTCGCAACGTTATGTGGCAGTAATGAGCTGTTAGTAGCATACCGTGGCCAGTTATTTCGAACCCACCAGTGGTCGTCGTAGAAGAAGTTTCGCTGTCTTCCTCTTTCCTTTGATTCTTTAATAGGGTAACAATTAAAAATAAACCATCCACAACATTCTTACTGCATGGCATCGTGTTTATTTGTGGTATTATTTCTATACATAACTGACAGTTACACATTATGTAAGCTTCTCCTCACCTGCTCCCCGGGAAGGACGGATATAGAAGTTCGAAAAAGCACATACGAATACAATCAGATCGTCAGCCAAAGAGAAAGATTTTGCTTTCTTCTTTGCTATGTGTCACTTAGGATTTCCTGTCGATGACGTCATATCCTGACACATAGCTCTAATTCTAATCAAATTCTGGAGGTGAAAAAGCGCTTCAAAGACTATACAAAAAAAAACTGCATAAACTCTTTCATCTGTTTCGAACATTTGGGTCTTGACAGGGCAGTCTTGTAAACCACAAGCAACATTAAAACATTGGACGTCTGAAAGGAGTACTTAACAGAATCAGTGACCTCTACTGACCTCTACACTTATATGAAATGGCGTTACAGTTGACCAATTTTTTGGACATTCTAAACAGCTGACCGACATTGCGTTGTTAAGAGAAACAGCTGGAATTTTGTTGACATATTTGTAGGTAGTCGGCTCAATCAATTGAGACGTCTCTCTCTTTCTTTCTCTTCTTTTGCATTGTTGTTAATAGCCGTCGTCATTTTTCGTAGACGAGATATAGCAGCTGAAGTTTCTGTCTTCCATTTTAGTTTGGTTCTGTAATAGAGTAGCAATAAACAAAAAAAAATATGCTGACAACATTCTTGCTTTATGAAGTCATCGTCTTTTGCTCCTTTATTCTTTGAGAGCACTACAAAGTCACTTCAGGGTTTCCTCACCTCCAGAAAGAGAGATGGACATAGTGTTTTGAAATTGACGTCTTACTCTTTTCAGCTCGCCTGCCAAAGAGAAAGATTTTGCTATCTTCTTTGCTATATGTCTCTTCAAACTTTCTGAATTATACTGAACAACGAAAAAGTGCATTTTCTATTTCCAGAAATAAAAACTAGAAAATTCAACCGGCATGCGGATTTAGAAAATTGGATTCAGGCTCTTCTCTTTCTTTTAAAACCTTAGCTAGCCTAACCAACAGTGTGATTACACTTCTTGGCTATTTGGCTAAGATAAAAGTGTAGTATCTGTTCTGATGAGTACTACACCCTATAGACCGGTACCGTCTTGGCGTTTGGGCCTTGATGACGCCGGTCTGTGGGTTAGTCCTGTGCAGTTCTAGGAGGTTCACCCTCCCAGGCTTTACCTCCCTTCTTTGGGGTGGAGTAAGTTTATCACTTACTGCCTGAGGTGCCCCTACCGGGGAATGCCGACGGGGCTGCCCAGGCATTTTTTGTAGGCCAGAGTGCTCACCTTCTCGGGCACTGGCTTTTCAAATCCCACTTTCCCGACCTTGTGTCACATCTTGCCGTTGTGGGAGGAAGATAAATAGAAAGAAAAAAAACTTACCGTTTTATTAGGAACAATAGACATTCTAATTTCTCAAATATTTGCTGTTTTTCGGTTTGACTCTTTTTCAGTTCCTTTTGGAGTTGGTCGACCATCTTGGAAAGGTTGTCCACTGACTCGGTATCTCCATTGGGTATTTTGGATTCTTCGGTCCTGCCTTCTGTCTGCATCATTCATTATCTTTAATCTGGAGATTTAAACCACAAAATGATTAATTAGCTCTGGTTTATACATTCCATGGCACATCAGTATTCACACACTGACAAAGGTGCATACGCACAATATCTTCTGAACTCACACAAGCATATTCACATTGGCAGCAAAACAAACATATAGACATACACACTTTTAACAATCGTGTCTGCTTCCACACTGCAAACATTCAACAAGCACAAGGACTTTGAACTTCTCTAATGAACAATTTATTCATTCAAAATATCTTTCACACCTTTGTGTAAATTTGTAAATAATATATAAATATGTTTTTGCTTGTTAACCAAGTTTTACCTCTTTTATTCACAAAACCCTTTCGGTGAATTTAGCACTTGCTAAATTGTGACCCATTCTCAATCATTTTTTAATCGTCAGTGTGGGTTTAGGTAGATTACAAAAATCAGACTGTCATCTATATCCTATTCAAGCGAGGATCCAAGCTACAAACTGCTACATTACTTATTCCTTAAGAAAAACTTGTAATTTGGTTGTTTTACAGTATATCAACTCCCGATGGCACAAAACAATACCGATTTTTAATGGTAATTGTTTTGTATGCAATTAGTTGAACACAAGTAAGTTGAACTAAAATGCCACTGAAGTCAAACATGACTAGAAGAGGTGGAACATATTAAGATGACCTCAATGGAATGGAGTTGAGACTAATTGGGCAAAGACAGGATATACAAGATCAATATGATAACCTAACCCCATCCCCACCTCCTGTAGTGGCACCAACATCAGTTGGTACCACAGAAAGTGGCCATTCAGGGTTTAAGAGAATGGAAAGATCAAGTGAGGCAAGATAGCACTATCCAGACCTCGACTGGATGGTTATAGAAAGTACAGAAAATTTTGAGGAAACTTACTGTTGCTCAATTTCCAGGGAATATCACTGGCCATTATCGGTGAGAAATTACTGGTTAACGGCTGGTGCAAAAACATCGAGTGAGTTACAATAATAATGGAATGGAACAAAGAATATTGGAGACTTAGTCACTCAGACTCCAGGGAAAGTCATGCGTTTTTATCAGTGAAAAATAACTGAGAAAGACTGGGGTGAGAAATCGAAGTGAGTAATAATAAAAATTGTCATGAAAGGTCAAGGGAGAGCACCAACCAGACCTCGACTGGAATAGTGTAGAGAATACTGGAACTTTGGAGAGGCTTATTTTCACTCAAATTCCAGAGAAGACCAATGGCCGTTGCGAGAGAGGAATCAATGGTAAACGGCTAGTGCGATAACGCAAAATGATATGCAAAGGTTATCGAAATAGGTGGAGAGTGTTGAAAATCTGAGGAGACTTGTTGTCACTCAGACTCCAGGGGAACACCACTGGTTATTTGCAGTAAGCAATCACTGATAATGACTTGTGTGAAAACTCCTAGCGAGTAAAATAATATAGAAAGCATTAAGAATCCTTACTTTGTTTTATAGAAAGAAACCTTCTACTTACCACAGCAGATGCAAGAGAAGAGAACTGAGTAAGACTTCCGCCAGCACAGGATGCGGCTCAGTCTCACGAGGAGATGGTCGGGCAACATCACAATGGCTGAGAACAAAGATGACTCATCGATTAATGTGCTCGGGCCAAACATTTGCATCTTTAATTCATTGCTTTTGATTAATTTACAATCTACAGCGATAAGGACACACAGAAACACACACACACACACACACACACACACACACACACACCTGCTTCCATTACTACATCTGAAGGAAGACATACATTTTGAGGTCAACACTGCTATGTAGAACAGCATGGAACAGGCAAACAAACACTTTATAGGATGTCTTTAGACAGGTGAAAATACTCACTTGGATTTAGAAACCAAACCAAAACTTGTTAAAAAAAACCTTTTCAATTATTAATATATTTTAATACTGTTTAGGGAGGTGGCTGCTGTGAAGTGGATAACGATGTAGACTGACGACCTGGGTGTGACAAGTTCGAGACCATTGATTTTTCGTTAGTGGTCTTTTCATCCTCCTTGACCCTTTTCTTCTTCATCATATTATTATTATTATTATTATTATTATTATTATTATTATTATTATTATTATTATTATTATTATTATTATTATTATTATTATTATTATTATTATTATTCAAATAATACAATAATTCTCAATGTTAAAAAATAAAAACTCTTTTGGCATAATATATTTGCGACATACAACAGTTTCAGTTACGCACAGAAAAAACATACACCAAAACTCCATTATAACAAGACACTGCAACTGGTTATTGGAAAAAGAATCAATTTGTTATTGAAATAAATTTGTGTTTTCTATCACAAATAATTAACCATGTATTTATTTAAATAATACCAAAGTGCATGCCCGTTTAATGTTATCAGCTGTTTACTATTATCAAAACTCAATGATGCTAGTTTCACCTTGTTTTATTATTAAGTCATTCATATCAATAAATTTAAATAATGTCAACTTTCACTATGGATGTTGGCAACGTTCACATGATCCTTCCTATAAGTACCTGATTCTAGAAAGAATCGGGGAAACCAATGCCAACAACAGAATCAAATCAGTCAGAAGATGTGTACCATGCTGATACACACAACTTTAGATTTGATTAGTTTCAAATGCTTATTATACCTACTTTGTGATTGTCACCTTTTTGATAACAATTAACGACTGATAACATCAAGCAAAGAATATGAAAGTCGACATTATTTAAATTTATTGATATGAATAACTAAATAATAAAATAATAAAACAAGGGGAAACTACTTATTGTAGTCAATTTGTTAGCATCAAGAGGTTAGGCACAAGGCCATTTTATCTTACTCCCACAAGGTAAGATGTGAGCCACGGTCAGGTCGGGAAAGTGGGACTTGAAAAGTCAGCGCCCGAGAAGGTCAGCACTCTGGCTATTAAAAATTGCCTGGGCAGCCCCGTCGGCATTCCCCGGTAGGGGCGCCTCAGGCAATTAAGCGGGCATGAAATTTTGCATTATTTAAATAAAATACATGGTTAATTATTTTTAATAGAAAACAAAATTTATTTCAATAAGAAATTAATTCTTGTCTTGTTATAATGGCGCTTTGGTGTATGTTTTTTTCTGTCCGTAACAGAAACTATGTCGTATTTCTCAAATATATTATGCCATATTTTCAAAGAGATTTTACTTCTTTAATATTGAGACTTATTGTCTCATTATTTGAATAATAATAATAAGAAGAAGAAGAACGTTAATAATAATAATAAAAAAAGGGTCATTGAGGATGAAAAAAAAAACGAAGAAGGAGGACATTAACCAGACCACAAAAAAAAAATAACGCACAGAATTCATCTCCAATGGAAAAAAAATGGTTAACTACCATAAAACCCGAAAATGGAGGATTATTTTATGTTTGATTTATATGCGAAACTGATCCCCTACTTTAAATTCTAAAATATTTTGTTGTTGTTTCTCTTTCCGCAAGGTTTTTCAGGGTATTCACACCTGAAAAAGTAGAATCTCATTTTATCGGATGGGTGGGGGTGGGGGATGGGGATGGGGAAGTGTTGTTAATCTACAATAATATCCAAACTTTCAATATTTTTATTTATCCTATAAAAATAAGGTATTTAATAAGTTAAATCATTTTAAAGTTATTTATTTAATTTTCATTGGAAAAGGTAAACACAACTAAAATTAATTGCTTAAAATTAAAATAAAAAAGGGACGTATAGTTAAAAAAAATGTGTAAGATTTAAAACGTTTAAATATGGGTAAATTTGCAGATTAACACACTCAATTAATACCCATCTCCCTGATTTTGTTTAAGCGATTACGTGTTAACACTGTGGAAAACAAAGAAAGAAAAGCAGATATTTTAGAATTTAGAGTTGTATATATGTATATATATATAATATATATATATATATATATATATATATATATATATATTTTTAGAGTTTTATATATATTTAATGTAAAATATTCCCCAATTTCCGGGCCATTCTATCCTTCCGGGAACTTAACAATTTTTTTTTTACCACTAACCCAAGTCTGAGTGGCAAGGTCATAAAACCACATGTAATCACTTAAACAAAGTAGCACCCCTCCAAAAAAAAATGCAGCGGATTCAACTCCCATAACAGAAAAGAATTTAGTAAACTGCCCGAAAACTGACCCGAAAAATGGGGATCATTTTACATTGTATTAAAAATTTTTACAGTGTAATAAATTAGGCACAAGGCTATCAAAATTGTGGGAAAAATAAGGGTCGTTGGGCATCCTTTGTCTAAAGCGATAAAAATGTCTATCCTACTCTTAACTAGAATCGTCTGAGTCACCACAATCCCACATTTACTCTAGGGGCCGTCCTACTTAAATTATCCCCAAATTTGCTGCAAATTTTATTTTTTCATAAATATATTTATATACAAAGATTTCATTGGAATAAAACGGGGAGTGAGGAAAGAACCAAAAATTAAAAAATCGGTTAGTAAGACCCTCCCAACCCTTTCTAAATAATAGACCACCGTTTTCTGGTTTGTTCAGAACCATAAACAAGCAGGTCGACCTCTAAATGGGAGTGGGATCTAAGTGGAAGAAAAAAGAAAACGGGGGATGGAATCTGGAGAACAGGTAGCGTCCTTCTAAGGTAATTGCAATTTGGGGGAGGCTAAGAACAAAATATTGAAAGTGCGGAGTGGCATCTTGGAGGATTTCTATTATCAGGAGGTGGGTAACTAATTCACTCCACTAGCTAAGAGTCTAAACTTACCCAAAAGGCTGGGGTCACACAGGACCAGGCACCGCATTCACCATGCTCAGGCAGGGAACACGTACTCATACTTGACTCCTTTTCATACACACAAGCCCGCTACTTGTATCCACATTTTTCAAATACCGAGAAATGTAATCTTTTTCTATCACATCTGATCTTGACCTTCAGTTGGTGTTTGAATAATGCGATCAGATCCTGAACAGCAAAAGATTCAACCCCCTTGGGGTTCTCTCAGATTTGACGTCCACACCACCATTTGTGCTATGGCCAGGATCCTGAGAAACACCATTCGTCTCTCCCTGCCCCACGGCGGCCAGATTACGTAGGATACATTTAGCGGCAGAGTATGCTCGCCTCACCGACATACACCCAGAACAGCCTAAGTTTGTGGCATTGGAAGAACGCATGATTGGGCATTATTTCTTCGAGTGTGTTGCAGCGGGGACACTTGGGCGAGTCCTCCATTGCGGAACTGTATGGCATTGAGGAGCAACGCCAGGTCAGAGAGAACTCAAAGTTGTTGAGATGACTTGTACCTGGCGCCCAACTTCATTGGGAGCGGATCTTTTTTTCTGATCACCGCTCGACGAATCCTCAGCTGCCACCTCACTAAACCCTTGTGGAATTCTTTTCTAGAAGGGTGAGAAAGGTCACTGGACTGAAGAAGCTTTTGGAGCGCGGCTCGGCACTTTCTGAAGAACTGCAATTCTCCCTCGGCCTATAATGACTCTTAACCAAAAGGTCGAGAATGAGGTCGGATAAAGCGCCCTCGACTGCGGAGTTCCAGACAAGGTTCGACTCAGGGAAGGCAGTCTTTTAGTGAATCAATGACACATTAAGTCGGGCATCCCCATGCCTCCCTCACATGGATGTTGAATACAGATCTGTGTGCGAAACCAGTGCCTTTCCCAATCTCAAAGAAGCAAAGACGGAAGGTGCTGGAGGACCTTTAGACGGTTCGCAGGCAGGAGAAGTACCGCCAGTCGGTAGAGGATGACTCAGCTGTACCATTTGAGGAGAGTTTCCCTTGAAGACAAGTCTTAACCAACTCTTCGACCATTGACTGTACCTCCGACCAATTCCTTTTGAGCTGGAGGCCCGGTCCAAACCCCACACAGTTGATTTTTGGCCTTGTGATAGTTTTGTAAAGTGTGAGCGCCTCTGTCACCATTCATTTTGATGTCTCGGAAGCATGACACAATGATGGTGATGGCATCGGCGAATGCAGAAACCCTGGCTCACACCTTGCCAGTCAAAGCGATTCCACATAGGACCAAACTTGCCGGCTCATTCCTTAGCTTGCGAAGTAACGGCTTCAACGCAAGGATGTAGAGCAGGGATGACAGCAGACAGCAGATAACTCTGACACACCGACTGGAGATAGCAAAAGATTCCAGATGCTTTCTGTTTACCTGCACCACTGCCGTCGGTGAGCGATACAGAACGACGATCAATTTGCGGAAGTCCGGTTTAAAACCGACGGTTTCTATGCCAAGAAGTGATGGTCGACACTGCCGAAAGCTTTGGACTGATCCAAGTTTATCAGCGCGGCCTCTCTAGGATCATGCAAATCAGATGCAGGTTGTTCAGAATCGATCTTCCCTTTACAGCCTAGTTCTGCTAGAGTTCGATCAACCATACAATAACACCCTGCAACGGGTTCGAAACGATCTTAACCAAAATCTTCAACTGTGTTTAGCAGAGTTCAGCAATGTGATCACTCCCTTGGTGACTTGGGATAGAGCCCTCGTCAAACCAATGGTGGAACACATCCGTCAGAATCGGTACAAACATGTGTGACAGCCTCAAAAACATTTCGTAGGACAGACGATCAAGTCCCAGCGATTTGTTGCAGCCGACCTGCTTCAACACAGCCAAAACCTTGTGCTCCATAACCCTGTCTTTGGAAACAGCTACTGTACCTGCGTCGAGGCGGGGATAGTCAGCCAAATAGTTGTCAAACTCCTGGACTGGGAGGTTGGACAGCTGAATGATGGTCTTCTAAAAATGCAAAGGCCAAGGAATCATAAAAAATAATGTTCTTACGGTTATGTTTTTAAATTAATGAAAATGAAAAAAAAAAATCTTGATTTTGTGTAGATTATTTTTTACCACAAAAAAAACAAAAAAAAACAGAAAACAAATTACTAAATAGACCGGGAAATAGTAATTTGTTTTTTGTAAACTAGGGGACTTTTTTTATCTTAACACAGGTAGTAAATTTCAGACGACTCATTGACGTCACATTTCAACGCCATCTTAGGTTAGAAAATTCAATATCACCTATTTTTAAAATGCCTTTCTAATAAAATCTATATACAAAGCTATTGCTTATATGTATAAACAATGAAATAAGAAACGTGGGGACGGGCAATGAAAGTGAAATTATTTTGTTTACTCAAAAAAGGAATTGAATCCCTGATTGAAAAAGAAATCCATCATAAGTCAGAGAATTATCGGATCTTAATGAAATTTTCAGTATTTATTAATTAATCAATGAATGTTAATATAAAGTATTTATTTTATTAAACAAAAACTCTTCGAATGTTTTTTTACGTCAATTAAATCACTTTACTCGTCCTTTTTATTTCAAGGATGAAATACGTCTTCTTATACCCATAGTAGAAACTCCGTGACCACCTTTACAAAGAGATAACAATCTTAAGGTGCAAATGAAAATTAAAATTTAAGGCAGCTCTCTTTAGAAGATGATACAAAAAATAGAAAATTTAAATGTAAAAAAACAAATAAATGTCTTGAAATTTTAAGTACGAGCCGTCTGAGAATCAGCTTTGAACAATGGTTTAAATTTCATACGAATTAGGTTAACTATTTTCAGAGTAATTGGCACTTTTAAAAATTTTAAAAGGTCGGATCTCCAATTACTTCAAATCAATCACAAACATATTGCTATCGTTTAAACTGAAAATACAGATGACAGGATTGAAGTTACGGCATAGAAAAGTGTTAATAAATTTTTTTTTAAAAAGTCGAAATTTGCTTTGAGAATCAGCAAAATTTTGTGACATTTAAATATGATTTAAATGCACATTAAAATCAGAGAAAGAAATATCATGTTTCCTCGGGGGCTTTACAACAAAAAGATAAATATGATGATCTGAAGAAAGAATGTTAGGGTTAGGATTAGGGTTAGATAAATATGATGACCTGAAGAAAGACGGTTAGGGTTAGGGTTAGATAAATATAGTGATTTGAAAAAAGACGGTCGAAGTTCAATTAACATTTACATAGACTGTATTGCCATCTTCGTTAAACATATTATAATGGACGAGGTGTTAGTAATAAAATAAGTCCATGAGTCTGGACTAAGAAAAAGGTTGGAGAGTTCATAATATGAAGAATAAATGTCCTGGTTGTAGGGAACGAAGAAGAGTTCATAACAGGAGAATGTACTTAGAAGAAATCCTGTAGGCACGCAGGTATAGGTTAAAGACAGGCCGAGTTCATATGTGGTTCATCAGTAAGTGTGTGTTGCAATGGTATAAGTCCACATGCGGTAGGTCAACCATATTAGATATTGAAACCTTTGTGTCGATGCCATTAGCCACGGTTAACGGCGGGAGGTTTGCAGGCCAAGAGAGGAGTTTTGTCATTGGCCCAAGCAACGTGGATGAGTTAGGCATCTCACCGGCTCGCGGCTAAAAATGGGAAGACAGTGGCAAGCACTCCCTTTTATAAACTTTGGGGCTAGTGCTCTGCTCGTATGAGACATTGCTTCTGATTAGGCAAGTCAGAATCGAAATTAAGCATTTGCTCCAATAAGCACCCAGCTTGGAAATCAAGCAGATATTTCAAACATCGTTAATGGTGGCTTTTGCTGCTGTTGTTGCCGTTTGTAGTACCACTGCTACAGATCCCATTATGACAATTTGCAATAGTTAGTCATCTGTTGCATGTATTTTCTTACAGAAGTAAACTCTATATTGGTGCCCTTCATTAATCCAACCACATCATAAACTGTAACAACATATGTTCATATTTTCTATTAAATATTAAATTGTTTTTAATGCAATTACGTCACACATGAGTAGGTAAACCAAAATAAATTGTTTTGAACTAATTTCCCAACTGTATTTCATTTTAAATCTTTTATGCCGCCAATAATAACATTTACCTAATCTGCAATAGGGAAAGGATTCCTACAAAATGTCAAGTTCCCAAGTCGTATAGCATAAAAGTAGTTTGTGGACACATAGAAACGGACAGACATCTCTCATAGTTGTTTAGATTTGCGGCTGGAGGGTGCATATGCTTGCTCGTGAACATAATACATTATAAGTAAATATATCAAAATAAATTCAATGTAAAAAAAGTTTTTTATTTAAATAGCAAAAATTTTAGAGGACCGTGTAGCAGTCCTCGGGGAATATCAGCTCATATAAAAATTAAACAAATCGTTTAAAAAGAAAAAAGCATTTCATGCTTAATTGATAAATAAAGAAGGGCGGAGGAATTATTATCCTCACAATCACAAATCCTAATACTGTCACTAAAATCACAAAGTACTAATTTAATAACAGAGAATTTTTTCGATATTCATCAGTAAAATAGACGGAAAGGAAGTTTGATTTTTTCCTTTTCGGTTTGTCCCTTTACTTTCTTTGTAACAAAAATATTTACCAAAAAAAAAAAATCGGTTTATTATCAATTTTTTTTTGGGGGGGGGGGGGGGGGGGGTTTAGATCGTATACGTTTGTCGTGGTTTATTTTGAAACTCAATACAAATGACTTTTCAAAGCGTTATTTAAAAATGGTTAATTTTAAGAGTTACTTCAAAAACAGCCTGTAAGCAAGGAGTTCACGTTGGGAAAAAGATCCCCTCTTTCTCTTTTTCCTAGCCATTCAGGGGTCGGTTGTTCATACCAGTAGTCGAGGATATGTCCTCGACTATCACTCCGACAGTGGCCTTGTTGCTGTTGGGCTGTTCTGCTTAGTCCTAAGATTTACCTTCTCTCTGAAAAGGATTAGTTTATTGCTAATCGCCTGAGGCGCCCATACCGGGCAATGCCGATGGGGCTGCTCAGGCATTTCCTGTAGGTCAGTGTGCGCTTATCCTAGTGCGCTGGCTTTTCAAAATCACACCTGACCTTGTGTTTAACTTCCTGGAGAGGAGGTAAATATACTCTCTCTCTCTCTCTCTCTCTCTCTCTCTCTCTCTCTCTCTCTCTCTCTCTCTCTCTCTCTCTCTAAGATAAGAACGCTTATTAAAGAAACAAGTGTATACCCTCCGTCAAAAATAATGGAATTTTTTTTTAATCCTCATCCAATGTTCATATTTATCTAAAATAACCTCTGAATGACGATGAAATTAAAGAAAGGAAATAAGAAAGAAAACGTTTCATATTTTCAAGTTATATTTTCATTTGTAGGTATTTTACTACATACTCTTTTATAGACTTTTTATCATCTAATTATTTTAACTTTTCATTAATTTAAAATATATTCTATCTTGTTTTCTTTAAAATAAATAAACATTATTAGTATTGTATATCTTTTTCTTTATTTTTTTTCTTAATTTTTTCATAATAAATTTTTCTTATTTTAATTTCATTATTTTCTATTTATCTATTTTTTCTTCCTGATTCATCCTGTATTGTGAATATTTTAAATATTTAATTTGTTATTTGATTTGCTGTTAATTTGCTGTTTCTAAGATATTTTCACTGTCATACATTTTTAAGCTGCCCGATAGAAAAATATGTAGTTATATGTTGTGAGGTTTTGTCTCTAGTATTGTCTGAATATGTGTTTTATTTTCAGATAATACTGGAACCTGATGTTTTATTGAAGGTCTTCTGATGTGATGTTATAAAGGGCACTGACGAAGAGACGATTTGGAGTCTACAGAACAATAATATTAAAAAAAATATTCCAAATTGTCTTGGAAACGATCGTACGCCATATAATTCATTGATTTTGAATTCTTGGAACAATGTTTAAATTTTGTTGATCTCAACTCATATATATATATATATATATATATATATATATATATATATATATATATATATATATATATATATATATATAAGGTTATTATTTAAATCTACTCTGTGATCTATAAGCATAACTCCAGGAGGTTTAGGAATATAGAAATTAAATTCCTTTCGATGCACACAAAAGTTGGGTTAATAGCTCAATAGTGTATACATTATTAGAGCTCAAAATATAACATAATCTAAATGAATAAATGCGAAAGTTCTTTTTCATTTATCACTCCTATATTACCACCAAAACGGGTTACTGTTATTTAAATCAATAAAACAACACAGTATTTACTTCCATCCCACCGCAGGAAGATGTGGCACAAGGCCGGAAGCGTCTCTAAAGAAGGGGCACTCTGGCCTCTTAAAAATTACATTTTCCGGTTGGAGAGCCTCAGGCAGTCAACAATAAATTACCTCCTCCCCAAAGAGGGAAGGCAAGGCCTGAGAGTGTAAACCTCCTAGGACTATCCAGGACATATACCACAATCCGACAGATAAAACGCCTGGTTTCTGTCGGACTGATTGTCAAGAACGGATCTTTGACTAGTATGCCCATATCTGCTGAAGTAAAAAAAAAAAAACACATTTTAAAATATTCTATATATAGTACAGACGAAACTATGCAAATACACTTACTTGAATACCTTATTTACATAACTATCTTTAAAACAGTTCATAATTAATTAATGTTTAATGTTATTCATTTGTAATTTTATTGTATTGTTTTGTCTCGATATATGCAAGTTTCGTCGATATTAACAGTAATTAATTAAAGTGATTTAATAAAAAAGGAATAACTTACTAAAAACCTTTTCGCTCACTAAAATTCCTACCGACAGGCATAAGCGAGCAGACAAAACCGAGGGAGAGGATGCTGATTGCCTTGCTCGCTTCCCCCCTCTCCTTTCTCTTTCCCATTAATGACGCCGCCTTGTAGACAAAACGTTTCGCATTTATATTTAAAAGTTGCTTTCTAGACATTAGGGGGACTGACTTAATTTTCAACAACTAAATTGTAAGTTTTTAAAAAAGAGCACCCATGGTCTTCTTATTTAAAAGATAAACAAATTTTAATGTTTATTTATATGAATAAATGCGAAAGCTGTAGTTTTGTGTTTACAAGACACTTATTAATGAAATGTTTATTATTTAAAATTTCGGTTTCAAGTATTTCAAGTAGCGAAATTGCGAAGTGATAGCGAGCTGGCAAAGCTGGCAACTAGTAATTTAATAAATGTCCCAAATTTGTATAAAAAAACATTTCAATTCATACAATTGTTTCTGCACATTTTTCAAAACATACATTTTCTCTTGATAATAAACTCGAAATGTTTTCAGTGGACTTTTTCAACAAAGTAAACCACAAAAACAAAAACAGAAGCATTATCATCAATCAATATATATATATATATATATATGTAGAAGGATGAAAAGGAATTAGGAAAGCGACGGAGGCAGATCTTTTTTTCAATTCAGTTGCTCAATGCAAGGTATATTCTGCAAAAAAGCAATTCATTCAATTAATTTTTTCCTTAAGCCAGGCTTTTCAAAGATCAAAATCTTATCAGTTCTCCACTTTATATATATATATATATATATATATATATATATATATATATATATATATATAATACAAATTTAGGTAAAAATGCCACAGGTAAAAACTGCACCGATAAAAATGGCATAAGTGGATAAATAGGAAAAAAATGGCACGAAGAAAAAATATAGATGAACATCTCACAATGAGTTCATTAAAATCTTGGATACAATACGTAAAGGGAAAACAAAACAATTAAAAAGAATATTATATCTACATTTAAATGTAGACAAGGACCCTCAGCTAAATTCCACAACCCTCTAAAAAAATGAGATTTTACTTTTTAGGCGATTACATGTGAACACACCCTGAACAACTTGAGAAAAAAACAATTATTTTAACATTTAGAATGGGAGATCAGTTTCGCGTATAAATTTTGATTTTTGTTTCCGTATAACATTTTTAAAAAAGTAAAAATGTTTTTAGTGTGAGAAAATTAAAAAAAGTGTCCGCCAGCGATTAAATCATTGCATTAAATTTCGATTTTCAAGACTTTAAAAAGTAAATTAGCTTTTTCATTTTAGCACAAGACATTAAATGTAGAGCAACAATCAATTTAATTGTTCGATTTTTATTTGATTAAAAAAACATTAATTTGCATTGAATAAGTAACACCAACTTAAATTATTTTCCACTTTTTTTATTTTGGGGTAAAATTGTAACCTTTGCCCTTTACGCTGTCAACTGAAAAAAAAATGGTATAGTTTTTAGTAGAATTTAGAATGTGGGATCAGTTTTGCATATAAATTTAATGTAAAATGATCACTCATTTCTGTCCAGTGTCTAACCAAATAACGTTTTAAGAGCATACAATCATTTTTTTTTTTGGGGGGGGGGGAGTATTAAGGGAGATAAATTGTGTGCATTTTGTTGGTGGGAGGATGTAAAAAACAACCCTTCTGTTACCACCCGGACTTCGGGTGAGTGGTAGGGTTTATCATTAACTCTAAGTGCGGGTGGTAACAGACCCCCGAACCTTCCCTTAACCTTGCCACTAACCCTAAGTCTGGGGGTCGGCACTTAGCTCTTATTTAAAATTAAAGGAGTGGGAGGGTCTTAGCCCTTATTTAAAACTAGAGGGAAGGAAGCCTAGCCCCGCCCTTTCTCTACCGCACGGTCTTGCTTTGTGCCATTTTTCCTATATATTCACTTGTGCCATATTTACCGGTGCCATTTTTACCGGTGCCATTTTTACCGAGCACCATAATAAACATTGCTCTTTAGTATAGAGTGGAGGATGTAGTTTCTTTTTTTGCTAATCGTGAACTCCTCGAGCTTAACTCATAATGGAATATTATGTTCAGTTTGAGGAGACCGTCCTCCTGGGCATTCTCCTTCTTCTGGAGGGGGTAGTTATCGTCAGTCGCTTGAGACGCCCCCATCGGGGAATACTGACTGGTTTCGATCACTTTTTGGGAGCGAGGGAGCTGGATTCCCCCACTATAAACTGAACTTCTGTCGCATCCAGTTTTGGTGGAAGGAAAGATAAATAAAGCTTAAACATCACTGCTTACTCGATAAGTAAACAGAATATATATTTTTTTATTTAGATATTAGTCCATCGTTCGAAATTGCGTGAAAAATAAATTGAAATTCAGAAAATTACTGGTGATACGGTTGGGTAATTTTATGCTACTTCTATATTAGAGGACCCATACCGACACGAACGTTTCCGATTGCAATTAACAGAACAGACCGGAAATGGTCGAGCGGTCGCTGAGCAGTCAATTAGTACAGACATTAAACGAAACAACTTTTATTTTTCCCTGACCAGGGAAAGGTTAGGGTCAATTATCCTCTCTCTCTCTCTCTCTCTCTCTCTCTCTCTCTCTCTCTCTCTCTCTCTCTCAGTGTTAAGAATTGGTTTAATAATTTTCTTCAAATCAGTAAGCGAAGCAACTTTATTTCTACCCCTCCCCTTTTTTTAAATAATTTTTTTTCCAATTTGATTTGGAGGGGGGGAAGGGCTATTTTTTTTTACTCATACCTCTAACCTAAACTGGTTTTGTATTCGTATGCTTTAGTGTCGTCTGCTTTAAAAAAAATTTTTTTTTTACATTTTTTACCACTTTCAAATCGTAAACTGTTTTAGCGATTTCCGGTTTGTTCGGTAAATCGCAATCAGAAACATTCGGGTTGATATGGGTCACCTCCCACAAAAGCACGAATTTTATTTACCGTTAAGTGAAATGTTAAAATGTTGGTTGGAATTTAAAAAGAAAAGAAAAAAGGATCCAACTTACCTGAGATTTAGCCTGTCTCGTTTAAAATTTTGTTGATTTTAAAAGGGTGCTTCTACAGAACTTGAACCGAACCGACTTTTGCCAGACTAAACCTAAAACCTAGGTTAGGGTTAGTTTAGGGTTAGGGTAAAAAAAACAAAAACAGTTCGGTTCAAATTCTGTAGAAGTACCTCAAAAGGTAAACATCAAAGAAAGAAAACTATTATTATTTTTAAATCACTGTTTAAAATGTGTACTTTAAGAAGAAGAAAAAACAACAGGTATTGCAGTGGTTGTGTTCTGTTGTGTCGAAATTCGTCGACTTTTTCTCATAACGTGACTGTTTCCTCCATATTGTTTACAAAAACACACCCGACGAGGTCGATAGTGGAGACCCGGTTGTTTGTCGTCACGGAGATGGCGTCACCAAATATTTATGTGTGTACTTACCTTTCTCGGGCCGCCTCTCCGCGTCGATTATTGGACGATTGAGACAGATTTACGACGCCAATTACCACCTGCTCAGCAACTCGACAAGCGAAATTAGGCTTTTCTATGACATTATTAGCAGGGCTCGTGCTAACTCTACGCTGCATTAAACAAAATATATTTCGCTTTTATCAGGTTATTGATCTTAATGTGAGTTATCAGCACTTGTTTTCCTAAGGCTTTTTTCCTATATACTTTAATGACACAAAGTACATGTTAAAACATACTTTAGTTCTGGGATTGAGTTATATATACAAAATGTTTTAATTGGTCTAATTAGCCATAATTTGGGCACTTGTGCATTTAAAATTCCATTTTTAGAAAGCCATTCTTAAAATAATGAGAGGAGGGGGACTTTGTAAACTCTCCCCTTCCTTGCCGTGGACGGAACTCTCCTAAAATGAAAACAATTAATTTGCCGGGGATGTTAAAATGCACAACTGCCATAATTTGCAATTAACAATTCACACATATTTCACGTTTTTGTTTGTTTGCTTTTACTACACACGAATTCAGTCTGACATTTATTTTTATTTTTTTTTGGGGGGGGGGGGGGGGGATTTCTATTCCCTAAAATTAATATTAACCTGTAAGTATTAATACTATTAATATATATCGACGGTAGTAATTACGTCTATAAGTACAAATTATGAGATATCTTTTATTTATAAGCTAAGCTGAATACGGGTCTTTGATATGACTGGGTTGCGTGTGAAAATTTGTGATTTTCCTTTCGCTTAAGAGCACAACTGAACAATATCACTTTACTTTAAACTTTAATTAAATCGAGAAATTATTTTATATTCGTCAGTTTAAAGAATTGTAAATCACATTCGAATTCCGAAGAAACATGAAATACATACACAATCAGACATTTTAATCCTTTATTAATAAACTGGCCGTACTACCCGGCGTTGACTGGGAGTCATTTTACTTTCATTTTTGTTTCTTAACCCCCTCCCCCACGCCCCCCCCCCCCCAAAAAAAAACTATGCGTTTCTGGTGCCGTTCGACTCACAACCTCTAACCGATTAACCCACGGGGAAGTACGAAACCAAACTGTCTTTATTTTTTATCCCCCCCCATCCTCTCTTTACCAAAGGCAATGAAAGAAACTAAAGAAATAAACCGAAAAGGAAAAAATCAAACTTCCTTTCCGTCTATTTTACTGATGAATATCGAAAAAATTCTCTGTTATTAAATTAGTACTTTGTGACAGTATTAAGACTTTTGATTGTGAGGGTGATAATTCCTCCGCCCTCCTTTATTTATGACTGATAAAAATAAAAAATCAATCAGGATTAAATACTAAAATAGATTAAATGGATTAAAAATCAAAACAATGTTCTTTTTAACAACACGTACCAATATTTGCCGTAAATCACTAATGAAACAGATTTTTTTTTATGTAGCTTGTAGTTAAAAAGGTTCGAGGAAAAACTCTGGTTGTATTTTATATATAAAGTAAATGTTTACTGTGAATTTAAAAGGCAAAAGTAATTTTTCGTTTATTTTTTTTGTTTTATGCATTACCCCACACCCATTTAAAATTCCTCTTCTCGTAATTAATTTGATGCAAGAAAATGAATTTTACATTTTTGGAGAAAGGATTTTTTTAATGAAAATCGTTCCAGACAAGGCAAAAAAACAACAACACTTGATGTAAGGAACTAAAAAGAAATACTACTTCAAGGTCAAAAACTACCCACAATAAGTGTTAGGTGGATAGATTCCGACTCAGAAAACAACAATTCTTCCTCCTTTGTCAGAAACATCGCTTATGGAATATGAGGACTAAAGGACAAAATAAGGGAAATGTAAGTTACGAATGAAGACATGCATGTAGAAAAAAATCGGCTCATCAATAAAATCGATTATATTTAAAATTTAAATCCCATAAATAAGACAAAATATTTCTCGTTTTTTGACTTTTTTTGGGGGTGGGGGGTAATTGTTAGCTTATTTTACTTCTTAGGGATGTGATTCTTACAAGTTTAAGTTGTGTAGCTAAGCTAACTCACACAAACGACTAAGAAGAAAAAATAATCTATGGTTTAATCCTCCATATAATAACAATGTGAAAACTAATATCCCAAGAGAATTCTTTTAAATTATTGAAAATTCCTTTAAACACCCACACGAATATAGTACTACCTTAAATAAAAACTCTACAAAAATTTATTACTCTACAATACCCAACATAGCCCAAACAATAATAACTTCTAAAAATAAAAAATGTAATCTGCCCAGGCACCTGATCCCCTTCAGCCCCTTGTAATAACTGCAACTGCCGAAGATCTCGACAATGCCCGCCTAATAAAGATTGTATGCATAATGATGTAATATATGCATGTATAGTTAAGAAATCCCCTCTCCGAGCTAACTTACTAAATAATATTAGTACTTTTACTCCTCCTTTATCTAATACACTTACACGGTCTCTATCTATACCTCAACTTAATTCACATGAGTTGACCCCTAATATCATCCATTGTAGCGCTCCCACTCGTAACATCCCCACTTACAGAACACATCGCCATATTATAACCCCTTCCAATAATTTAGACACTCTCTCTAACAAAACTTTTTAACACTCTTTCTTTGAATGAAGTTAATACTATAATCGATATGCCTAACGAAATAATTACCCCATCAAAAATATACACGTATATCGGGTCTTCCGCATACCCTTTGAAACACCGCATCTCAAATAACATATTTTCGTTCAAAAGAAATGATAATAAAAAGAAAGGACTGCCCTAACTAACTTAATTAAAAATTTAAAATCGAAAAATATCCCATATTTTTAGATTGCTCGATTTTAAAGAAATCAAAATCTTACACTCGTTGATCTCAATTTTGTCAAGTGTATACTTCCGAGGCCGTATTTATAATAACTTCCGCTAAAAAAAAATATCATAAACTCTAAAAGCGAACTCATTTTAGCATGCAAACATAGAAGAAAATTTAAATTTAGCCAACTATCTGACACCCACCCCCATCTAATAGCTAAGTTGACTTGATTAATTTTTATCTTATAAATCACCATCATTTCTCTCTCTCTAAGATTAATTCTTAGATGAATTCTTAATGATATTTAATACCATACTTTTTAAGTTAGCCTGATCCCCAACATTTTATTTATCCTATTTTGTAAGACCTTTAGATATGAGGAACACACATATTTTTAGTCTTAATTTTATTCCACTTTTATTTTAATTTAAAAGTTCTCCCTTTTATCTCCTTGAAATTATATTCCATATATTATTTGTATTTACCTAAATACACACTTCATATTTATTTTTAATTTTAAATGTTTTTAATTTTTAATGCTTTACTCCATTCATCCTGATATTTTTTGATAATCTTTATTATGACATCATCTTTAATTCTAATTTTTAATGGTTTTATATTTATTGGAATAATAATATTATTATCGTATGTATTTGTACAATTTACTTTATTTTAATTAATTTAATTAACCCTTAATCATACATATGCTATTTTATACACCCTCTAATTTAGTTAAAATGTTATTTAATTAGACTGTTTAGTCAGAATAGCCAATAACCCTTAACCATTTCTAGCAGTCATATGTTCTTCTTGGAGTCGAGTATTTCCCTTTTAACCGTTTAGATTTTACTTATTTTTGAATCAGTCCTCATTTAAGATTTGTTTCATTTATCTAATTTTTAATTTCAATTTATATTTATTTTATTTTAATATCATTTATATTATGTTTTAAGCATACTACTTTTTAATCGTATTACTTTATTAACTCAAATTTAAGAACATTTTTTTTTTATTATTATTTATTTAAAAATGTTATAACATTTAACATTTTCAATTTTAAACTATACATATTTTTTATCGTTAATATTTTTTGTATAATGCATATTGTTTATTTATTATTCCTCACTCGCTTTTTCCTCTTTCCTGCCTCTCATATTTCTTCTTATGCATATTTTTTCTTTCTATTTCAATTTTTAAATTCTAACTTCTTCCCTATCACTGGAATGTAACATAATATTGTTTCTCTCTCGCTCTCCCCTTCTCTCCCCCCTTTCTCTCACCCTTTCTCTCTCTTTCTCTCTCTCTCTATCTCTCTTTCTCTCTTTATATATATATATATATATATATATATATATACAGGGTGTCTCAAAAAAATGTACTCACTCGTAGAATGACGAGAAAACTTTTATTTATGAACATAGAGTGAAATGAAATAGCATCGAATACATGAGACAGATGTAATTGAAGAATCATGTTCGCAAATGTTCAAACTGATGCCCATTATTGTTCAAACAAAGCTGATAACGCGCACCAAGGTAAATAAAGGTTTTCTCGTCATTCTAAGAGTGAGTACATTTTTTTGAGACACCCTGTATATACAGGGTGTTTCAAAAGTCTTGGGAACATTACAAATGCGTATATCTCATGAACTATTCCAGGTAGAAAAATGAAACTGGTGCCATTTTAAAGCTTGCTTAATCAAGTTTTTGGTCATACTAATGATTTTCGTGTTATCTTTCCAGGTGCAGTAATGGCGTTCTCTAAACAAGACAAGGCATTTTGCGTCCTCCAATTTGCAAAGACTGAATCGTGGACATGTGTTCAGCGTGCATTTCGCAGGAAATTTAAAAAAGAAGCCCCTGAAAGGAAATCCATTGTCAGATGGCATGCTAAATTTGTGAAAGATGGGTGTTTGTGCCCAAGTAAGCGAACAGGTCGCCCTTCAACTTCAGAAGATGCAGTTGAGCAAGTTCGGACAGCCTTTCAGCGGAGCCCCCGTAAATCAGTGAGAAGAGCCAGCAGGGAACTTCAGCTTGCTCCAGCAACTGTCTGGCGTGTCTTAAGGAAACGACTGCAAATGGTACCTTACAAGCTCAAGTTGGTCCAAAAGTTGAAGGACACTGATAAGCCACTTCGCCGTGACTTTTGCATTGCAATGCAAGAGAAGTTGGAAGATAACGGCTTTGATGACCGGCTTGATTTTAGCGATGAGGCGACCTTCCATCTGAATGGCAAAGTTAACAAGCATAACACTCGCATATGGGGTACTGAGAATCCTCATGAACTTCTTGAGCACGAGCGAGATTCACCAAAAGTGAACGTGTTTTGTGCAATTTCCAAGAAAGGTGTCTATGGACCGTTCTTCTTTGAAGAGGCAACTATCACTGGTGAATCCTATCTCAACATGCTGGAAGACTGGTTAATGGCTCAGTTGGAACAAGCAGAATCTGATGACTTCATTTTTCAACAAGATGGTGCACCACCACACTGGAGTCTTAGAGTAAGGCAGTTTCTTAACACAAGGCTGCCTGGTAGATGGATTGGGAGATCTGGGCGAGGTGATGACGTTCTCATGCCCTGGCCTCCTAGGTCTCCAGATCCTACCCCGTGTGACTTTTTCCTTTCGGGCTTTGTCAAGCAACAAGTCTATGTGCCGCCCCTTCCAAGAGATATTGACGAACTAAAGGCTCGAGTAACGGCAGTTGTGGGAACCATTGACGTCAAGATGCTGGAACGCGTTTGGCAGGAAATGGACTATCGACTAGATGTCTGCCGTGTGACGAATGGTGCTCATATTGAGCAACTTTGAAGATTCCCCACAAAACTTGAAACTTTAACCTTTCCAACGGTACCAATTTCATTTTTCAACTCCTAATAGTTTTTGAGTTATTAAAAATCGTTACGTTCCCAAAACTTTTGAAACACCTGCAATGACCAAAGGAACAGTTCATATATAACCATACCTTCATTTCACGATGCCAGTTCAAATTCTGTAGAAGCACTTGTTGTTTTGTTTCGATCTGTTTTTTTGGTCTAAAACATGTAGAGCCACTGTTTTTCTTCATTTTTTTTGCGATAAGCACACATTTTAGGCCACTTTATTTTGAAGAAAATGTAAATGAAAATGTATTTCTGCCTAATATAAAAGAAATGTTTTCTAAGTTATTGTGCTTGACGCTTTATCTATTCTGTCGATGTAGACTGATGCAATTTTTATTTCTGTGTAAATCCGGTGACCGTATTTATTGAGCTGGATTTTTCCCACATTTGTAACCGACTTTGTGTCTAACTCTGCCATCGTGCAGAAAGTTTTCCCTTGCCATCGACGCGAAGCTAAGTACTTTATTTTACTCACATGTTATTTTTCTCTAAATTCTAATGTGTATTATTTAAATGTACTTAATTTTTATATATATATATATATACACATATATATATACATATGTATATAAATATATATATATATATATATATATATCATGTATATATATGTATATATATATATATATGTATATATATACTGTTTTATTGTCTGTCTATTAATTCATACTCAAGTAATTCCTAATCTCACCCTCTAGCCAGAAGATATGGCTGTCTTTCTCTTATTTGTACTCACTTGTAAGAGGGAAACTTATCTTCAACTTTCTGTTTCCTTTGGAGTGTACAGTAAACTTATTCTATCTGCATATATACGTATTTATATATAAATATAGAAGTTCTTTTTTATTACATGCGGGGGCTCGGAAATACCCAACTAGTACACGGGCGCAGGCTATCCCCTCTCGGTGTGTTGGACCAGTAGACATTGTCAGGTCATCCATCTAAGAGAAGGAAAACTTTGATAATAAAACCTTGCTACTAACCACTTACGTCTTAGCAGCAAACCGTTTCGGAGGGAGGCCTCCTTAGTCCTGATCGACAACTTCATAGAGCTGGAGTCTCGAACAAAATATCCGGTTTGCAAACCTAAAATTGCTTATGGAGTAGATGGGCTCTGCTTATCGCCCGGCCTTTGCACTCCTTCTCTGTCTATTAGCCGGGTGCAGAAGTACCAGCGCTGGGACGCCTCAAAGGCACCCAGTGCCTGGCTTTATTTCCTAAGACAATGAACGCCGTCTCTCTCTATATCTGGGCAAGTTTTTTCATCACTAAGTCTTACATGACCAGTCTAGTCGCTCTTGTTTCGACAGGTGGAGGATACATGTTAGACGTCTTGTCTGACTGCTGTTTCCGACTGACAGTACAGGAGCCCAAACTCTTAGGTAGCGCTAAGAACGGCATCAGTAGTATAATACCGTGGGCAGCTGTGCGTGCCATGTCGTGCATGAAAATGGAACCTTACAGTTATCCCTTGTGGGCATTCCCGAGGCTACAACCCCCATGGACCACGTCGTGACTAATGGACTGGTTGTGTGAGCTTATTGGCACTTAACAAGCACCCACTTTGCCATCCCCACTCTATCTCAAAGCAAACATGTAATTGCAAAGTAAAAAAATCAAACCTGAACCAGACACCCAATAAAAAAACATCTTCGCCTCCGCCCTTGAGACTCGCATTCACTAACATCTGAGTACTTAGAATCAACATCAAGGACGTAGAAACTTTTCTCCTGACAAACTCCCCGGATATCCTAGCACTAAGTGAAACGAACCTACAATTCTCAACCTCCTCTCATCACTTTGACATGACTCACTACCTCCCACTCTATCGTAAAGACTCTGACAAACATATGCACGGGCTAGAAGTTTATGTTCGGAACACCCTCCCCCTGATTAGAGAACATAGGTTAGAATCAGATGAAAAAGCGTACCTAAATGTGCGTTAGATCACAGCGTTAGTTACTTATATTTCTTATGCCGTTCACTTTCGACCTAGGACTGTACCCTGCTAAACTCTGTCTCTGAAAGACTCGAATGCCCAGATACATGTATTTGGGGATTTTAATGCACACTACCGTGACTGGTTGGGATTCTCCAGCTTTACTGACGCAGCCGGTAACTCTACGTATAATTTCTCCTTGGCTCACTCACTTTCACACACTGTCGATTTCCCGACCTACACCCCGATCGATCTGACCAGTAAGCCTCACTTCTAGACATGTTTTTGACTTCACTGCCAGAGGCTTGTGTGACGAGAGTCTATAGCCCACTGAGGAATGCTGATCACATTGTGGTAATAATTTATATCACCCTAAAACCTCGTCCAAAAGCTGATGAACTGTTGCTCAAAACAACGAGATACTACGAACAGGCTGAATTTGAGTCCATCAGAGATCACATCAGCGACGCTCCATGGCGTGAACCCTCTCACTCCCTTCTGATCAGTGTGAAAATGAGTTAACCGTAGACCACATTCTCTTCAATGGTTCACCTCGGAATGTGCAGCAGTCATTGCTGAGAGGCAGCAAGCATTCCGAAAATTCGGCCGCCATAAGTATAGAATAGACAGGAATTTATAAATAATTGTAAAGCAGTGATAGGTGAAGCAAAGAGAAGGTATACAGAGATAACCAAAAAAACGCATTCAGTCACAAAAACTAGGTACTCGCGATTTCTGGAAAATCTTCAATAGTGTGATGAACAATGGACAATCAACAATTCCCCGCTATCAAACCACAATGATGTCGTTTGTACGGAAACTTATAAGGCTGAACTACTTGCCCAACGTTTTGCCGTAAACTCTACTTTGGACTCAGCAAACCACCCCCTCCCTAAATTACCATTGCGGACCGAAGCCACACTTAAAAACCTGGTCATCACCTCATCTTAGGTCAGGGACATCATAAAAACCTTGACATCTCCAAAGCTTATGGACCTGATCTTATACCTGCAATAGTAATAAAGAAATGCTCTGCAGAACTGGCCCCTGTCCTCTCCAAACTCTACAACAAATGCCAAACTGAATTTTGCTTCCCTGATAGTTGGAAAATTGCCTCTCTGGTACCAATCTTTGCTAAAATCTTTGAATCCTTAATCAATCAAGCGATAGTCCGGCACTTAGTTAATGCTAAACTTCTTTCTGACCGCCAGTATGGATTTAGGCAAACACGATCTACTGCGGATATCTTAACGGTCATCTCTGAACGCATATATCATACACTGGACAAGGCAGGCGAATCTAAGGTAGTAGCGCTTGATATATCCAAGGCCTTTGTCAAGGTATAGCATAAAGGGCTTCTCCTAAGAATTCACTCATATGGTATTACTGGGCTAATATCTAATATAATTAAATCCTTCGTAACCAAAAGAAAGATCCAGGTTGTCCTCGATGGCCGTTCATCTGAACAACATGACATAAATGCTGGTGTACCCTAGGGATCCATCATTGGACCTTTATTGTTCCTGATTTTCATAAACGACCTCCCTGGTGACATCGAGTCTGAGATAGGTATATTTGCTGACGACACCACACTCTACTCTCGTCATGTGGGCAAAACGGACGCGAACATATCCGAGGCAATGGCTGAATCCTTAGAAAATTACCTCAAGGCTGTAGTGGAATGGGGTCATAAATGGTTAATAACTTTTAATACCGCAAGGACAAAGCTCCTTTTCTTCAATAACTACAAGAAACCTCTTAAACCACCGATTGTCATGGCAAATAACACCCTACATGAGAGTCCCACATTCAAATTCCTCGGCCTAACCTTCACAGGCAACATGAATTGGAATAAATACATTGAATACATTGCCAAGGCTGCTGAAAAGAAGGTGGTCTCCCCTTACCGTGCTAGTAAACTTCTCACACCTGACATTATCCTGTATCTCTACAAAGCCACCATCCGCCCATGCATGGAGTATTGTTGCCACATCTGGGCTGGTGCATCATCCACTAGTCTCTCCCTCTTAGACAAGGTCCAAAAAAGAGTCGCCAACTTAATAGCCCCCTCACTATCCACCAAGATCCAGCCCCTGTCCCATCGCCACAATGTTGCTTCCTTGTGCTTGTTTTACAAATGGATTTTGCTCCGATGAACTAGTTGCTCTAGTGCCCCCTCGGCGTAAATACACTAGACTAACTCGACAATCAGCTAAATCCCATTCATTCACTGTGGAGACCTCCAGATGCCGGAGAGCCTTCTACTTTAATAGCTTCTTTCCTCGTGTCGCCGGCCTCTGGAACTCCCTTCCTGCTCCCTGTATCCCCGACTGTACCGACATGCAGAGGTTTAAAAATAATGTAAACAGATCTCGCTACACAGCTCCCAACTTATGATGACACCTAAAACCTACAGCCTAATTCTCAGTAGCCCCTTACGTCTACAGTGGCCGCCTGCCTTGTTTGGGGTGAAATATGTTAAAAAAGGAAAGTAAATAGGTACAGTAAAAAAGAAACTGTAAAAAAAAAACCCAAAATTGCAGAACACAAATCTCATTAGTTTTTTTACACTTTGTTGTCCTCCTCGTTCGTGCACAGTGTTAAGGGAGGATTATTATTCCTGCCTCAGAAACATCGTATCTTGCTTTGCGGCAGGTAAGAAAATTAATAATCCAGTTTTATCAGCTTCTTTCTCGACAACCTTATCATATAAATAAAAAATAACATCAAAAATAGGAATATGTCGTTACTGGGCTTTTCTCTTAAAAATGGTAAAATGTAATTTATTTACGATACGTGAAAAACATTAAAACGGTAATATTTTATGATATGCTAAGAACGAGCAAGGTTGTAAAAAGAAAAAAAAAGACTTATATGTTGAATGTCTGATAAATCGTTCGTTTATCGAAGTATTATTTTGGCGTAAATAATTTATGTACGGTTTCAGCGTCCTAAATGTGAAATGAAATAGTATGTTTTGGCGATGGATTTGATTCGAATGCGCGTAATATATATATATATATATATATATATATATATATATATATATATATATATATATATATATATATATATATATATACATATTATGTTGTGAAGTGTGTATTGAATTTTAATAATGTTAATAATGAAACGATTTATTTATGGGATAATGTTTTTAAGAAATGTCTGTAAATGAATAACCTCAGGCAAAGAACGACGCTGTCGAGATGAAATTTGTCTTATGCCTATGCAAGCTGTTCGCTGATTGGCTGTTTTACAAATTCTAAACTGGTAAAAAGTGGATCGCATTTACTCGTGAATTAAGGAGTGTAAGAGTTAATAGTTCATAGAGAGAAATTAGAAAATAGAAATTGAAAAAAAGAATTTAAAAAGCGGGATAATTTCTACTAACGATTGACTTTCAGTTCTGCAATAAACAGACGGGATTCGCACTCCACCCACTACTCACCACCACCGTCATCCGAATTTTATTTTAAAATATACAATGACTGCGTTGATTTCACAATTAACTTCAATTTCTATAAACTATTAAAAAGAACATATCTTCTATATAAAAATAAAAATAATAAAACGAAATATTACTGCAGTTCAAATCTTCCATATATGTATATATTTGGTGGCCATGTTTTGTGTTTACAATTATATGCAAACGTTTTTAACGTAACTTTCGCTTCTTTAGATAATTAAGCAATTTTAAGTAGAAAAGAAGGTACATTTTTTATTAATTCACTGTTTTAAGACTTTAATTTAATAATTGTCTTTGAAATAGTTTCAGAAAACTGATAGTTATCTTTCCCAGCGAATTTTAAAAATGTTTTATTAAATCTGCAATTTTAATTGATTTCTGTAGCCGTTGTGATAACATTTTTCATTCTAATTTTTTCTTCACACATAAATATACATTTTTTTCCTTTTAGATATTAACTTTAGGCTTTTATCTTTCAAACACAATCAAAATTTAAACGAAAACTACTTAAAAAAATTATGATAAGCCACTTTTAATAACTATAGTCCGTAGAAGCGACGGCCATATTTGGACCTACATATAAAAAATAATTATCCGGTTTATATGCCGACTTTGGCATAAAATAAAACAAATATATCAAAGCGCCCTACATAAACTCCTTTGAAGTTTAATGGTTTATTCTATGGTTCATGTATCAACTTTTCACGACATTTTGTTCAGCATTAATCCGAATTTACATAACAAAGAAACATGAGTAAAAAACATTCCTGTCTCTGAATATATATATATATATATATATATATATATATATATATATATATATATATATATATATATATATATATATATATAACACACTTTGAACCAAGCCCAAAAGCTATGAAGTAGGGATTAGGTGAACAATGAATATGTAGTTATCATAGCGATAGTACGTCACTTAGTTAATGCTAAACTTCTATCCGACCGCCAGTATGGGTTTAGACAAGCACGATCTACTGCAGACATCCTAACGGTCATCTCTGAACGCATGTATCATACTCTCGACAAGGCAGGTGAAGCTAGGGCAGTAGCGCTTGATATATCCAAGGCCTTTGACAAGGTATGGCATAAAGGGCTTCTCCTGAAAATACGCTCATACGGTATTACTGGGCAACTACTTAATATAATTAGATCCTTCCTAAACAAAAGAAAAATCCAGGTTGTCCTCGATGGCCGTTCATCTAAACAACATGACATAAATGCTGGTGTGCCCCAGGGATCTATTCTTGGACCTTTGTTGTTCCTGATCTATATAAACGATCTCCCTGATGACATAGTGTCTGAGATCGGTTTATTTGCTGACGACACCACGCTACTCTCGCCATGTTGGCAAAACGGACGCGATCATATCTGAGGCAATGGCTGCATCCTTAGAAAATGACCTCCAGGCTGTAGTGGATTGGGGCCATAAATGGTTGGTGACTTTTAATGCCGCAAAGACAAAGCTCCTTTCCTTCAACAACTACAAGAAGCCTCTCCAACCACCGATTGCCATGGCAAATAACACCCTACCTGAGAGTTCATCATTCAAACTCCTTGGCCTAACCTTCACAGGTAACATGAATTGGAACACATACATTGAAGACATTGCCAAGGCTGCCGCAAAGAAGGTTGGCTCCCTCTACCGTGCTAGTGGACTCCTTACACCTGACATTATCCTGTATCTCTACAAAGCCACCATTCGCCCATGCATGGAGTATTGTTGCCACATCTGGGCTGGTGCATCATCTACTAGTCTCTCCCTCCTTGACAAAGTCCAAAAAAGAGTAGTCAACCTAATAGGTCCCTCACTGTCAGCTAAGCTCCAGCCCCTGTCCCATCGCCGCAATGTAGCATCCTTGTGTTTGTTTTACAAATACTTCAATGGATTATGCTCCGATGAGTGTGCTGCTCTGGTACCCCCTCGACGTAAATTCACTAGACTAACTCGACATTCTACTAAATCTCACTCATTCACTGTGGAGGTCCCCAGATGCCGGAGAGCATTCTACTCAAATAGCTTCTTTCCTCGTGCTGCTGGCCTCTGGAACTCCCTCCCTGCCCCCTGTTTCCCCGACAGTACTGACATGCAGAAATTTAAAACTAATGTAAACAGACACCTCGCTGCTCAGATCCCAATTTAAGCTGAACCACCAATCCTTCCCCCCCTTTTTCCTTTTTTCTCAGTAGCCCCTTACGTTTACAGTGGCGTCCTGCCTTGTTTGGGGTGAACCATGTAAAAAAAAAAAAAAAAAAAAATATATATATAATTAATTCTCTAAAGGGAGTTAACTTTTACATACATTTTAAGTACTTACCTACCTTGATGCTATCTTAAGTTCAGAGCTGTCAAATTCGTTTGAATTTGCCGCCTTGATTGAACTATAAATAAGGGCGAGATTAAGCCAACAATTCCTAAAGCCTAAAATGTATATTATAGGTGAACAATGGACGAATGTTAAATTATATAAAGCGATGGTTGTGGTGGTGGTGGTGGTGGTGGGGGGGTATGATTACAATTGAGAACACCGACACATTTCGTTCGTAGCCTCCCCGAGTTATACACAAGGTCGGTTTTTAATATGGGTGAAAATCCAGCCTCCCTAAAAGGGGCACTCTGCATTGGGAATAAAAAAAGCCCCAGTTGAGGAGGACCTTTCCTCTTTTGACTCAGGACAGAACAAATGCTACACTTTGATCTTAGACTTAAAGCTAGGAAGTAGTGTATTGGTGAATAATGAATATGTAGTTTAATGAATTGGGGGAAACCGATGGAGAATCTGGAGTATATGGAATATATCCTTCACACTGATGATTCATGAAAAAGGATTAAACACATGTTATGGAAACCTACTAAAATATGTCCGCTTGTATAGA
>OY744519.1:102310027-102342527 GCA_963556195.1 Sepiola atlantica
AATGTTTGCATATATATATATATATATATATATATATATATATATATATATATATATATATATATATATATAAACATATAAAGGATCAAGTCATTACATTTTGCGTTCCTAGAGTTCCAACAACAAGTCCAACTTGGCGTACAATTGTTTCCAAAACATTTTGGAAATACTTTATTTTATTTATACTTTTAAAAATAATTTTTAAAGATTGTCCAAAACTCACTTCATCAGCGCCTGCAGAGAGAGAGAGAGAGAGAGAGAGAGAGAGAGAGAGAGAGAGAGAGAGAGAGAGAGAGAGAGATAATACTTTAAAGATACAAATGATATCTGTAGCCAGTAGACTATTAGGATAAAAACAAAGCTCAATATAGTGTATAGAGCAATAATATTAATTGAATGACATAATAAAATGAGAAATTTATAAGATTTTATTAAAGTTCAAAAACAAGGAGTGATACTGCGTCCTTAACGCATGAGTTTTCAAATAAAATCTTTTCCTCAGAGGACCATTACCGCAATAACATTACTGCAGCTCATAAAAATTAAGCTTTGAAAATATATAAAAATATATAAAAAATACATAAAGATACATATAAAACATCAAATATATTGGTCAAAAACACACTTTTTTGTTAAACTTATACAGTTCACCCAAGTCATAAAGTTCAAAACAATTTTTTTTTAAATGTCAAAGAAGTCGATTAATAAACAATTCAGGTGGTGATTGGTAGTCCAAGATGAAAATGAAAAAGTTATCCAGGCGGGAAATTTGCTTGCTATCGATGCAATATATGACAGTGAAGAGTCTAGTCAGGGTGCATGCAAATTAATAATATACCATAGAAAAAGACTTACTCGATGTTGAATATTATAATAATGTTAATATTGAATATATATATATATATATATATATATATATATATATATATATATATATATATATATATATATATATATATATATATATATGCAGGTATTTATGAAGGTATATATAAAGGCTAATAGCAATGCAGAAAAACCGGAATGGTTAAAGAAAGTATGAACAAAATCAAACGATTAAAGAGAGTATTTGCGTTACGAATCTTCATAAAATCTATTTATTTTTCAAAAGATCTTTCACATATGAAATCAGTATATATGAGACTTACTGCTAAATATTAATAAAAAAAAATATCCGGGATAGCGTAACATCTTTTAATAATTTCTGGATAAAACCTTAGCCCTTCTCAATAAAAAGTAATACAAAATTGGAACCGTCTAACGGAGTGAAGAATTCAAGATAGCTGCCCATCTATGAAAACACAAGGCTCGCAGACAGACATATAACAGGAATGCAGTAAGAGAGGAAATCAAAACCTATTAATATTAATATGCTTTTATCTTATAATTATTTATTTCAGTTTAATTATTATTATTTAATATTTTTTAGTTATTCATTTATTTCTTGGAGAGGTAATATCCTCTCCAAAAAATAAATGAATAAATAAAAAATATTTAGTAGAGGTGGGAAAATTCAAATAATTTAAACCATATATTATTATTTGAATCAATTCGTAAATGTTAAGCCGTTATCCAATCAATATCAGATACATATTTTTTTTGTAAATCAATAAATATGAAGTCGTCATCCAATCAATATCAGACATATTTCTACATGGGTGAATGCACCCCTAAGTACCAGAATTAATGATTTTGTAATAGAGGCAGATTAAAGGGAGATAATTAATCGTGGGTGATCTCTCCTTAAGCGTCATAAAGAAAAAAAGAATCAAGTTTAGATTCATCACCCCAATTATGATGCAATCTGAAAAGAGCGCGTTCCCGTCTACGTGATTTGTTGAACACTGTGAATGACAGTTTACTATGTTGTCCGCTTGAAATAACATAAATAGGGGGTATTTCTCCTCTTACACATAGCTGTTGGAAATGGCCTCATCGGTTAGAGCGTTTGAATTTGGGTTAAAGGAGATTCGGCAATATATTTGAAATAATTATGGTTTACATTCGATCTTCTTACTAAATAGAGGTATTTCATCTGGTCACTTCTTGTCGTCACGTGTTTAGCCCAACAATATTCAAAATGTATTTGATTTGTTTATTATCTACTTAGAAATGGAATCGGTTTGATGCTCAGAATATCCATGCTGAAGCCTTTTCTTTTTCAGTCTCCAAATACAAATAAAATAAAGAAAGAACCCGGTTTAGATTCATCGCACAAGTTATATTGCTATCTGAAAAGAGCGTGTTTAGCATGATACTAAATCTGACGCCTCAAATCTGCCCCTCAATCTTAAGTACGAAAGTTTAAAAATGAATAAAGTAGTCTCCTGTTCCAAGCAAAAAGGTATGTCATAATGTTGTCAGCAATATTTGCGCGATACATAACTAACGCATTATATTTCCAGCATCAGTACTGTTTAATAATTCACCGGAGCCGGGTGGAATGTGTGGGAAAGGGAAATTGGTAGCAACGTACGGATGAAAGCCCTGATACAACGGAGGGGATACAGGACCAGGAATCGCTCAACAATGCCAAGCCTCTCGAAGCTACCATTCCTAAAATCTTAGACATAAAATTCCAAAATGTAATTTAGTAAAATATTAAAATACACCGGTCTTCTTGATATATTTGTATTCCAATCTTTCGCCGTGAAGACGAGTGGAACAGGACCGTCCCATAGACCGGCGTAAATCAAGCCCCGAAGGCCAAGACGATACCAGTCTATTGAGTGCAGTATCCATCGGAACAGATACTACACTTTGATCTTGACCAAGGACTGAATTAAAAACATTTTTTTTTATTTACCTCCTCGTCAGGAGGTTAGGCACAAGACCAGTTTTATCTTACTCCCACAAGGTAAGATGTGACCCAAGGTCGGGTCGGGAAAGTGGGGCTTGAAAAGCCAGCGCCCGAGAAGGACCAAGGACTGAATACTTGGTGTATCACCAGTTACCTACATATCTTTGGCTTGTTTAGGATGGTTGGAGTAGCTCGTTGAGTCACAGCATTGTCTGTATTCTATTGTATTTCTCTATAATCACCAGAGTTCGGATGGAGTTGAGGTCGCGAAAACAGGCATCTAGTCACTAACTAACTCCTATTCCACGAGCCCTAAAGTCGGAAGTCGATATTGCCGACAAAACAACAAAATAAAATTAAGAAGGAATGAAACGAACAAACAAAGTATTTCGTTATAAAAAAGAAATAAAAGAAAAAATAAAGAAAAAGAAATCATAAATTTTTTAAAAAAGAAATGCAGAGAAATGTCTGAGTATTTTATTTACCTCCTCTCTAGGAGGTTAAACACAAAGTAAGGTGTGGTATTGAAAAGTCAGCGCACTAGGATTAGCGGACTCTGGCCTACAAAAATGCCTGAGCAGCCCCGTCGGCATTACCTGGTAGGAGCGCCTCAGCCGATTAGCAATAAACTAACCCCTTCCCAAAGAGATGATAAAGCCTGGAAGGATGGGCCTCCTGAGACTGAACAGGGCCATACCTCAGCCAGACAGCAGCACTGCCGGACTTATTGTCGATGGAGTATCCCCGAGACAAGGTAAGTATAAGAAATGTCTGAGTATAACAAATAATCTTTTCCATAAGCAATATTTTCTGAATGTAATTTAAATAGAAATACTAATACAACCTGAGTACTTTTAGTATGTTACCACCAGAAGAAATAAATGTATCGACCGAAAATGAACGGTGTAGTTTGTTTACTTATTGTGGAGTTATCTACTGGTATTTAGACGTAAGACATATAAAATAGAAACATAGACTTTATTGGCAGCCATGATACATTGTACTGACGTCATCATCAGCGGCCGTAACTCTGCTGAAAACTAGTGAATCGTCAATTGAGTAACCCTACATCCCCCCTTTCGGTTGAAAAGTTTTTTACAAGGACATTCTTATAGGTTGCCGAACTTGCCATCCACTTCGAGTATATTTCGCTTGATCCGGACTTCCGGGACTCACTGGTGGAGCGTTTGTTTGGTTACTGGGAAAATCTGTTGAGCCATTATCACAGCTATACATAAATTTGTATCAAGAGGAACGTGGTAAGCTGTTTGCTTCCTGTTGGATTGACGCCTGGGGGAAGCTGGTTTCTCCGTCCCTTGGGACAAATTGTCGGTTCTTGAAAAGTGCATAATTGCTTTTACCTTTTCGAGGTTTCTTTTGATTCCAGCTTTTGAGATAATGTGTACCAGAAACATTATGGTTTTGACGGAAAATACACATTTATCGTTTAGTGTGCTACCGCGATTTTTATTTTCTAAAGTACCTATTTTAAACGATGCTTATGCTCTTGCTGGTTTCTTCCACTTATTAGGACATCGTCGATATCACATATAGATTTTTGGACTGCAACTATTGAGACACACGAATCTGTTTGTGACTTCACTGGCGAGATTATGTCTTTATGCAATATATATGTAAAATAATATTGTACTCATAGTTCTCTTTTATGTGTGTGTGTGGGGGGGGGGACCTTTTCCGTAATCGTTTGTTTTGACTTACGTCATATCGCTAGTAGAATTTTCTTTCCGTTAGGAATCTGTTTTTTCTTACTACGATTCCATTAATTCATCCTTTATTTTTGTTTTTTTGGTTTTTGGTCTCCATAATTTTTTTTGTTTTTTAAAATCCTTTATCTGATACCATGTGAAGTTATCTGCTTGGTTTTAGAGATAAGACGAAGAGACATAAAATAGAAATATAGACTTTATTGTCGGCCATGATACATTGTACTGACGTGATGTTCAGGGGCCGTAACTCTGCACAAACTTGTTAGTAACCCTACACTTATTATTGGTAATTTATATATTTTTCTCTTTCTTTTCATACATTCCGACCGTTACTTACGCTAAACAGAGAATAATTTAACCCTTATTCTCTAGTGGCCCTTGGCCTTGATAAGCGGTGGCCGCGAAAGTAAAAAAAAAGACCAGTACTCGTAGAATGTAAATCAATCCCCCTCTTCAAAAAGCGATGAATTGTTGTTAAACTAATTTGTATATGTCATATTAATGAGACAGGATAACAAACAAATGATGGGGCGGGGGGTGTTAATATTTTAAGTTAGAAAAGTTATGAGCATTAATTGTGTAAAATTAAACAATTTTCTGTAAGAAGAAGAGGTATATTATAAAATGAGATTGAATGAGACGAGATCTCGTAAGAGACGAGAGACGTCACGGCGAGAGGTGAGTGGCAACGATCTGTCTCTCTTCCAGCCAAACGTCAAATAATACAGATGTGTGAAAGGAACACTCCGGTCATGAGGTTACGGATAGAACAGCAATTTTAAACGACGGTTTTCGGAGTTTTTTTCCTAATCAGGGTTAAAATAAATTAAATAAAAACAATAAACAGTCATTATATTGTGTGTTGTTTAGTTCTTCTCGGCAGATGAAGCGCATGATGTCATAAAAGATGGCGTCTTGGTGCAACAGGACTTTTAATTTAGGTCTGTTGACTAGGACTACCCGAACAACGAACAGTTTAACTGGATATCGAAGAAAAGAGACAAATATGGGCGCAAGAAAAAGGAAGAGACAAGCAACGATGAAGAATGAAAAATTAAATAAAAATTGAATAAACCAGAAAAATCGAATTTTGATAGAAAACTATACGTAAAATGTGTAACAATTGCGCGCATACATTTTTATTGTTACTTAGAAAAGAAAAAAGAAAGCAAAGAAAATCACACACACACGTTCACAAATTAAGACAGACTAAAATATCTGAATGTACTTTGAAAAACAATGAAGAAAATTGAACAGTTTTGGGAATAGGTGGCAACAAGTCCTTTCTTAATTCTTGTCTTTAAAAAAAATACTTAAAGATTTTGAAAGTTAATATAGGGTAAAACTGTCTGTTCAGCTGTCACATTTGCTAAAAGTTAATTTAAGATATTTTATTGACACACGGAAAAATGTAGAAAAGAATATCAATGAAGCGCCTTTTTAGTTTTGGGTTATAAATACCAAAACAAGAAAGGACAAAGCTTTCAACCATTATAGCATTACGTATTTGCTGCTGCTGCTGCTGCTGCTGCTGATGATGATGATGATGATGGTGGTGGTGGTGGTGGTGGTGGTGGTGGTGGGAAGGAAAAAGAAATAAGATCACACACGTTAGTACGAACCGGACTTAAGACTAAACACATTGTATTTTATTTTCTTATTGCGTGTCCCTTTACAAAGGAAATATTATTTAATTGATTTTTTGTTTGTCTGCTTTTGTTCTATATTGTTTCCAGAGTAACGACGGACAGTGAGCACCCAAAAATAATATTGTTTAATAAGTGTTTCGGGAATTTGTCAGGGGCACCACGATGTGATTGATCTCTTCATATCAAAACGAGGATCCTGAACAGCATTTTCCAGAGAATGTTGCCGTGTGTGCTGGCGAGAAAAAAATGCTATGTCCTGGATACATCAAATAATTCCTTGCACCCGTAAACGGCATGATATGGGCACGGAAAAAAAGGACGAAGACCAAAAATGGGGATAAAATGCCGGATTCATGTGTGTGGAGGTCATGTTAAACTGTCCTTGTTTTCTGTGATGCCATTGTTATCAGCTTTAACCCTGTGTAGCAGTTACCTCCTCCTTTCAAAACAACTACACCGGTTTGCCGGTAGGTGGCGCTTTTTCACCGACAGGTGGCGCTGTAAAGCGACACCAGAGTTATCTGCCCTTCTGACTATAAAAACCGTTGCAAACGGAAAATCCATCTCTTTTTCACCGACCAGCCTTGACAGAACGACGCTGACACTAGCGTTCCGTTTCACTTTTCTCTTCTGGTCGATTGGCCTCGGCAGAACGACGCTAATACACTAGCGTTTCGTCTCACGCTTTTCTCTTCAACTAGTCTCGGCAAAACAACAACCAACACACTTTTCTTCCGTCAACACGTGGTCAAACAACGGTAAGAGTTCTCAACTCATTTTCTTTGTAACGGCTTTCAAAGACTTTTCCTACGCCGGATTCATTTCTTCTTATACCTTTTCAAGAACTGTTTTTCCATCGACACACATGCATACATCACACACTTCATCATTCCACGTACACACACGTTCAATAAACCTTATTTGAACTACTTCATTTTGTTTGTTAATTATTACTCTGTCTTTGCATGCAACAATTGCTTGATTTACTGAACACGTTTATAATTGGCGGAACACCACTCGGTCCCGTAACACCTGTGATTAATGTATTTTATAATTGTTATGCGTCTTGTATTGGTTAATTAACGTGTCTCGTGGGTGCGAATCTGCTGTTTTAGAAAATATTAGTTAGCGTTAAATTTCTATAACATGTTATAAAATATTGTAGGTGAGATATGTTGTATAATGAGCGAGGGGTGAGACGAGATCTTGTGAGTGACCTCACCGCGAGAGGTGATGAACGACGATCAGTCTCTCTTCCAGTCAGGCGCTCAACAGGTCTTGTGGGTACTAATTGAACGGTAGTTTTAAGCGACGGTCGATGGAATGTTTTTTTCTTGACCAGGATTAAAATAAAATGATCAAACCGTCATTATACAGTTCGTCGTTAAGATCTTGTCAGTAGATGAAACGCATAGAGTGAACAATGATGGTGTCCTGGTGAGAAAATAATGGACAAATAAGGACAACGATTGTAGGCAAGTCAGTGTATGCAACAATATAAATTTATTTGGCAACAAGGTTAATTTTTATTTAAGGGCAATTTAAGATATTGTAAACACACATGGAAAATGTAGACAAAATATCATTGAAAAATTTATTCTAGGACGAAGTCAATTCGTGTTTTGTCTACGTTTGAAACATAAAAAAATTCTCAAAAAAATAAAATTTTCATTTTGTACTTAAAATTTTTATGCTGAACTGAGCTAAAAAAACAAACAAAAAAACCCAGATTGATGCGGTCCCTGGTCATCTCCATATTTTTGTACACGTGTGAGTCGTGGGCCCTAACTGTGGACTTGAAGAGAAAGATACGGGCCATAGAGATGAGATGCTTCGAAAAGATCCGCAACATCTTATGCAGAGACCACATTACAAGTGAGGAAGTGGAGAAAATATTCATATAAGTAATTGGGCTACCGATCACTGTGATGAAGAGAAAAATGAAGTGGCACGGCCATGTCAGACGATCATCAGGCCTCACAAAGACAATTCTGCAAGGAACTGTACATGGCGGAAGAAGAAGTGACAGACAAAGAAAAGGGTGAGAGGAAAACACCCGAGATTTGACAAGGCTGGCGCTAATTAATACGTTCAGGAAGGCAGGAAATCAGGAGGGCTGGAAAAAGCTGGTTAGCAGGGGATCTTTTGTGCGCCAACATTCATCCAAACGACGCGATAGATGAGATGAAAATGATGATGATGATGATGATCACATAAAGTTAATTGACCCTTTATTCTATCTCAAGTTTTGAAACCTATCAATATCAGTAATAGACTTTAACGTTCCATCACTATTTACGCGACTTAATATTTTCCCTTTCAATTCCTTTCTGGAGTTTTTGAAATGACATGGTCCGAATTTAATTACTTAAAAGGACGGCTCAACAAGAACTTGTTAACAGTGGACTTGAAAACGATCATGCTGTAATTGACTGGGAAAAAGAACGGTGGTATTGCATTCCATGGACGGATAGTTTTTGGAAAGAAACTCTTCTCATGGAAGTTCCACTTAGCTGCAGGTAGACAGAGGAAGAAAGGAAAATTGCTTAGAGTGGTTGTCGTAACTAGACGAGAAGATGATACCCCCACTTGATATCGAAACCGATTTTGTACTCTGTCAAGGCAGGAGAGAGTGCTCTGAGCAGCACCTCCCCATATGTGGTAACAGTTCTCCATCTTAGGACGCATCTGGCCTTTATACAGGTAAAGGATTGCATCACGAGTGAGATATTTTCTGGATCGGTAGAAAGATCCAACCATTTTTTTTACAAAAGACATATTCTCTGAAATGTTTTAAGTGAGTCGTGTATCGTAATGCTTATTGTACAACCAGGTACTTAGCACATCTCTTCTGCACTTCTGCACGTATCATAAGCAATGGCTACGGTTTTACAATTGAATTTTCGGCGATTGTACACTATAGTTCACAAGAAAAAAGGTGTTAAAGATTAGACAACTCTGGTCTATCCGTAAAAGGAAAGTTCTTGAAAAATAAAAATCTATTAATTCTCTGCCTTCTGCCTTCTGCCTTCTGCCTTCTACACCTCTTTCTCTCTCTCCACTTCACTTTGCTCACTGAGCATTGACACTCTTCACAAAACAGTACAGTTGGTATACTGTTAAATCCATCCCTATGCAAATTGACTCCCCACCAGAGCCATCTAGTGGTTAGAGACTCAAAACAGCCAATTTGCAAAGGGGGTATAACTCAAATGGCACTTAACCACAACAACAAATAAGTGTTACCAAACGCAAAAACAATTATGCTTCTATTTAACTGCATACTTTTCACGTGTGTTTACTGATTGTAAAATTTATTATCTATGCATTTGTTCTCGTTACTTTTACTTAGCTAAGCCAGCGTGTATTCCAACATGCCCACCAATTTTTTTTTTGGGGGGGGGGCGAGGACTTAGTCGCGAATTTCAGGCTTAAAAAATAGTATAAAAAATAAATAAAGGAGGTAGTGGAACCGAATGCTTAAGTCCAAGGGTGATCGCCATCGGATTTGGAGAAGCTTTTTTATTATTATCTTTTAAACCTGAAATTCACGACCAAAACTTCCTAAAAAATGGCGGCCATGTTGAAACGCATTCTTACTGGGTTAAGTAAAAGTCACGATAACAAATGCATAAATAATAAATCTTACAATCAGTGAACACATGTGAGAATTATACAGGTAAGTAGAAAAGTAAATTTTCTTGCGTTTGATAACAGTTATTTGTTGTGTATTTGGTTTTTGTCACCCCTTTGTTTCCTTGTTAACTATACTGCACAATCGCCGACTTTTCAACTAACAACTGCCTTCACTGATTAACTTCTACTTCGTAACTGTATCCTTCTCACTTTTGTAATTGGCCAAATCAACAATCCACATGCTTTCAAATGAACCAAAATGATGACTTGCGACGAGATCATATGCTTTCTTACACATGACAATTAAGTTTGAAATACTATCCCAGTCAATGAAGCTTTGTACAAAGGCAAATATAACACATTTAGACAATTATATTAACCTCCTAAGCAGCTTTGATTATATTCAATTCGAAATAATTCACCGTCTCAACTTCCATTCTGTAAATCATGTGTCATTTTGTGATCAAACAACCCTAGTGTAGAATAGGTTCGTAGAGAATAAAGTTGATTGTAATGCAGGATTTTAGCTTTTGTTCACACATCTTGTCGACGACATACAAAATAGTAATTTTAACACTCTTTCAAACTCAAGACAAACTGCAGTATTTCATTCATAATTTCATTCATAATTCCATTCATAATTTCATTCATAATTTTTCATTTACTCCTTCGCTTTTACAGTTTATATTACCAGAGAGTGAGAGAGAGAGAGAGAGAGAGAGAGAGGGGGGGGAGAGGGAAAGACAGAGAGAGAAGGAGAAAGAGGGATATATATATATATATATATATATATATATATATATATATATATATATATATATATATACAGAGAGATAGAGAGAGAGGGGGGGATATCCTGATCAGTTAACAACGCGTTTAACCTAATAAGCTTTCTATGTTTTTCTATTGTTCGCCAATTAAATAAATTAAATAACTCATTCGGCTTGTGTATTAAGTCACGAGAATTTCAAGAAAAATATCCACACTTCATATATAGGCTTTAACCTTGTTCATTCAAATTCCTGAATTTATTTTACTTTTAATGGCCAATACGGAGTTTTATAATAATAATAGCTGGACCCGTCCACCGGCGTTGCCCGGGAGAATTTTTAAAATTAATTAAAATTTGTCAACATCCGACAGAACGTAAAAATTTAATGTTTAGAATAATTGTCGGTTTGGAATTGTTGAAGTATGAAAGAAGGAAGAAAGGAATGAAGGAAGGAAGGAGATGCGGTTGTAGGAGTCTTCCTGGCCATCCCATGGTACCGGTATTTCCCAAACATCCGTTCTATCTATGATAATGAGCACTTTTAAAATTAAAGAGGTCTACGGAGCCCTATTAAATCCAATCCCTCTTCTGCTATCTTTGTATAGAAATTCCATTTTTTGTGAGGAAAGAAAAATGAAAAATTAGTATGCCTATTGAGCACTACTGAAACACACAAATATAATTAAAGAGGTCTGCAGAGCACTAATAAATCATGTGTGTTCGAAGGGAAATGATGATATTCACAATAGTTAAAGTACTACCTATTACATTGATTTCTTTTTTAAAAATCCGGCCCATAATACTCCCTTCTCCTCTTCCCTCGTAGGCAAAAGTTTAACAATGTAAAAAAAATGTGTGTGTCGACTGGGGTTGAACCCTAAAGATCTCGGTCTAGGATCTACGGCGATAACCACTTAGCCACAAAAGTGATTCGATAGGTCAGTAAAACTAAGCATGTAGCTGGCATGCGTTTTATATATTACGATCCGAAAGGCGACCAAATGTTGGGTCCACCAGTCACACGTTTTGGGTCATTTCTATACGTAGAAATAGATGTTTTTCCCAGTTTTTGGATATTATGCGTGTGAAAGGTGTAAGATTCAAGAAATGTCAACTTTATGCAAGTATGTCTCGTAGCTTGGCGTATATTGACTTAATTCGGAAGTCAAGTCGCTGAAGAAATTGTAGCCACCATGTTGAATAATGAAACACTGCAAGGAACTATGTTCGTTAATTGCATTATCTAAAAACCGGAATGAGTATAAATGTATACGTAATAGGTAGAAATAACGTAATCTGATATTCTCGAAAATCAGCGAGATTAGCGGGAGCTTCCATTAAATGTGTGCGTAATATTTTGTATTATGTAGTACATTAATAGCTGACAAATCGTAAATATTAACGGACACTTTTTTGAAAAGTAGACGTTATTTATTAGTTCCCGGTGTCAATGGGGAGAGTGTCAGTACTGAAGTATTAGAGGGAAAAGTTTTTGCTACCACCTATATGGAGTATGTTTTGAGGAGAATCGAAGATTGTGGGCTAAAAGTAATATGTAGTGTTAGCTGGAGAAAAATAATAACAAATTTACTAAAACATGCTCGAGTGAATAAGCGTGATATAGTGGTGAGTTTAATAGCCTGTGATGCATATGGTTATTTTCCTATTCTTAAAAAAGGTACAGGGAAAAATCGTCTTAACTTTGTATATTAGAAATATTACTCATCTTAGCATAATAGCAAATGTATTCATTGATTATGTAACACCTGAGTTTGTTAGTTGATATTCTTATCTCTTATTTTTTTAAACATTAATTTTGTTTACCTCTTTTCTATTTTTGTGTGCTAAAATTCAACTTCTAAACCAAATATCTCTTTTTATTTTTTAATATTCTAAGGGGTCAGAATATAACATACTGTTCACTATCTCTCCCCTATCTCCTCTCTGTGTGTACCATATTGTTTTTACAGAAGAGACGTTGCTAGTCTTTCTCTACTCTATCGTGACTTTCATGACATGTGCTCGACTGAGCTTCATTCTGTGGCCCTCTTCTGTAAAACATTCACAACAAAAACTCGTTTACAACCGCTGTCAATAAATTCCCTTTTTCCCTCTATGTACCTAGAACTAACCGGAACTTCCATGGGCAGGGTTTCTTTTATAGAACTACCCGTCTGTGGTGTCGCGAGGCTGCTTACCGGCTGACTATAACATTGTTGTTTTCAAGTTCAGTGTAAACAAATTCTTGTTGAACACTCCTCTTAAATAATCAGTTTCTCTATCAGTTACAATCATCGTTACAAATCCCCTCGATGTCTTACCGTCTACCCATCCTACCAAATAACCCTTATCCTCGAGTGGCATATAGGCCTTGCTAAGAGGTGATAAGTTTGTAATAAGAAACAAACAGACAAACATAGTAACTAGTTGGTTCAGTGTGTGCGTTATCACTGGCACCAGGTAATAATTTACCATCTAACTGTGGAATAGTGGAGTAGGAGCTTTTTGGAAGGATCTAACCCATGATTCCGAGTCTACCATTAATTTTAGATTGAAGCAACGGAAAACATCTATTCGTGCAAATAAAACAGAAGAGTTTGTTGTCAATAGATGCGTCCCCATTAGATAAACCCCTCCTTTAGATGAGGTCTCCTTAGATGAGGTCTCCTTAGATGCGGGGCCTAATTTGCAAACAACAAGTGTACGTTTATTCATCTCTTCTGAACGCTAGCCCTGTATAATAATAACAACGCTATAAACCAGCACATATGCACACCCTAAATCTCATAGCCTCGTATTTTTCGCCTGGCCATTTTCGTATTGGCTTTCACTTCGATCCTTCTACTGTCGGCTTTTTTTCAACACACCTTTTTTCTGGTTTTCTATCCAGCCGATTTACAAACATCTTTCTTAGTGGCACTTATTTAAATCTGTATTTGATATTCTACGCCTATGCCACCATTGTCACTGCTGATTTAGTATTATTAGACTGGGCTATTATTCAGAAGAGATGGAGAAACATATATGTTAATTGGGCCATTCGTAACTTTTAAAAGTCTGATTTTCATAAACAAATCCTAGTAGCTAATGTATTTTTTCTTAATAAAGTAAAGCTCCGTCAGTCGATTATTAATTAATTTGATTTTTATTATAACAAACATAGCTTGTACGTTCGCCTGCGCGTGCGTTATCACCTTCCACCCCAATTTAGCAACATGGGATGGCCGGATATAATAAATAAATTATAAAATACATGCGAAAGGAAACATTTCACCCAGATATAATTCCCAATCCTGACCTGAATTAGGTGACATATTTACTGTTTTGTCAGAGATGTGTGCCCAGTTTCGTAATTTTAAAAGAGGTGTATGTAATAAAGCTTTTGGAACCTGTGTCGATTTTTCGACTGGCAAAGCTACTTATCTGCTACACGTGATTTTTTTTTTCATTATATATATTTCATTCCTTTTGTAAATAAGATTTTTATTCTCCAATTCCCCACATCTTCATATTGGCATTTTTGGGTTTTAAGTAGGTTAATCACTGAGTGACTTTGCTTTGGTGATTATGACTAGTTAACTCAATTAATGTCAGTTAAATCCCATTTCTTCATCCTTTTTCAGCCTTGTGCCATATTTCGTATCTATACATTGTATAATTATGAATAAATAAACCATTTCACCCAGGTGTGTAAATGTCTGCCAGTGTAATGTTAAGTAGGTAATTCTTTCAACCCCAACAGATTGCTGGCCATCGTTTCGTCGAAACAAGTCTTGTAAACAGTTGTTGTTTTGTTGACCCGCAGTAGTCGTCGTACATAGAAACGGAAACAGAGTCGTCCACTCTCTCTTTCTTTCGTTGTGTTGATAGCAACAGTGTTATTTCTCTTTCTTTCTCTTTCCCTTGATCCTTTAATAGTAATTGAAATAATGTAACAATTTAATTTTTATAATAACAAACATCGCTTCTTTACGCGCGTCATCACCTTCCACACCCACGTTACAGAATGAGATCGTCCAATCACCAAATACGGAAACAATTTGAAAAATATCTGGTGTCGCTGGTGTCAAACATTAAGATTTTACCCATTTCAAAATGAATTGTTCCAAAATCAAATAATACGTCATCAATAAAATTATGTCTCCATCGTCGACGATTTAAAAGTGAAATTCGTTGTTAATTATTTGAAGAATATTTAGCAGGAAATTATTTTTTACAGTAAGAAAAGACTTCTTTTTTTAAATTTAAATTGTTACGATAAGTAAATGAATTAAAATGTAAAAACGTTCGTTTTATTCATTTAAAACTATATTTAGCTGACGGGTATTTTATGGTGATAAGAAAAAAAAGACGGTAGGTGAAAACCCGTGGAATTTTCACGGGGCTCAGCTAGTGCTTTAATTTGATGTGATTATTTTAAAATATTTTTTAAAATTTAAAATTTTATTTATTTTTTAATTTTATTTTTATTATTTTTTTTTTAAATGACCACATGATCAAAAGTATTTGCAACATTCTCGAATGACGCATCCCGGTTCAACTTGGACGCCGAAGGATCAGGAAATTATCTCATCATTAGATCATTTTTGGTTCAAATTTTATTTCAATTAATTCTTATTGAATGTTTTCCGTTCTCCTAATTAAATTGTCTCATACATTTCCAAGAAACATTTCCATTTTAAAATCAACGCAAAAACAAAAACCGTTATGCACGCTTAGCGATTAAACTTATATTTACCACTTGGGCTTCACAGTTTCGCTAGAAGCAAAGTGTAGTATCTGTTCGGATACTACACTTTATCTTTTCTGTCCACAACGATCAGTGAATGAGAAATCCTTCTAGACTGAATCAATTTTTATTTTCTTCCAATCAAGAGTATCCTTTTTTAGGGAGGCTGGATTTCCCCACATTAAAAACCGACCCTGCATCTAACTCTGCCCTCGTAGGGAGGCAAGTAAATATGAACTACACAAAATGTTACTTGAAACTTGAGCATGACAGAAAAACAAGCATGCTATATAAACTTGAGCGTGAAATACAGACGTAAATGATATTTAAAACTTAAAATTTGGCAGACCGTACGACGGATCTTCTTATATATTTCCCATATTGACTGGTTATATGTGTTTTATTTTAAATAATATTAAAATTTAATATTTTTCTTGCTTAAATTCTATATGTTATAAGATGCGCTGATAAAGTGACCCTTTAGAATCATCTAAAATAGAATACTAAATAGCATTTTCCAAATTGCTTTAGAAACGATCGTACACCAAATATTCGTTGTGTTTGAATTCTTGGAACTGATATAAATAATGTGCTAATTTTCTTTATCTCAAATTACTTCATATATATATATATATATATATATATATATATATATATATATATATATATATATATATATATATACACATATATATACATATATATACATATACATATATATATATGCATTTTATTCCCCCTCTCTCTTTCTTTCCTTCTTACTTTAAACGCTACAAGATAAGTTGAGACTCAATCTATAAATAGCAAACTAACTGTAATTCTCGGTGCCCCCCTCCTGCCTCAAAAGCTTCCTCGTCCATTTCTTAAGATGTACTTGATATGTTCTCGTTGGAAGGGTCATTTGCAAAAGTAGCCCGTCCGCAAAGAATCCCATCGACTTGATTGAAAATCTTCTCGAAAGATCAGCTAAGTTTTCTGTTTCACCGTTTTAAATGTATCTGGCATTTTTACTAATCCCAATGCTACCAAACTAGCTAGTATAAACCCTGTTAAACTTAGGTTTTTATATGTCCTATTGTCTGCCTATTGAGTTCCCACTGAAGAAATGTTTGAACTCTCATGCGGGCCTGAAGTTTAGCCTTCTTATTTCTATTATGTATGCTTACTTGCGAGAGGAAAACCTATCTTTAACTTTCTGTTCCCTTTTTAGTATTAAATTGAACTTATTCTATCTACATATGTACATATATATATATATATATATATATATATATATATATATATATTCATATGTTTATATATATGTATGCCTATGTTTGTGTATGTGTGTGTATATGTATATATATACGTTATATTGGATGTATTATTTTTTATTTTTTTATTCTATTTTTTATTTTATTGCTTTATTATTTTTTTCTCTCTTTATTAACCTGCGGGGGCCAGGAAATACCCGACTAGTAAACGGGCGCGGGCTATTTTTACCCCTCTCGGAGTGTTGGACCCGTAAGACCTTGTAAGGCTATCCATCTAAGAGAAGGAAATCTCTGACAAAAAAACCTTGCTACCAGCTATTTACGCCGTGGCAGTAAACCGTTGGGGAGGGAGGCCTCCCTAGTCTTGATCGACAACCTTCCTAGAGTTGGAATCTCGAACAAAATATCCGGTTTGCAAACCTGCAATTGCTTAAAGAGTAGATAGGTTCTGCCTATCGCCGGCCCTTGCACTCCTTTGTTTATTAGTCAGGTGCAGAGGTAACAGCACAGGGACCCCTCTAAACACTCAGTGCCTAGCCTTGTTTCCTTACTAGGACAATGAACGCCGTTCTCCTTCTCTCTATTTGGGCAACTTGGGGAAAATTTTCTCGTCACTAAGTCTTACATGACCAGTCTGGGTCTCTCCTGTTCCGACAGGTTGAGGGTACAGGTTAGACACCTTGTCTGGCTGCTGTTTCCGACTGAAAGCAAGGAGCCCAAACTCTTGGGTAGCGCCAGGAACGGCTGCTCCATCATCAGTTGCATAATATCGTGGGTAGTTTTATGTGCCATGTCGCGCATGGAAAGGGACCCTGCAATTTTCTCAGGTGGGCTTTCCCGAGGCCACAGCCCCCATGGACCAGATCGTGACTAATGGACTGGTTGTGTGAGCTTATTGGCACCAAACAAGTACCCACCTTGGCCAACCAACTCTATAATCAAAACAAACATGTCATTACAAAGAAATAAAAGCAACCCTAAACCAGACACCCAACAAAAAACACTTTCGCCTCCGCCCTTGAGGCTCGCATTCACAAATATCCGGGGACTTAGAACCAACATCAACGACGTAGAAACCTTTCTCCTGACAAACTCCCCGGATATCCTAGCTCTAAGTGAAACTAATCTTCAATCCTCAATCTCCTCTCACCACTTTGACATGACTGACTACCTCCCCCTATACCGTAAAGACTCTGACAGACATATGCACGGGCTAGTAGTTTTTGTTCGGAACCCCCCCCCTGACTAGAGAACATATGCTAGAATCGGATGACCACGACTACATGTGCTTTAGATTGACTTTACATCACAGCGTCAGCTACTTATATTTCTTATACCGTTCCCCGTCGACCCAGGACTGTACTCTGCTAAACTCTGTCTCTGTAAGCATAGATAGAACACTCTTAATTGACTCGAATGCCCAGATACATGTATTTGGGGATTTTAATGCCCACCACCGTGACTGGTTGGGATTCTCCAGCATTACTGACGCAGCCGGCAACTCTACGTATAATTTCTCCTTAGCTCACTCTCTCTCTCACTGTCGATTTTCCGACCTGCATCCCCGATCGAGTAGACCAACAAGCCTCACTTCTAGACCTTTTCTTGACCTCAATGCCCGAGGCTTGTGTGACGAAAGCTCATAGCCGACTTGGGAATGCGGATCACATTGTGCTAATGATACATATCACCCTAAGAAGTCGTCCAAAAGCTGATGAACCGTTGCTCAAAACAACGAGATACTACGAGCAGGCTGATTTTGAGTCAATCAGAGATCACATCAGCGACGCCCATGGAGGGAAACCTTCTCACTCCCTGCCAATCAGTGTGCAAACGAACTAACTGAATGGGTCAAAGAAGGCATTGAAGTCTATGTCTCCATGCAAAAATTCTTTAGCAAGCCTCACTCTCCTCAATGGTTCACCTCGGAATGTGCAGCTGCCATTTCTGAGAGACAACAAGCATTCCGTAAATTCTGCCGCCATAAGTCAGCTACTAATAGACATGAATTCATAGAGTCAAGAAAAATTGCAAGGCTGTGATAGGTGAAGCAAAGAGAAGGTATAATGAGTTAACAAAAAAACGCATCCAGTCACAGAAACAAGGTACTCGTGATTTCTGGAAAATCTACAATAGTGTAGGGAATAATGGTCAATCAACGATTCCCCCACTATCAAACCACAATGATGTCGTGTGCACGGCCAATGATAAGGCTGAACTACTTGCCCAACGCTTCGCTTCTAACTCTACTTTGGACTCAGATAACCACCCCCTCCGCAAATTCCCTTTTCTGACCGAATCCACACTTGATAACCTGGTCATCACCCCATCCCAGGTCAGAGACATCATAAAAAGCCTCCAAATAAATGTCTAGATGAATCTTGCTTCCCCGATAGCTAGAAAGTTGCCTCTGTGGTACCAGTCTACAAGAGTTCTGGGAATAGAACCGATCCTCAGAACTATCGCCCAATCAGTCTGCTGCCGATTTTTGCTAAAATCTTTGAATCCTTAATCAATCTGGCGATAGTACGGCACCTAGTTAATGCTAAACTTCTTTCTGACCGCCAGTATGGATTTAGACAAGCACGATCTACTGCAGACACCCTAACGGTCATCTCGGAACGTATGTATCATACACTCGACAAGGCAGGTGAAGCTAGGGCAGTAGCGCTTGATATATCGACAAGGTATGGCATAAAGGGCTTCTCTTGAAAATACGCTCATACGGTATTACTGGGAAATTACTAAATATAATTAGATCCTTCCTAGACAAAAGAAAAATCCAGGTTGTCCTTGATGGCCGTTCATCTAAGCAACATGACATAAATGCTGGTGTACCCCAGGGATCTATCCTTGGACCTTTACTGTTCCTGATCTACATAAACGATCTCCCTGATGACGTAGAGTCTGAGATAGGTTTATTTGCTGACAACACCACACTTTACTCTCGCCATGTTGGTGAAACAGACGCGATCATATCCAAGGCAATGGCTGAATCTTTAGAAAATGACCTCCAGGCTGTAGCGGATTGGGGTCATAAATGGCTGGTAACTTTTAATGCCGCAAAGACAAAGCTCCTTTCCTTCAATAACTACAAGGAACCTATTCAACCACCGATTGTCATGGCAAATAATACCCCGCCTGAGAGTTCATCATTCAAACTCCTCGGCCTAACCTTCACAGGTAACATGAATTGGAACAAATACATTGAAGACATTGCCAAGGCTGCCGCAAAGAATGTTGGCTCCCTCTACCGTGCTAGTAAACTCCTCACACCTGACATAGTCCTGTATCTCTACAAAGCCACCATTCGCCCTCCTTGGCAAGGTCCAAAAAAGAGTCGCCAACCTAATTGGACCCTCACTGTCAACCAAGCTTCAGCCTCTGTCACATCGCCGCAATGTGGCATCCTTGTACTTGTTTTACAAATACTTCAATGGATTATGCTCTGATGAATTGGCTACTCTGGTGCCCCCTCGACGTAAATCCCCTAGACTAACTCGACAATCAACTAAATCTCATTCATTCACTGTGGAGGTCCCCAGATGTCGGAGAGCCTTCTACTCAAATAGCTTATTTCCTCATACTGCTGGCCTCTGGAACTCTCTCCCTGCCCCCTGTTTCCCCGACAGAACAGACATGCAGAAATTTAAAACTAATGTAAACAGACATATCGCTGCGCAGATCCCAAGTTAGGTTGACCCCCCTTCCTTCTCCCCTTTTCTTTTCTCAGTAGCCCCTTACGTCTACAGTGGCGGCTTGCCTTGTTTGGGGTGAACTATGTTAAAAAATATATACATATATATGCATATATATATACATATATATACATAGCATGAAACATCGATGTCTCTAGGTATTTAAATATTTAATATTTATTTATTAAAATATTATTGTTTATCAGCCCCCCTCCCCACAAGGGCTGGGCACTTTCGAGTAGCTTTAATAACAAGCAGTACTAATAGCTATATGCGCGATCCGAACACCGTTTCGTAAGATCACTCTATCTGCCTGGTAGATGGCGGCCACGTGTCGCTATTTACAGTTAAAGTTACTCTATATTTACTAACTAATTGACGATGGCCCTTTGGTTAAGAATCAGTGGCGATTTGTGTTCGGGGTTCGCGCCCACCGACCGTCGGGAATTAGTTCCTAGACTGAAGATTGCGTTAGCATGAAACATCGATGTCTCTAGGTATTTAAATACTTAATATTTATTTATTAAAATATTATTGTATATATATATATATATATATATATATATATATATATATATATATATATATATATATATATATATATAAAAATCAATCAAAAAATAATAATGTATGCTCCATATATATCACTTACGTTTTCGATTCTTCGTCGAATCATCTTTAGGTAACGAAAACAAATGAACAATGAACAAAAAAGCAGGAGAAAAGAAGAGAATTTCAAAAAGTAGTCGAGAACGCTCATCTGACGTCAAAAGAACAAACTGGTGCAGTTCCAGGAGAAACATTAACAATTTAAATTGCTGGACGCCAGAAAATAAATAACATCAAAATAATACATTCTGAAACCAACTTTACATTTTTTTAAATACTCGAAGCTATCTTTATTAAAACCCAGCAACCTACCATAAATAACATTACGTATGAAACCAGTAACAATATTTTTAAGTGCTTAACGTAATACAATTTATCCTGTGACGTTAATTTTGACGAGGATTGGGAACAATGGATAGAATGGGCAGAAATTCACTTAAGAGGAACTGATTATCCAAGAGAAGGGCTTAGCAAATATTTGTTTACATTCGACTTGAAGACGACCATGTTGTAGTCGGTTAGGAAGCAGCGTAGTGGTATCTTATTCCACAGATGAGACACTCTATGAAATAAACTTTGTTTATGAATGGGATGTTTGGTTTTTGGCACACAGAGAAAAAAGAAAGTTCCTCGCTGTGGTTGCAACTAGACGAGTTCTTGCTGTGAATGTTCTACAGGGAAAGAGACCTGAGATTGGTGCTCAGCCGGGCACCTACCATGAACATAACAATACAGTAGAGAGAGGCCAGCAACATCTCTTCTGTGCGAAAGAGGCTGCAGAGACAAGAAGAGATCACCCCACTAGATTTGTAAGTCGATTTTGTACTCTGTCAAGACAAGAAAGAGTGCTTTGAGCGACTCACATTCAAGGCAGAGCGGTCGTCCCAAAAGGTAATGACTGCTGTTTTAGTGAATTCTAAAGGGATAATCTTGATAGATATTCTAGTGAGATGTAAAGACTGTCTTCAGAAGTATCGAACAGTTTAATGCTTCATAGCCAACAGCTCCACTCTTCGATCTAGGTCAATGACATCATCAGCAGGATACCATACCAGACAGTTTCATTGCCTTATCCTCGACTGATAACACTTGTACAGCGGCGCCCTTCAATGATAGAGTTACCATTATTCGATCTAGTGCTGACTATTGCTCTTTCGTTTCATATGTTTTCGTCTTTGTTCTTATGTTGATGTTTTTCATGGTTTCTCTAATAGACATCACATTCCCTCTAATTACAGCTAGGATCATCCCTTTTCAGCCACAGCCAAAGTGAGGCCTTTTCCATTGTTGTCTGTAGTTCTGTTGTCATTTTCCGTGCTTCTCTTTCCTTAAATCCAAATCGATTTTTAACGAGGTGCAGAAAACTTTTTTTCAATGTAACCTCTTACTCTTATTCCTCTAGAGTAATATTTCACCTCCCAGTGTATTGGCTTATATGGAGGGCATGTTGCGACATATCGTTGTTGCAAACTTTTATTGCTGCGTTGTACGAGGTCTGGTGATTCCCGGGGTCAGCCCAAAGATTCAAGTATAAGTCCTAGTAATGAAATATAATTTGAGAAAGGGAGGTTGTTTGAATATGATTTGATGTTCCTCCCCCCACAATTTGGATGCCCGGCATTCGTCTCTGAATGTAGCTACCCTGATTCGAAATAAGTGTCACGTGCTTTGGTTGACTCCTTAGAGACTTGACAACAAAACAAAAAGAAACAACAAAAAGAAAAAAAGTAAAGTTATACGGATTACCGTGCAGAAATTAGAATTTATTACCTCAAATGTTTTTTTTTTCAAATGTTAAATTTTATTTTTCTCTCTTTCAAGTAATTGATTCTATGCAGCTGAGGGCAATTTTTATTCGATCATTGAATTCTGGATTTGAGAAACCATTTGCTTCTTGAGATTTGAAACGTTAGTTCGTTCCACTTCTTATTTTCTTTTCAATCCTGATTTTCGTCACGCCTTCACAAAATAAAAATTCAGTGCACAAAATTAATCATGCCTCCTTGATCATGTCTGAAATTATAAAGTAGCACAATCTTTTTAGAAACACACACACATACTGAGCGCCGATATTATACTAGACAGGATATCCGCTTCAGGGCAGTTTCATAATAGTAACACATCATTGGTATTACAATTTGCATAGAAAGATGCACACATTATATCAACTAGAATCTCTGTTTCACACCAGGTTCATAATAGGGAGACATTGTTGGATCCTTTAATAAGATCTTAGCAATACCTCAACCATAGAAGGTTGAACCCCTACAACAAAGCAATCAAAAACATAATGCTACAGTGAAAACAATATTTAAATAAGCATTACATGACTGAAGTTATTGGCTAAAAGACTTCAAATTGTAAAGGCTAGATTATAAAAACATCACAAACATGTTCATTAATATATCTTCTATATATACTGGTGCTACCAGATCAGGCGAAACACTATGACTAAATATTTGAAGATATAACGAACTTGAAGCATAAAACCTTTTACAAAAATGACCGGATTCTGCATTAAATAACCCGAAAAAGCTTGATATACCGTAAAACAAAACAACTAAAGGAAACACTATGACTAAATATTTGAATATATAACGAACTTGAAGCATAAAACCTTTTACAAAAATGACCGGATTCTGCATTAAATAACCCGAAAAAGCTTGATATGCCGTAAAACAAAACAACTAAAGGAAACACTATGACTAAATATTTGAATATATAACGAACTTGAAGCATAAAACCTTTTACAAAAATGACCGGATTCTGCATTAAATAACCCGAAAAAGCTTGATATGCCGTAAAACAAAACAACTAAAGGAAACACTATGAATAAATATTTGAAGATATAACGAACTTGAAGCATAAAACTTTTACCAAAATGACCGGATTCGGCATTAAATAACCCGAAAAGGCTTGACATGCCGTAAAACAAAACAACCAAACCATCTTCTATATATATATAAAATTGAATGTCTGTGTGTATGTGTGTGTTTGTGTGAAGTTTGTGTGTTCCCTATAGAAAGAAAGGTTAGAGAATCTACATAAAATCTAAAAGTGTATTCTTATCTACAATTTACTAGGGAAGATAATAGAAGTATTCCCTAATCTCTAAGTTCACCCCTAAGGGAGCTATGAAGACATACTCCCTTTAAAACTGCAAATATATTCTATTTTGATGAAATTCATATCATATGTATAAAATTCTCCGGGGAATACAATGGAAGTGATCCCGAATCCCTACATTACCTGATATGTGCTTAGTATCTATGTGCCCCCATATCTAAGTGACTCATGGGGATAGAACCCCCTCAAAACTTCAAATACGTATATCCGATTTAAATAAAATTAGGTGTGTGTTGTTTTATCGGAAGTAGACGAGCATTTGTCCTGTATGCGGGTGATTTCGGTTTGTGCGTAACTAATTTTGGATTTGAGGGGTAGTGCGGATTTGTAGTGGATGAAAAGGTTCCTGCAGGTGGATTTTCTATAGAATAAGATAAAAAAATAATAAATAAATAAATAAATAAAAAGAAATTATAATAATAAAAGAATAAATAAATATATGAATAAATAATAATAACAAAGGAAAATTTAAAAAATGTAAAAAAATTAATAAATAAATAAATAGAATAAATTTATATAAATTTAGTTCAAGGAGGATTATACCCTTGAAATACCCTTAAATAAAATAAATATGTATTTAGATATTTACACTTTATATATATATGTGTGTATGTATTTTATCCCTTAATTCCCCCCTCCCCCTTTCCAACGTTTCTTCTTATCCCCCCCCCCCGTTCCAACGGTTTCCTTCCTACCCTCATGACATTAATTCATTCCACAATTGATTTAAATTTCTTCTCAAATTTCAAATCTCATTTCTAAACATATTTTTTTCTAAGTTATCCCCACATATAATAATAACGGCCCACACGTAAATTTAAATTTAAAATTGAATAAATAAAGAAAAAATTAATAAATAATATAAAATAAAATATAATAAAATTATAATAATTAGTATATAAATAAACAAATGTTAATAAGATGTTAACTTTAGCTGAATAATTATTTAATTAAATTTTGACATTTTCTGCGTTCCTACTCCCAATAGTCTGCTGCGGTGTTTCAATGGTTTGATTCCGGTTTTTCCCGTTTTTTCGACCCTTTCGGTCTTTTATTGTTGTCTTTTGATAATGAAAGTTTTTCTTTCGAAAATTTAAGATTACCTTTTGCCGAACTTTTTATTTACCTGTCAGTATTTACTATTCTGGTACTTAATCAGTTTTTCGTCAAATATTAATAAATCGTTTTGAAATTCGTTTTCTCTTCTCGTTTATTTTATTTTCACCCTTTCCACCTTCCGGCAACTACATCGCATTGCTACAGCCTCGAACTACTAACCTGCACACACACACACACACACACACACACACACACACACACACACACACACATATATATATATATATATATATATATATATATATATATATATGATTTTATATAAAAATATTTTTTTAAGGTATATATATCCCTTATAATATCAGAGAGAGAGAGAGAGAGAGAGGGGGAGAGAGAGAGAAATAAAAGATGGGAATAAACATTGTAAACATACAATATCTATTACGTGATCAGTTGCTCATCTTTTACTTGTCTATATAATTGCTCTATCTCGTATATTATGCATCAATTCTTTCATGATAGGTTCTAATTTCAAGATATATTATATCTTTATCTTAAATATATATATATATATATATATATATATATATATATATATATATATTATTTCATGTATACACGTATAATATTACAAGGCAATATAATATAGTGTGTATAGATTTTCAGTATTTACTTCAACAGTGTTCAATACGTGAGTAGAGCTTAGTAGTAAAGTATGAACATATATTTATGCCAATTAAGCGACACAAAGCTGTCCACGTTTCATCCCCACAGAGAAACGCCAGATAGATAAAATGCAGACACCTCTGTGTAGCTTAATTTCCATAAATACATTTTAATACCTACTATATATATATATATATATATATATATATATATATATATAAGTTGCTTTTACTCATCTAAATGACTGGCATCTGATTACCATTAGATGTCCATTTGTTCTACACTTACGAGGGTTTTGTTCCCTCGCTGAGATAAGACAAATAGAGAGGTGAAAAGTGAACACCTACTTGAGGTGTATCCCTTCGTGTAAGTAAAGCCTATCTGAGATAAAGTTTCTCCATAGCGCCCTCCCTCTCACAGACTGTCACGTTCCCGACCCGCGTCTCTGATCGTGTGGACCAGCAAGCCTCACTTCTCGACCAGTTCCTGACCTCACTGTCCAAGGCTTGTACAACGAATGCCCATAGCCTGCTCCGGAACGCTGATCACCCTGTGGTAATGATTGATATCACCCGAGAATCTCGTCCCAAAGCTGATGGGCTCTCTGTACTTAGTTAGGAAACTTCTGACACCTGACATTCTATATCTCTACAAAGCCATCATCCGCCCATGTATGGAGTATTGTTGTCACACCTGGGCTGGTGCACCATCTACAAGTCTCCCCACTCTTAGACAAGACCCAAAAAGAGTTGCTAATCTAATATGTCCCTCACTATTCACCAAGCTCCAGTCTCTGTCCCATCGCCACAATGTTGCATCCTTGTGCTTGTTTTACTAGTACTTCAATTGAATGTACTCTGATGAACTGGCTGCTCTGGTGTCCCCTCGACATAAATACACTCGACCAACCCGACAATCAACTAAATCCCATCCATTCACTGTGGAGGTCCACATATGCTGGAGCCTTCTACTCCAATAGCTTCTTTCATTGAGCTGCCGACCTTTGGAACTCCTTCCCGTCTCCCTGTTTCCCTAACTGTACCGACATGCAGGAATTTAAAACTAATGTGAACAGGCATCTAGCTGTACAGTTCCTAATTTAGGATGACCCTGAAAACTTTCACTCTAATTCTAAGTAGTCCCTTACGTCTACAGTCACAACTTGCCTTGTTTGGGGTGAACTAAGTTTTTTTTTTAAATTGCTTGAAAATATAATTATTTAAATAACGATGGATGCTCATGAAAAATATTGCTATAAGGGTGAGAGTTTGATTTTTGGCTTAGATGAAGTTTACTAGAGCTTGGTTTTAGATCTCCAGCGTTGCAGCGAAATAGATAGACACTTTTATCACTTTAGACCAAGAATGACTAACGACACCCTTCTCCCCACACATTCCATGGCCTTGAATGTAAATGTTTATGTCGTGTGCAAATAAATAATTCAAAGTGTAGTACCTGTTTTGATACTACACTTCATCTGTTCTGTCCTCTTTCTAGACTGAGACAATTTTGATTTTTGTCTCGATCCAGAGTGCTTCTCTTTTTTGTCGCCACATTAAAAACCGATTTTATCTCTATCTCGCCTTCGCGGGGAGGGAAGTAAATACGGACACTCTTCATGCAACATTCTAAGCCTTGATCCACGATATAAAACTATTCGTGAATAGAATTATGTATTATATTAAGAACAAAACAATCATTAGAAAACAATAAAAACAAATAATGAATTAAGGAGATGTTCTTTTGCAAAGTAATATGCAAATTAGTTAAACTTACGACGTCGATCTCACACACATCATCAGTATATTAGTAAGCTATTTTTTCTATTGTGACAATGGATTGTGCGTTTTAATCGCACTGTTAGTGCGATAAATGGCCTTACTTTACAAATATAGAGATGACACCCAACTCCATACTATGTGATTTAGAAAACTTGTGAATTCAACAATAGAAGCCAACACCAACTTTATAATAAATCGTATAAATCTATAAAATAAATGTGCTCTCTATCTCTCTGTCTCTGTGTATTTCTGTCTGAAGGTACAATTGAAAACTTAGCCCTATACAAAGATCAAATAAAACTTCCCCAAGGCTAAATTTTACGAGGAATCCAATGGTGGTACATATTTTTTTAATAATAGCGTAGGGTCTGCATTCGCACAGGACATCCATGAACAGACAAGATGTTTCATTTTATTTATTACCTGGAATTGGAAAATTATAGAAATTAAAAAATCCGAATAAAAATGGTAATATGGGGTTCAGGGCTTGGGGCAAGAGTACACAGGGAGTAGCATTCATTCCTGAGCAACGTCGTCGGTTCCTGCTAGTAATTTAATATACAGGTCCAACATAGATCAATATATTCGACTTATGATGATGTAGTTTTAACTTAAACAAAAGAGGACGTGTTTGTTAACATGTAATTGTTCACATGTAATTGTTCACATGTAATTGTTAACATGTAATTGTTCACATGTAATTGTGAGACGTCAAACATAGTTTTATGTTACGGACACTGGACATTGAAAAATAAAGTCACGATAGTGAAATGGATTTATCTACCATATAAAGGACAATTGTCTGTTTATGTGTATCGGTGTGTGTGTGTGTGTGTCCAGCTAAAAGTCAGAAACTACAGTAGACACACCCACAAAGCTGATATATTCTTTTTCAGCATTGCATCGGAAAGAATATTGACACATCTTTTTGTAATCTTCATTCATTTGAGGGTCAACGGAAACGAAATTAGTCAGAGAGAGGCAACATTTACAACAATTTCCTGTTTTTTCCATCGACCTGCCCATTAGAGAGAGAGAAAGAGAGAAAGAGAGAGAGAGAGAGAGAGAAGGGGGGATAGAGAGAGGGGGAAGAGAGGGGCAGAGATGAAGAGGGTGGATGTAGAGAGCTCGAAAAATAGAGAAGTTTTCAAAGAAAGATGTTCCTATTTAATTGCCTCGTCGCGACGACAGACTTAGACACAAGGTCGGTTTTTAATGTGGGGAAAGTCCAGCTCTCTAAAACTGGGGTACTCTGGATTGAAACGAAAATAAGAATTTCCTAAGTCTAGAAAGGATTTCCACTTCATTGACACAGGACAGAAAAGATGGAGTGTAGTATACGAACATGTACTACACTTTGCTCCTTGCCAAAAGATCAATAATTGTCTGTGCTCCCGGGCAACGCCGGGTAGCCATGCTATTAGAAACTAAGAGAAGCCAGTGTCCTCCAAGCCTTACGATCTAGGGCTATAGAGATGTAAGAGACCAATCATCAATTAACAAGCGAAAAGAATCCTTAGTTTGTGGAGATCCTAAGCAGCCTAGAATAGGACTCTTAGCGCTTATTTTTGATGACATTAATAATGAATGTTTATCAAATGAAAAAATAAAGACAAAGATTATATGACTGCTCAGTAGAAATGTTTGACTAATAGTTGTTGATATCGGAGAATGATATTTTTAACAGCGGCTTCACGTGTAACAATATTTAACGTAAATTAAGTATGTTACGAGAAATATAGGTTAGCGAATGGAATGAGTGTGGTAAAATTTGTTCGCATCTGGAATTCAAAGCTGAGTTGTTTTGACATGTTGTGATTTCGGAAATTCGGTAGGTAAATTATTAGAATTAACATTTGTGTTTTGTTCTTTAGAAAAGGAATGCGTAAAAATGAAAATAATTTTTGATAAATACAGTACAATGATAGGGGGAGAAGAGATGCTTACTTGATTTCAACTAGGGAGAACGTCATGTGCTTTGCTCCTCCCATTAGAGAAACGAGTGTGAACGTAAAGCATAAAAGTTAAACTATGCAAAATCCTTTCTGTACTGAGTCTTCCTTGTGTTCTAACCTGCTGGAGACAATGCTGCCCGAAATGACGAAATCATCGAATACCGAACGAAGAAACCAAGTAAGTGCCGATTTCCAGGTTTTTTGTAACGAGGCATCTTGGCAAGTTACAAATGAATCTCCCCAACGAACACAATGTCTACGTGAAACATCTTTAAGAAGCAATGTCAAGCCTGCCCATTTGAATACATTACAGACATTCATTTGTGAACCCCGCTTGAGAGGAAATAAGGGGTCACGTTACATCTGCCTATTTAGTACCATTACAATAAATAGAGAGGCTGCTACGTTACACACTGGTACTCGCTCATTTATGCACCCTTCAGCTGATCACACACTTTCATCATCATTTTCCATGAATAACGACCGTAGATCTTCGTTATCAACGATGAAAGATCTTGTGAAAAGTTTATTTGTGAAGCTGCCACACGAGAAACAGATTATCTATCACTGTCCTCCAAGCTAACAAGATCTTTAAGACAAGCGAGGGGTCATCATATATATATATATATATATATATATATATATATATATATATATATATATATATATATATATATATATTGCAGAGCTTTGCTCTATATCCGTCTTATTATGATTATGCATTTCTTTTTTTATCCAAATCAGTTACACAGAAGAAACTTATACACAACTAACTGGGTATCACCAAGTTTTTAGGTGCGTCTTCGTAAGTAAAGTGGTCGATCACAGTCGAGGGCGACCCGAAGGATCTCTTTTCATTAGCTACTACCCCGAAGTGTAGGGGGTCGGCGCCACTCCTTTCCTAGAATTACTGCAATTACCCTCGATCCTCACCTTATAATGCTAAGCGTTTAGCAAGGAGGTATCAAGCACGATTTTTTTAAAGTCTTTGATTCGATCGATCGAAGATTGAACCTTAGCGAACACTCTAACGATTATGCCGAATCGTATCACGGCGAGAAGCTTTGTTTTAGTCAGTCAATCACACTTCGGTTTTTGTTTCTCATTATTAAACGCTTTCTCTGCTAGCTGCATAATATGCACTAACATGATTGAATGTCCTCCAAACCTTACGACCTTGAGTCAAGGTTTTCGCTTGGTTCATGTTCATGTTTGTCCATTCACAAACGTTGGCTATCCATCTTTTCTTTTGTCTACCTTTCGACCGGCTTCCTTGTATTATGCCTTCAACGCATATTTTGCATAGCCCTACACGGGAACGTTTAACGTGACCAAACAATCTCAAGACTTTACATTTGATGACAAAGGATATTGATGTGATACACAGTGAAACATAATGAAAATTGGGCGTGTCGATTGTGACAATAGCCCTGAATAGAGAGTGACCCACCCCAAAACAGGCTCCCACTTTGGATGTACTTCATTTCGAAATTTTCTGCAATAATTAAATGAAACTTTGGTGAAAACTGATTTATTGTGTTCAAAACCTGATATCAAAATAAGAGAGTATTCAGACTCTTTTTCTTTATTTTAGAGTATGTGTTCAAAGTAACCTCATTTTGTCATATATACCTCCCCTCTTAAGGAGAGGTCTAATGTCTCACAAGTAACATTCAATTGAAATACATGAATGTGCATAACATACCTTGCTCGCCATTTGTTCCTTAATGTGATCTTGCCCGACCGAGGACGTCGCTTGTAAACAAGTTCGTTGATATCCCTAAAATAAGGACCAAGATAAGGCAAACGGTTGAAGACAAGGAGTTGTTAATTCACTTTGTTCCAAACCACGAACATGGGGCGGGGGTAGGAGACAGAGCTCTCTGCAGAGAGAGGTCGGTAATAACTGATTAATCATATCTTATCTGGATATCTTTAAAACTCCAAGTTGACACGTGTGAGCTTCCAAAGCGAACTGACGACTTCTCTCCTCACACTTTCCCTCTCCTTGATCCATGTGATGTCACATCCGTTTCTAGCCCACAATGTCGAGCTGACATCCAAGTACACTAAGCTGACCCCAACCGAATCCTACCCCCTCATCCTCAACCAACAAAATCACACTCGCCCAATATTTAACATCCCTTCCTTCCATATCCGAAAATATCCTCAGATTTTTCCGTGCTCATCCATAAGCTAAACGAAGGTCTAACTCCCTCGCTCTAAGAATCAAATTATCATTTCTTTTTTATCATTATTTTCATCCCAAGTCGGTAGGAATTCTCGTCGGTCACACATGACATCTCTTGGGGTTGTAAGGAAACACTTACTTACGATAAACATCGGCACCATGCTACCCTTAACCTTATATATAACGGGACGTTATTCACCTCGGTGTCAGTACGGAAATTGTTCAGCATGACTCTCATCCACTCGAAGGTCAATCGCTACGTTTTGTCCAAATAGTAGCTCGCTCAGAGACAGAGAAATAAGCCAAGCCTGAACACCCCAGGAATGATTATCTTTAAGACAAAAGCAGTAAAAGGAAGTTAAATTAACCACGTCGATAATCTAGTATCATATTTCCCAGGCGGGCCCATTGTTGCTCAATTCAAACTGAATTTTACAACTACTCTCTCTCTCCCTCGCTCCACAAAATCTTGACAAAGCCCGCATAAATTATTTGTTACTTTCTCCCTTTTCCTTCTCTCTCTTTCTTTTTCAACTCTTACGCGCACGCGTGCGTGTGTTCAAAAGAACAGCATGCCTGTGTGAAATCAAACAAAAAATAAACAAAAACAACAATTGTCACGTGTGTGTGCAAAAATCGCATTCCTTTCATTTTTCCCTTTCCTCCCTCTTCTTTGTGTGGTGTTCGACAAAACAAAATGTCTACTCACAGGCTTCTTCCCATGCTCCTGTGGGCCCCGTTGTTAGCCTGTCTTCAATTTCTTTTTCTCTTCTTCGCCTTCTACCCAGCCGTCGTCATTGGGACGTTAGATTTTCTTTTTTTCCTTTCCTCCCGTTTTCTTTTTTGTTT
>OY744519.1:102347527-102355027 GCA_963556195.1 Sepiola atlantica
CAAACCTGTTGGGGGAGAGAGGCCTCATGAGTCCTGATTGACAAATATAGGAAGAGCTGGAGTCTCGAACAAAATATCCGGACAGCAAACCTAAAACTGCTAAAGGAGTAGATGGGCTCTGCCTATCGCCCGACATTTGCACTCCTTTGTCTATTAGCCAGGCGTAGAGGTACTAGCGCATGGACACCTAAAATACACCCAGTGCTTGGCCATGTTTCCTAGCTAGGACGTTAAATTTCGTCTCCCTTTTTCTCTATCTGAGCAACTTGGGGAAAGTTTTTTGTAACTAAGTCTCACATTACTAGTTTGGGTCGTTCTTGTTCCGACAGGGTGAGGATACAGGTTAGATAGCTTGTCTGGCTGCTATTTCCGACTGGTAGTGCAGGAACCCTAACTCTTATGTAGCGCTAAGAGCGGCTGCTCCATTAACAGTTATATAACATCGTAGGTAACTGTACGTGCCATGTCGTGCATGGAAAGGCACTATACAGTTATCACCGGTGGGCTTTCCCGAAACCACTACCCGATCGATCAAGTCTCGACTAATGGTCTGGATGTGTGTGTTTATGGGCACTAAACAAGCTCCCACTTTGTCTCCCCACTCTATCTAAAACCAAAATAACAATACAAAGCAAAGGAAACAAACCTAAATCAGACACCCACCATAATACATCTTCGCCTCAGTCCTTGAGGCTAGCATTCACAAATATCCGGGGACTTAGAACCAACATCAATGACGTAGAAACCTTTTTCCAAGTAAACTTCCCGGATATCCTAGCACTAAGTATAACAAACCTACAATCCTAAATCTCCTCACACCATTTTGACATGACTGAATACCTACGACTCTACCGTAAAGACTTTGACAAACATATGCACGGGCTAGGAGTTTATGTTCCGAACACCCTCCCCTTGACAAGAGAACATAGGCTAGAATCAGATGATTAAGCCTACATGTTCTTTAGATTAACCTTAAAGCACAGCGTTAGTTACTTATATTTCTTACACCGTTCTCCTTCGACCTAAGACTGTACCTGGCTTAACTCTGTCTCTGAAAGCATAGATACAGCACTCTCACTTGACTCGAGTGCCCAAATACATGTATTTGGGGATTTCAATGTACATCACCGTGACTGGCTTGGATTCTCCAGCGATACAGACGCAACTGGTACCTCCACGTATAGTTTCTCCATAACGCACTCTTTCTCACAGACTGTCAGTTTCCCGACCCGCCTCCTATGGTGTCGACCAGCAAGCCTCACTTCTCGACTGGTTCCTGACCTCACCGCCCTAGGCTTGTGTGACGAATGCCCGTAGCCCGAGAATCTCGTCCAAAAACTGATGAGCCGTTGCTCAAAACGACGAAATACTACAAGCGGGCTGATTGGGAATCCATCAGAGACCACATCAAAGACGCCCCATGGAGTGGAATTTTTTCTCTCCCTGCTGATCAATGCGCAAATGGTGTAACCGAATGGGTAAAAGTAGGCATTGATGCACATGCATGTTCCTATGAGAAAATTCTACAAGCCCCACTCTCCACAATGGATCACTTCGAAATGTGCAGCTGCTATTGCTCAGTGGCAGCAAGCATTCCGACAATACGGCCGCGATAAGTCTACAACGAATAGAAAAAAATTCTAGAGTCAAGAAATAATTGTAAGACTGTGATAGCTGAAGAAAAAGGAAGGCATACAAAGATCACCAGGAAACGCATCCAGTCTCAGAAACGAGGTTCTCGTGATTTCTGGAAAATCTACAATAGTGTGGTGAACAATGGGTAATCAACAACTTTCCGCTATCCAACCACAATGATGTCGTTTGCACGGCAACTGATAAGGTTGAATTACTTGCCAAGCGTTTTGCCTTAAACTCCACTTTGGACTTCGCAAACCATTCCCTCACTAATTTTCTCACTGCGGATAGAAGCCACACTCGATGACATGGTAATCACCCCATTTCATGTCATGGACATCATAAAAACCCATGACACCTCCAAAGCCTGCGGCCCTTATCTTAGATCAGTAATAGCAATAAATAAATGCTCTGCTTAGCTGGACCCTGTCCTCTCCAAACTCTACAACAAATGCATTGCTGAATCTTGTTTCCCTGATAGCTGGAAAATTGCCTCTGTGGTACCAGTCTTCAAGAATTCTGGAGATAGAACTGATACTCTAAGCTACCGCCCAATCAGTCTACTCCCGATCTTTGAATCATTGATCAATCGAGCGATAGTCCGTCACCTCGTTAATGCTAAACTTCCTTTTGACCATCAGTATGGATTTAGGCAAGCACGATCTACTGCGGATATCCTAACGGTCATCTCTGAACACATATACCATACACTGGACACAGCAGAGCCGCAGCGTTTGATATATTCAAAGCCTTTGAAAAGGCTTAGTATAAAGGTCTTCTCATAAAAATTAATCCATATGGTATTACTGGACGAATATTTAATATAATTAGATCCTTCCTATCCAACAGAAAGTTCAGGTTGTCCTCGATGGTCGCTAATCCAAACAACATGACATAAATGCATGTGTACTCCAGGGATCTATCCTTGGACATTTATTGTTGCTGATTTTCATAAACGACCTCCCTGATGAAATTCTATCTGAGATGGGTATATTTGCTGACGACACCACGCTCTACTCTCGTCATGTGGGTAAAACAGACGCGCACATATCTGAGGCAATGGCTGGATCCTTAGAAAGTGACATTCAGTCTGTAGTGGAATGGGGTCATAAATAGGTGGTAGCATTTAATACTGCTAAGACGAAGCTCCTTTCTATTAGCAACTACAAAAATCCTCTTCAACCACCGATTGCCATGGCAAATAACACCCTACCTTAGAGGCCAACGTTCAAACTCATCGGCCTAACATTCACAGGTAACATGAATTGGAACAAATACATAGAAGACATTGCCAAGGCTGCTGCAAAGAAAGTGGGTACCTTCTACCGAGCTAGAAAACTTCTCACACCTGACAGTATCATATATCTCTACAAAGCCACCATCCACCTATGCATGGAGTATTGTTGTAACATCATCCACTAGTCTCTTCCTTTTAGACAAGGTCCCAAAAAGAGCTGCTAATCTAATAGGTCTTTCACTATCCACAAAACTCCAGCCCCTGCCCTATTCCCGCAATGTTGCATCCTTGCGCTTGTTTTACAATTATTTCAATGAAATGTGCTCCGATGAACTTGCTGCTCTGTCTACAGTGGCAACTTGCCTTGTTTAAAGTGAATTAAGTTTTAAAAATATGTTTTAAAAAAGACAGAAAAAAACCCACCTAACTTAAATGGCTCAGACTCTGTGGGACTGATTGTCGAGAACGTATCTCTGACTTGCTATGATAAACAACACCGTCATTAAGGTTAGGGTGCCCCATGGGTGCTTTATGAACGCCTCTCCGTCGCCATTATTCGGGTTTGCACTTGGCCTGTCAAACCAGCAGAATATGCGATGCAACTTCTTGGTATTATTCACAAAAGCTTTCTTTGTTTTAAAATGTTCTATTGAAACAGATTATTTAGAATAGGACAGCAAAGAGTAAATCATTACATTATAAACTTTTAACATTAATAACATAGAACTTCTTTATTTAAATCTAATAGCTATATTTTGTCAAATTTTGAATAACGTATATTTGAATATTTTCCCAATTCATAAAACAGAAAATTGCGTTTATCCTTTCCGGATCTCGACAAAGATGACAATTCCCGTCTTTTCCTTCTTGTTTATTATCAAACGAAAAGTTTGTGATTTAAATCACATTTCAGTCAACCTTTTCCAAAATGTATTTGTCCGAATTTTTTTAATGTTTCATTCTTTAACTCAACGAGCATAATTTCCCAAACCAGACTATAGACAGCATCAAATGCATCCCCATAGCCTCCAATTTTAAGACACAACAATACAGACGAAAATACAAAACTAAACCTACATTAAGCCTCAACATCCACATATCAGTACTGAATAAAGATGTGGGACTTTTCGAATGATTGTTCAATTTATAAACACACAAATTGACCAACAACATTTTCCTACAGGAAAGGATGAGTGTGTGCGGTGGGAAAATAACTTATCTTTCCTCATTAGCAAGTTATGTTTTCCAATGTTTTAATTTTTTCAATTTTTTACTTTCTACATATCATCACTTTCATATATAATTTATATTTCATTTTACCATTCCTTATACACTCTATATGAATGTATACTCTCACACACACACACACACACACACACACACACACACACACACACACACACACACACACACACACACACACATATATATATATATATATATATATATATATATATATATAAAATTGAATTATAAAAAGAAAAACTATACACACATTAAGGTTGTACACAGGGTTTTTTTGACGTGGTTGTCTATACATCTGAGGAGACCTAATTAAAGGGGTCGAAATAAGTTATTATGTGTACAACCTTAATGTGTGTATAGTTTTTCTTTTTATAATTCTATTTTGCTCTGTTTAAATTACATTGAGCTCTGTTATTCAGATTCTCTACACAAAATTGAAATCTACACACTATATATATATATATATATATATATATATATATATATATATATATATATATATATATATATATATATAATCCGGAATAATCACGTTGACACATCGGTTCCTATTAGATAACCGATGTTAAGCAACGTTGGACCTAGCCAGTACTGAATGGGTGACTATTTAGGAACAGCAGTTGCTGTATGTGGTCTAGAGAGGATATGGGAACTACCAGGTTCTATCATGCCCAGAGAAAAGTTAGGACTGATAGAGTATCTTCCTGACTCCCCGAGGACGTCTTCGGACGTTATAGGAACACGACAACATCATATATATATATATATATATATATATATATATATATATATATATATATATATATATATATATATATATATATATATGTATTCTCAAATAACACTAGCATAGGGCAAATTCCGCTCCCCTTTCGCACAGCAAATCTACGCAGGCTATAAAGGTGTTACCAGTATCCCATTCACCCCGTCCAGTACTTTTTAAAAATACTTTTTATGGCTCTTCAAAGTAAGTAAAAACAATACTTTTTCGCTGACTAGGATACCGCTAAAGTTAAAATTCGGACTTAACTTCTTTTTCTTTATTTATCTCTGTCGTTCTCTCTCCCCCCCTCTCTCTCTCTATCTGTATATATATATCGAGAGAGAAAGAGAGAGAGAGAGAGAGAGAGAGAGAAAGATGTGCATATGTATGTATGTATATGTATATATATTTATATTTATATTTATATACGTGTATATATATATATTTATATGCGTGTATATATATATATTTATATATATATATATATATATATCCATACATACATGCATACATACATATAAATAAATATATATATATATATACTTGAACATTGGGTGGACTGTCATCCACTTATGTTTTAGTTAAAGTTCACAAGGCCACCCACTTTATTGACCTCTTTAGGTGTGAAGATGCTAGAATGAACACATATGAGTCACATATAAGCATTTCTTCATCCTATTTGTTATACTCTTTTTTTGCCTGCTACAACCACCGTAATATCCACCACCCGCCGCACATACACACCTCAGGATACTGAAGAAGGCCGAAGGAACGGCCGAAAATTCTGTTCTTTACAAAATATTATTTTTAAAGACATTTTGTGTACCTATACGTCAACAAATAAGAAATAAATAAAAACATTTATATATTTTTCACATTTATACACACACACACACACACACACACACATATATATATATATATATATATATATATATATATATATATATATATATATAAGTATAGCAAAAATACACGTAACTTTAACAACTGTACTGCAGTTTCACGGTTTTTACCGATCATGATCAGAAGTGCGTCATTTGATATCATATATATATATATATATATATATATATATATATATATATATATATATATATATATATATATAGTAAGCAATGAAAATATATATGGCAATCAAGCTACACAGAGGCTCCCGTATTTCATCCCCCGGGGAATCGTCAGGCTAAATGCATGGAGTTATTTTTGTCAAGTGTTTTTATATACATGGCTTGCTAGTTAACCAATCAGATTCTTTGTTGTTCCCTCAGCCAATCGTTGGGCTTCCCGCGAACAAAGGCTTTGTTGGTGACGCTCCTATGCCTATCCTATTTTTTGTTAACAATGGATTTTCCTATATCCTGTTTCCTTTGTTTTGTCAATACAGTGGGCGAATTTATTTTAACACGTGGTTTCTTGTATTTCTATTTTAGGTTTTAAATTATAACTTGTTCAGTTTTTTATTTATTTATTTATTTATATATTTTTATTTATTTATTTATTTATTTTATTTTTATTTATTATATATCATCCTAAGGTAAATTTATTTCTGTGTAAACAGCTGTTTGCTATTTCACTTCTAGAGTTTTTTAGGTTTCGGGGATCTTTAAAATTTAGGATTTCATATTTTTCATTCAGGCATAATCTACACGGGTCGTCTAAGTTTCTATATGTACTAGCCTGTCTTACTATTTTCCATTCAATTATTGGTGAGTGTCCATTTTCTTTGAGCTCCCAATAATGGTTAGCTAGTGCTGTTTTAGTTCGACGTTCTTTGTTTTTAAATGTGCTTTTGTGGTCATAGTATCTGATCTTAAAGTCTAGGGATGTCATACCCACGTAGTATTTCTTGTTATTTGGTCTTTCGTTGACAAATATCGTTGCTTGGTATACAACACTTTTAGTTAGGCATTTATTTTGTAGTGGACAAAGTTTACGATTTATGCAGTTACATCTTTTCTCTTCATTGCTAACTTTTTCGTTTCTATTCGGGTGGTTATTGTTAGTGTTTTGTTTATTTCTATTAGTATTGTTTATATTTTTGTTCTTCGTAGTGTTATTTTTGTTATATTTTCCACTTTGTTTATTTTTTTCTTCTCTGTTGTTGTCTTTTAGTATTTTGTTGTTGTGTGCCTTAATTATCATTTCTGTTTCAGCAGCTGTAGGATAGTTTTAGATTATTTTTATTGAATATTTTATGTAGAGGGTTGGTTACGGGGAAGTGTTTTTCAATCAGATTTAGGATTTTTTTGCCTAGTTTAGTTTTTAGCATCTGGTTATAGGGAGGGGTATAGTAGATTATATTTCTTTTTCTTTTGTTTTTATTTTTAATTTTGTTGTAATTATTGGTGTCCTGTTTTTTATATTTAATTTCGGTATTATGGTAACCACTATTTTTTAGAGCTGTATTGTAAATGTTGATTGATTTTTTAAAAACGCTTTCGCTGCTAGAATTGTTGATAAGCCTACTTTCGATCGAATTCGGGATATTTTTATGATTGATGGGGGTGATTAGACTTTGGGTGTACGTATATTGGGTTGGCGTTATCTTTTAGGTATGGTTCGTAGGTGTTTTTACTTAAGTTTAATGTGACGTCTAGAAAGTTCGTTGTTTTTATGT
>OY744519.1:102357527-102362527 GCA_963556195.1 Sepiola atlantica
TTATGTATCAATTTTCAGTATTTACTTCAATAGTGCTCGATATGTAAGTAGAGCTAGGTAGTAAGCTATGCAAATATATTTATGGCAATTAAGCTACACAGAGGCTCTCGCGTTTCACCCCCGGGGGAAATCTTCAGGCTAAAATGCATTTTAGCCTGAAGATTCCCCCCGGAGATGAAACGCGGGAGCCTCTGTATAGCTTAATTGCCATAAATATATTTGCATAGCTTACTATATATATATATATATATATATATATATATATATATATATATATATATATATATATATATGTCCCGTCACACAAAAGTTAGCGAAGAAATTGAAAAAGCAAATAACAAATAATAGTCTTCAATCTATTTGCATAATGAGACGTTTTTTCCGCTTTCTATACCGATTTATATTTTTCTCTTTCATTCTTATTTTTTTTTTAAACTTTCAAGTTTGAGAGGTTTTCTTTCTTCACTGATTCAGACATTATTTTATATGAATATGAATATTAGGGCAAACACTGGCGAAGCATAGTTTTTCTCCGCCATTTTAAACGAAAAGTGTACACTCCTACATTAATAGAGTTCAAGCTATTGTATACCAATATATTTTTAAAGTTGTGTTACACTTATCAAATTTAGCTACTACAGATGTTCATTTATAGAAACAATTATTTTTTCTAAAATATATTTACTTAAATAGAAGAGTCTGTAAACAGTAGGGGCCCTGTCCCAAACCGAATCCTAGGCCTTGACCGGGGTGTTAGATAGCGAACCGACGGAATAAGTATTTCCTTCTTAAGGCGATAATCATCTTATCTGGAATACATCTTATCGCGACACGTCTTCGGTTGGAAACATAACCAGGTCCATAGTTGAACCGGGTTTTTGTGATGCATAAATGCCCATTGGCTTCCATTCATAGTCACGTGACAGTAGAAACCTTCTGAAGTCATTGTCTCACTTTCAGTGGCTATCATTCGCAAAATTGCATTCCGCTTGAATACTGAGGTTCGCAAGACATAGTTGCTATTGCAACGCGTCTTGCTGGAAGCTGTTCTTGGAAATGTGTTCGCCATCATAGCAATTGCAATGGAATATTAATGAAAGCAAGATTAAAACGATTTTTAAAATAAAATATTTCGAACATTAATTCATTATTTTTATTCAACAACAATCTTTTCGGGTTGGCTGCGGATCTCGGTCTCTGGAGACCTATCTAAATATACTTCTGATCCTCCTGGGCCTAGAAGCAGGGATTTTTTTGTATTGCTCAATCTTTAGAACCCACCTTTCGCCATGCTGGAGGTAGGGAATCCGGAGACATTCTGAGCAAGACCTTTTGGCACCAACTTGACTGTCGGAGCGTGATTAGTTTGTTCTATCTACAATAATATTATATATTTAGGTTTTTGAACAATCAGAACAAAGCTTTATAACAAAATATAAGTTTTTATTTATTATGTTTTTATTTACGAATTGAAGTTCTTCCGTATATCTTTAAAGGATTTCTAACAGTCCGTTTTCAGTTTAAGGGTGAGCAGGAAGTTATTTTGAGGAACCCGACAGACTCAGTCTGTTCCATCGTATTTTGCTTCTTGGCGTTTTGCTTTAATCGTCTATATTTATAAACAAGGAGCACACCGACACGTAGTGGGATTCAGCATATCTCATGATGTGTTACCCATTTGCATTTGTGTAGGATATGTCTCCTGACATATTACTCATCATTAAAATAAACTGTTTGTTCCTCAACACACTTCCTCTAAAACATTGGTCATTCAGATAAGCCAGTCTGGCATAAGGCTATTCAATGTTTTACCCTGATACAGCATCAAAAGCGACGGAATTCATAAACGTGATTAAGATGAAAAATATTTATATTACAAAAATTATTTTAACGATAATATAAAAAAAACGGTAAAAATACGCATTTTTATAATGTATTAAAGGATTATTATGTTGACGCGTTAAGAATTAAATAAAAGAAAACATTTGTAAACTTTCATTTTGTATAAAAATGGGCAGTAAAGGTCGGAAATTAAATTGCCCTTAAGTGTTTGGATCAAAATTTTTATCAGAAAAATGGATTTTTTCACAAAAAATAATGCAATGGAAACGGTAAAAAAATGACGATTTCCGGAAAAACCGCATGAATCTGGCATCTTGCCATGATTATTTTTGCGTTCTCCTTAGTTTTAGAACGGAAATATAAAAGGAAATGATGCTCTTTTTCTATATTACTGGAAACACAAAACACAACGCAACACACACACACACACACACACACACACACACACACATATATATATATATATATATATATATATATATATATATATATAGTAAGTTATGAAAATATATTTATGGCATAACTTACCACCTAGCTTTACTCACTGTTGAAGTAAATACTGAAAATTGATACATAAAATATCATATCTCCTTATAACATTTTATGTGGATACATGAAATAATATATATATATATATATATATATATATGTAGAAAATGTGTCTATATGTGTATAGGCAAATTTGTAAAACCAGCATCTCCAGTACAATGTCTTTATCGATATCAGGGGGCTTTAAAAAAATCTTTTTTTAAATTCATTATTGGAAATTAAAAGTACGCAAAATAGCATTAGAAATAAATGTTCTGTAATTTTAACCGTTAGCCAACCACACAACGTACTTCTGAACCTTTTTTACTATGAAAATAAATAGACAAAAAAAATAAGCCAGGACTGTTTTTTTAGTCAAATCATTTCACGTATTTGACATCCTTTTTTTATTATTAAAAATTGAACTTTTCTTTCTGTAATATTTATTTCAGACAATCGAACTCTTTTAGATCGCTGCATCCCTATGCCGAACTCTTAAACGGTTTAACTAAGTATCAAAGACAAACTATTTTCGATTGTCACAAACAACATAATAATTTCACACATCGTTAAAAATATAAGCTACTCTAACAAAATGTTCGTAAAAGCGAACAAAACTAGGAATCTTTATAAAATAAATAAACAAGAGTATAACAAACTACTCACAGAAAACATTACGAAAAACTACACAAAATTAGATACAAGCGAACGTAACTAGATAGATATAATAAATGCTGAAAGTAAACAGATCACCGATAGACTAAACATTAGCGACAAAGTTATCTTATTTAAAGATCAAAAAAGTAATTTTAACAATAACCCTAGCCCTCGCTTAATTAATCCGACCAAAGCAGAAATAGGAAGAATTAGTAAAACAATTCTATCTAGAATTAACAAACAAATGAAAAAAGACCTAGAATTAAACCAATGGGTAAAATACTGCCGAAGCAATCGATTGATTTAATAATATCGAAAACAATAATAAATGTACTTTCCTACAATTTGACATAGTAGACTTCTATCCATCCATATCCGAAGAACCCTTTAACATTTCCGAGATGTATTCTGATATATCCAAGGATGAAATTAACATCTTTAAAAAATGTAGATAAGTTTTAATCAATAATAATGACCAATGGATTAAAATTAATGTGACAAACTCCTTTGACTTGGTCATGGGTGTCCTTGACTTTACGGAGGCATCAGATCTTGTGGGGTATTTATTTTATATACACTCACAAATATATTTGATAATACATATATCGGCCTATATAGAGATGATGGATTAGCGATAATAAGGGATTCCAACAAAGTCAAGGTAGAAAACTTCAAAAAAATTATACATATGGAAATGAAAAAATTAGGCCTAAGAGTAGAAGTACTGGCTAACATAAAAATAACCCACTTTCTAGATGTCACGTCAAACTTAAATAAAAATACTTACGAACCATATTAAAAAGATAACGCTAATCCAATATACGTTAACCCAAACCTAAACTTTAAACACCCCCCAAACCTATTAAACTGTAGAAGTGGAATAGCAAACAACTGCCTGCATAGAATAACATTTACCTTAGGTTAACAATACATAATAAATAAATAAAAAATAAATAAAACTAAACTAAACTAAAACATAAAAACTTAAAACATAAAACCTAAACTAGAAATACAATCAAGCACGTGTTAAAATAAGGTCACCCACTATATTGACACAACAAACAAACATGGATGAGTAATTCTAGAGAAAACAGAACAATAGAATAGGAAATAGGAAGTAAAATAACCCGAACCTTTATTTGTGAAGCCCAAGGATTGGCTAAGAGAACAACAAAGCATCTGATTGGTTAACTAGCTAGACGTGTCTATAAAACAACTGGCAAAACTAACTTCATGCATTTTAGCCTGACGATTCCCTCCGGGGATGAAACGCGGAGGCCTCTGTGTAGCTTTATTGCCATAAATCTATTTTCATGACTTAATATATATATATTGCCTCCGTTCAGTCTTGAGAGACAATTGATCCCCCTATAAGTTTAGCTGCGCGTGTAATTGTGAAGCAAGGGTTTCGCAATCCGGAACCACAATTCCCCTGAATCGATATTGCTTGATTCCAGTGTCAAGGAGAAGTCCAGGACGACGGGAAACAATTCTGAGAAGTTATTTCCCTTTAGCTTGAACCCATTTAGAAGCTTCTTGTAACGTAATGGTATATACGGTATATTCCCTTCTCACCTCTGCATCGATTAAGACGTTGGATATTAACAGTCATCGATGACTTAGATCCGAGATAAAAGTAATCAACATAAATATTTCCCTACAAATTAATAGAACATTTCAACTACGTGGGTAAACAATTAGTCTTTTGTGACGTGATCACAGATTCTTTGTCTTTTTCCTTCGTTTCACTTTTTATTTTTCGAGTAGATATTTACAATCATTTAAGAAAAAACATTTTTATTTTTTATAAAACAATTATCTTCAAAAATTATAATCATGAAAAAAAAAGTGGATTTTTAAGACGTTTATTTTATTTCAATAACAATCTTTTTATTGTAAAAAAGAAAACAATAACAAAAAAAACAATAACAAATAAAAAATAAAACAGAAATATAAACAAAAAATGAAACAAA
>OY744519.1:102372527-102387527 GCA_963556195.1 Sepiola atlantica
GCAACTAAGTTCCCGCAATTTTTTCTTAATTATTTTTCATCTCTTGTGTTTTAAAATTTTGTTATCAATTATTTTCGAAAATTCTTTTTTGGAATAATTTTGCAATATTTTTTTGTTTTTATTTAGTTTAGTTAAGTTAATTTCTGTTTATTTTCAAATCATTAAAATTAAGAAAAAAATGAAACTTTTCGACACCTTCATTTTGCTTTTATTTTTTACTGGCTTTTTAATATTTTTTTTCAACGATGTATTCAAATCTTTGTTGAACGTTGGGAAGAAGTTAAAAGCAAAAAGAGGGAATATATTATTGATTAATTAGCTGTAATTTGTTTTAATTATAACATTAAAATTTAAATTTAAAAAAAAAACAGCGGGAAATTTGCCCAATATATATATATATATATATATATATATATATATATATATATATATATATATATATATATATATATATATTCTTGGCGCAGAACTTCTCTCGGCGAACGATACATTTTTGAAGATAATTTCTCTGTGCTTTTTCTTTTCAAATATTTTTCGGTTGTGTCTCGTTTTTCCTTTTTTCCCCTTGTTTTTCCTGTTTCTTCCGGAATGATACTTTCATTTCGTCCGTTATAAATAATATTTATAAGATGAAAAAATGTAAAAAAATGCAAATTGATACTTTTCCCCTTTTCCGGCCGGATTGTTTTTATTCCCTCGGTGTATGGCAGCGTCAACCCTACAAAGGATTTCTGTGGGTGACAAAAATAACAACAACAAAAAGTTTTGTTCGTTTTGCAAAAAAAAGATTCTTATACAGTTAATGCATATATATATATATATATATAAATATATATATATATATATATATATATACATATATATATATATAAATATATATGTATATATATGTATATATTTATATATTAATATATATATTAATATATATATATATTTATATATTGATATATTTATATATTTATATATTAATATATATATATATATTTATATATTTATATATTAATATATGAATATATTTATATATTAATACATTTATATATTAATACATTTATATATCAATATATTTATATATTAATATATTTATATATATATATTAATATATTTATATATATATATTTATATATTAATATATTTATATATATATTTATATGTATATATATATATATTTAAATTTATATATATATATATATTTAAATTTATATATATATATATATTTAAATTTATATATATATATATTTAAATTTATATATATATATATATATATATATATATATATATATATATATATATATATATATATATATATATATATATATATAATGTGTGCCTGTCTTGCTGTGTTTGTGTATGTGTGATGAAAAACAATTATTTTTCTATAATTCAGATCGATTTTTATGATAATTGAGCTTAATTGACGTTTTCTAATACTTATCTGATGGCTTTTTTGCATGGATTTTCGTCGGGATATTGTATGGTTTTTATCTGGCAATTGACTCTAAAGACGGGGATGTTGATGTGGTTACTTGGACTAGTTCAAGTATGCTCTGAATTTCTCTCCAGAAACATGTATAAGATTTCGTTTGCTCCGACATTGATCTGAAATCACAGTATGATATTACTCTGAATTGTGATTATATATATATATATATATATATATATATATATAATGAATAAAATAAATAAAACAAAATGGTGAGATGATAAAATAGTATCTTTAAAATAATCCTATGAAAAAGACAATCAGTACACGAGATAGAGCAAGTATAAAATGATATGAATGATGAGAATAAAAATGGGAAAAGAACAATATTCATTGAATCATTAAGTAGTTTAAACAAGGAATATATTAATTTTTTTTTTCCTTTCCTTAACCCATATATTTTATTAAATGCGAGGTTTTATAGTAGGTTTGATAACACCTTGCATTTTTGATAATCTATGGATTAAGGAAAAGAAAAAAATTATTGATATATTGCTTGTTTAACTACTTGCTGATTCAATTCTTATTCTCATCATTCATCCAATTTTTATTCTCATCAGTCATTTCATTATATATATATATATATATATATATATATATATATATATATATATATGTGTGTGTGTGTGTGTGTGTGTGTGTGTGTGTGTGTGTGTGTGTGTGTGTGTGTGTGTGTATGTGTGTGTAAGGATGCTACACAGAAACATTCAGTAACTGTCGCAGCAAATCATCAGAATAAATGCATGATATCATGCGTGAATAAGCCATGGACGTTTCTATGTAATTTACTTGCCATATATAAGTTTTCATACTAAGCTCTACTCACGTAATGGGTACTCTTGAAGTGAATACTAAAAATATATCAAAATACACAATATATTATATTACCTTGTAATATTATATGTGTATATACATGAAATAGTAAATAATATATTTATGACGGATATAATTAAATTATTATTCTAATAAAGCTCTATCTGATATGATATAGATTACTTCTTGTCAGCAAGATCTGATGTATTTTATCGAATTTGCCCAAATTTCGATATATATATATTGATATATATATATATATATATATATATATATATATAGAGAGAGAGAGAGAGAGATATATATGAAATTAAAAATGGAACAGTGGAAACCCATAAGCTTATAGGTCTTCCACTGTTCCAGTTTTAATTTCATCCCGTCGGATTGTTTTATCCTTTTATCTACCTATATATATATATATATATATATATATATATATATATATATGTGTATATGTGTGTGTGTGTGTGTGTGTGTGTGTGTGTGTGTGTGTGTGTGTGTGTGGTATTGTATATAGTTCTTTAATAATAAAGATATATGGTAGTTTAATCATTTCTTCCTGTCATTTAAGTTTCAGTCTTTATTTTAAAACGGATGCGAATTCCCTTTTTCTGTTTGCTTTTCAGCGATCAACTCATTGAATACTTCACTGACATTGAAGAATGAGTCATGCGCTTTTTTTTGTTTTGTTTTTTTTCTTGTAAAAGGAAATGCTAACAACCAATCCCATGCGCAAAATCCTGGACTAAAACGCCTCCCAGATATGAAAGAAAATAACGAATAAATACAGTTTTATGATTAACGGAGAAATTGTTTGTTTCTTTGACCAAATTTTGAGAATTGGACTTCTTTTTAGCTGAAACCAAATGTTGTCTCCACTTACATTTTTGTGAAAGTTTGTTGTTGCATATTTTGGTTTCTAGCGTTTTATTGTTTATCTTTTTCATTTTTATCTTCTTTTTTTTGTCGACGACGACGACGAAAGGGATTTTCGCAAGTTTCAATTTCGTCTTTTTGTTATTTCTCGTACTTGTACAGAATAGGATCCCCGGAGATGTACGAAGTTTAAAAAATATCGTTAGTTTTTGCCAATAATCGATAACTAAATCAGTATTTGATCGATATTTCGCCCACCTTACTGAATTCATGGAGGCAGGAGTTCGCTAAAAAACCTTTTCATTCGATCATTTAATAAATGTTTACACACTTTCAAAAAATATTTTATATTCTTCGTCATGGAATTGGAAAATAGATTCTTCTACCTCTAAATATTGTCTTTCTGCGAGAAATGCCATTATTTTCTTTTTGTGAGGAATGATAAATTTTTCATTTTGTGAGAATGGCATTTTTTTCTTTTTTGTAAGAAATGAAAACTTTTTTTGAATTCATAAGCTATAATAATTTTTTTTAATTTATATTAGTAAATTAAATTTAGTATTAATTAATGGTAGAATGGAGTGTAGTTAGTTTTTGGTTTATTAATATTAATAATTGTATTTGTAGTGAGTCATAAGCGATAACAAAATACCATTTTTATCTCAAAATAGAAAAGATTGGAATTTCACCGTAGAAAGAAAAAACGATATTTCTCACAAAAAGGAAAAGAATGTAATTTCTCACAAAATTGAAAAAATTGACATTCCTCACAAATTAGTAAGTGCAATTTTCCCCAAATAAAACAAATGCCATCCTACAAAAATAAAAAAAATATCATTTCTCGCATAAAAATACCGTTTCTCCCCAAAACAAAATAAATGCTATTTCTCGTAAAAAGAAAAAAAAATTGCCATTTCCCACAATTTTTTTTTAAATACCATTTCACAAAAAGAACAAAATTACCATTGCTCACAAAGAAAGAAAAATTACATTTTTTTACGAAAAGAAAAAAAATACCATTTCTCACAAAAAGAAAACAATGTCATTTATCTCAAAAAAAGAAAAACAATTCTATTTGTAAAAGAAATTGCAATTTCTTACGAAAAAGTTTTAGCATCGTTCGGATATCACGGAAATGAACAAAACCTAACGATAAAGCTTCTTAACTTCGTATTTGTTCGGGGATCCTATGATCTACAAGTACCTATGTCTTATACCGAAACGTCGATGTTGTATCGTTTCTTTCTTTTGGGGCATACTTCGATCATTTTTATATAAAAACAAGGGTATTGTTATTGTATTACCTTTTACGATCTCTCTTAGGAAAATTAGCTTTTTTTTTTCTTTGGTAATTTGCTTCAGTTTCGGAAATTTCCATAAACTCAACCAAATCAGGAAAGATAAATAAAAATGTCGGAATGCGGACGAAGCTTTCTTTCTCTGTATCCCCCTCTCTCTAAAAATAAAGTAGGATAAAATAAAATAATTGAAAATAAAAAAGCGAAATTTCCATAGAGTTTTTTTTATCGAGGTGCACCGGGATCTTTTTCAGCTGGGGAATCGGACATGGCATCTCCCAGGAAACTGGAACTACTTGATTTACTGTCGATATCAAAGAACACGTTCTCTGATAATGGCGGGCTTTGCTGTCGAGGTGATTTCAACGGTACGTAGTCAGAATTCGGACCGTTAACGGATTTTTTACGTGCATCAACGGAACTGACCGGTGGTAAAATGATCGCCGCCGGTGGCAATGGCGGTTCTTTCTTCGAGGGTTCGTCGTTATGGTCGAAGGACTGGGCGCTGGTTTGCTTTGGGACGCCTTTGCCGTCCAGTTGCAAGTCATCTACGGATGAATTGACTTCGTTTTCTGTTTTGGGGTAAGAATTGATTTTGTTTTCCGATTTGGGCGAGGAATTAACTTTCTTTTCCAATTTTGGAGAGGAATTTAATGGCGGGTGTCCCGATGGATAATTGCTGGAGGCTGATTTTTTCCGGTTTTCTGAGGAGCGTTTACCAGCTGGCGGGGGTATAAGAGGGACCACTAAATCGCTACCATTAGTTGGTGGTGTGTTGCTCCCAGGTTGAGTCGATGCTGATGAAAGGGTCAGCTGGGGGTCACTTTTGGTGAAGTGTCGTAAATTTTCGTTGACCTTTCCGGGCGAATCTTTGTTCACGTCGACTGATGACGGGATGTTTGGCTTTCTGGGAATGTCGACCGACGACGACGGTGGTGAATATTGGCCGGTGCTAGAATGCTTTCTAAACCCGTTTGGATTTGGCTGGTCTCCGGGGATGTGTTTGGGCGCCATCGGCTGGGTGGGTGATGTGACCACTTTCTTTTTGGGTGCCGATTCTGGCACGGGATAATTTGGTGAGATGTATGGTTGGATAGACGACCAATTTGGATGCTCGTCCTCCTTCGTAGAACTTTTACGGTCAGGGGGCTGAGGAAAGTGCAGGATCTGGTGTGGGTGATTCTCCTCTTCATAAGCAGCGTTTGTGGCCGTATGCTTGGGGCTTCCTTCATCCACCGGAACCACAAAGACGGGTGGTTTCGGGCCGATCACGTTCACACTTTGCCCATTCTCAGCTGGGGCTTGTCCAGTTTTATCATCGAACACCATAAACATCGACTTGCTGCTCTCTGGACAAACAAAAATACAAGAAATAAAATCATCTATTACACAGTTTAAATTATGTCTTTTAATTTCAATTTATTTAAATATCCAATCCTAAATTTGTCTACGGTCAAGTAATATATATATATATATATATATATATATATATATATATATATATATATATATATATGTGTGTGTGTGTGTGTGTGTGTGTGTGTGTGTATACTCTTTTTAGGCGATTTTAGAATCTGAATCAGAATCAGTAATTGTATCGTAATCGGGAATATAGAAGAGAATCGGTAATCGTATCGAAATCGGGAAAATATTGGAATCTTCTCATCACTAATGCGGGCACTCTGAGTGAGTTTAATAACAAGCAGTACTAATAGCTTCATTGCGAGATCCAACACAGTTTGTTGTTGTAGATCACTTTCGCTGCTCGTTGTAAAATACCCGCTGACTCGGTATTTACAAAGTTAAATTCCTCCTTAATTATTAGCTAATTTGCGGTGGCCAACGGGGGAACGCTCTTGACTACGAATCAGTGGCGATTTGTGATCGGAGTTCGAACCCACCGACCGTCGGAAATTAACTTCCTGCACTGAAGATTGCGTTAGCATGAAACATTGATGTCTGTAGGTAATAAATAATTAATATTTATTTATAAATATTATATATATATATAAAAACATTTAGTTAACACAAATGTTTATGTTGTAGCTTAATTTAACATCATGTACAACCTTAGTTATTCAGGGAACAGCATTCTATATATTCATCAAAACGCTTTTATTTGCATACAATTGTTTCTGCCCATCTCAAGAACATACATTTTTATTGATATACAAAATATCATCGATTTTTTTTATGAAGAGCCTTCTTCAGTTCATAAAAGTTTACTCGTCAGGCTAAAAATTGAAATCCGTCTAATATTAATTTATCTTTTATATATTTTCTTTTTGCTTACTATTTTTTCAGGAAAATACTTATTTAATCCTATTTTTGCATATAAATGTTCATATCATAATACGTCTATGCCATGTGCATTCTTTTCTTTTTACTGCGTTTGTATTCCATCAATAATAATTGATAAACACATACTTCAAAGAGTAAACATATTTTGAATTATAAATATTTCCGTTCAACCGTAATCATTCGGATTTAAAATCTTAAAAGAAAAGATTTTAAATCCAAATGAATATATGGAATGTTGTTCTCTGAATAACTAAGGTTTTACACAATCTTTATATATATATATATATATATATATATATATATATATATATATATATATATATATATATATATATATATATATATATATAAGATAATGAAGAGTGACAAAAATGAATCGTGGACGAGTCCATTGTGGGTGGGACGTCGAGAAAGAAATAAAGGCGACTTGATAACTGTTAAAAAGAAAAAGGTTCGGCAGTGCAGAAAGAACTTGAACAACGACGGTTTCAAAAACGCGAAGAGCCGAAACGCTTGGTGATCGGACTATCGATGTACCGGAAGAATGCGAGTTTTGTGTCCGCTGACTAAAAATGCGGAATGAAGGAATCCCCTGACTTGTACTTCACCAAAGCGCTTGTAGAATAATTGCTTCAGTTCACGCTCGGATAGACAATGCAGAGCAAATTACTTCCCAATCGGATGTATATACGAACGAGTTTCTAGCGTAAACCAAGTCTGTGACCTCAGCAAGAAAAAGACTTTCATGAGACAAAAGTATGTCAAAAGATTGTTTAATATGTGTGCGTAGCCGGCGTAAACCACCCGGTAATGGCAAATAAAGAAAACCAAAGTTTTTTCATATACGTTCTGTTCTTTGTCATTCTTGTTGGACCTTAACGGGTACCCTGAAAGAACGGGTAATGCAACATATATATATATATATATACAATAATATTTTTTAAATAAATATTAAATATTTAAATACCTAGAGACATCGATGTTTCATGCTAACGCAATCTTCAGTCTAGGAACTAATTTTCAACGGTCGGTGGGCGCGAACCCCGAACACAAATCGCCACTGATTCGTAGTCGGTGATCTTAACCAAAGGGCCATCGCAAATTAATTAGTAAATGCAGAATAACTTTAACTGTAAATAGCGACACGTGGCCGTTATTTACCAGGCAGCTCAGAGTGACCTTCGAACCGGTGTTCGGATCTCGCATATAGCTATTAGTACTGCTTGTTATTAAAGCTACTCGAAAGTGCCCAGCTCTTGTGTATATATATATATATATATATACAATACATAAATATATATATATATATATATCTTTTTAATTAATTAATTAATTTATAAACCTATTTGTTGTATACAGATTTTTATAATTAATTTACAAATTAATGTTTTGCGTGCACAAAAGTTCGATATGCAAGCGCGTTTCTGGCTATAAGCCATCATCAGCATGCCTCCTTGGGCAGGGATCGAACCTTCGATGTTAATATTCATAGACTCGTTTTCTAATCACTAGACTAGAATGACCTACCCCATTCGTGCACGACGTCTTTAATATATTATTTATACATATATATATATATATATATATATATATATGTATGTGTGTGTGTGTGTGTGTGTGTGTGTATATTATAAGCGATTTAGAACTGATATATTTGCATTAACTATTGTTTTTTAGAGCTAGCTAGAGCTTTCTTTAGCTAACCAATCAAAAGCCCTGGTTTTATTACCACCTCACTACCTGCGTATTTCCATCACCCAATGAGGGTCACACATTTTGTTTTAAATCAAAATTGCACTTTTTTTTAAATAAACATTTTTAAATGCAGCCAAGTAAATAGGGACTTATGGAAATACACATTTGATTCTTTAAATAAATAGATTCGATACTTTATATTAAATAAAAAATATATTCAGGGAAACGATTATTTTATGAAAACACTCAATGACGTGAATGGATACCATCCGCTAAAGTAAGTAATAAAATATATTTAGAAAAAATATTTTTCTAAATTCTACACCAATAGTGACGGAATAGGTATATACTAGTAAGGTAAATGAGATGCAATAGAGCGCATACTTCTGATGTGACGTCATATCAATATAAATGAATGAAGACCACATAACCAGGAAACATTAACCAACCACACGCAAGTTGAAATAGAAATAGATAAAAAATATAGAAAGAATATTACACAAACCCAAATGAACTAGAACTGCCAGAAATCTTATAATCTTAACCCCACCCCAAAAAGTGTTGGCAATAGTGTCGGTTGATACTACACAAAATGGCCGTGAAGGGTCAAGCAGGATAGAATAAACGTATTGGGAGAACACCATTCTGACTTCCAAAATGGTGTTGAGAGCACAGAAATTCTGGGAAGTCTTATTGACATTCAAATTCTAGAGCACGTCAACGGCCGTTATCAAGGAGAAATCTATGGTAAAAGACTATTAAGATAACGTAAAATTATTTTCAATAGTTATCGATAGAGTTCTGGAAATATGGGGAGACTTCTGCCACTCAGACTCCAGGGAACACCCCTTGATATTGCCATTGATAATGAGTCGTTTGAAAACTCATATAAATGTCAATGTCTGTGTGTTTCATATAGAAAAGTTAGAGAATTTACATAAAAACTAAAAGTGTATTTATGCGTAAAATTTACCGGTGAAGACAATAGAACTGATTTCGAATTTCTAAGTTTCCCCTACGGGAGCTATGGGGACATAACCTCTCTTATAACTTCAAATATATCCTATTTTGATCAAATTTAAAGCATATGTATTAAGGAAGGTAGACCTCGGGTTTACTTTCGGCAGCCTCGTAATTCTCGCTTCCCTTATTTTGTCCTTTAGTCCTCACATTCGATGAGAGATGTTTCTGACAAAGGGGGAAGAATTGTTTTATGGGTCGGAGTATATCAATCTAATCGTTGGCTAGTTGTTTTTTTTTTACCTTGCAATAGTATTTTACCTCCTTACATCAAGTGGCTTCATGCCTTGTCTGCAGCGATTTCCATCAATAAAAATGGAATTGGTTTCGCATCTCTAAGAGCCCCTCAATGTACCGTATATCTATGTACTGCTGCTAATGGAGATATGTGGACAGAACCACAGCCATCGTAAAGGAGGCCCGTTCAACTGAGTCGAGTTTTTCTGATGATGTCATTGATAGTGGGAGTAAGAACCACTATCAATGAGGAACGGAAGTGCCCGAATGCCACCCTGGCTTAACGCGCATGCGTACATCTGTAATCATAGCAAATAATCAGAGCGATTAGACTCAGGCCCATAGAATTATTCATTCAATTGGAAATCATTGTTAACTTGTTCTTGCTATAGTGCCTTTATTCCTTTTTCCAAGAACATGGCTACCCTCCTGAGAATTATTCATTCACTTGGAAATCATTGTTTACTTGTTCCTTTTGTCAAACGTATTTCCTTTTTATAGATGTCAAGCGCGAAAGAAAATTTTAAAAACTACAACATGGCGTCCAACGATATAGGTATTACATTAAAGTTCGAATTTCAAGTCTTAAATGAATAAATTACAATTTTATTTCGGGATAAATAATACAATTTTAGACTAATTAATAAGTTTCAGCCACAATTTCCCCCTTTTCTCCAAAAAACATGACTGTTTAATTTATTACAAATTATTACTATATTATAAATAAACTGTTTTTTTTTGCTAACAAAACAAACAAAAAAACACATATTTTAATTTATTTCAATAAATGTTCTATTAATTATTTTGAATTATTGATTTTGTTTTACTTTCGTAATCATTCATGTTTGATTTACTTTTGTGTTTGATTTACTTGTAAGTTAAAAAATCAAGAAACATTTATTTTTTCGGAAATAAGAGCAACTCTTATCACATTATTCAAAAACAAAACAATAAAAAACACATTTTGATTTATTTCAATAAATGTTCTATTAATTATTTTGAATTATTGATTTTGTTTTACTTTCGTAATCATTCATGTTTGATTTACTTTTGTGTTCGATTTACTTGTAGGTTAAAAAAATCAAGAAACATTTACTTGGAAATAAGAGCAACTCTTATCACATTATTAAAAAAAACAATAAAAAAACACATTTTAATTTATTTCAATAAATGTTCTATTAATTAATTATTTTGAATTATTGATTTTGTGTTACTTTACTGATTTCGTAATCTTAAAGTAAATACTTTTCATATTTTATTTACTTTTAAGTTAAAAAAAATCAAGACACATTTATGTTTTTGAGAAATGAGAGCTAAAACTAATGATAATGAAATGTTCATATAAAGAACAAAGCTGCTTAAGAATAGAGATTTGTCTTCTTGTGTTTATAAACCAAGATATGTCCATGCAGTATAACTGATACTAGTCTTTTTATTCGATGCAGACCGAAAAGAATGAACTTATTTAAAGAATGAATATTAAATCAGACAAATTCTTTTTAAAAGAAAAATTTTCATGGTTTAAAAATTCAAAAATGTATGACAACACTATTTTATTATTAAGTATTAATTTAATATTTGCTGTCTATCCTACGCAAATGACACGAAATAATACATTTGCACTAAAATTTATAATAAAGAAATGGGTGAATTATATTCTACGGAATATAATTAACCCATTTATTTATTAGAAATTAATCGTTAATTAAGAAATACTGAATAATTAATGAATAAATACTGAAAATTTAATTAAAAACGATTGATTTCCTGAATTTTGATGAATTTTAAAGTGAACAGAGGGGTCAAATGCCCATAGTCTGACTTCGACAGATCTCGTTTGTTACTTTATAGCATGACGTCATTTTCCAGTGCTCTGGCCTCCTTTCCGATGGCCGTGGCAGAACGCCTTTATACTTCCAATACTTATATATGATTTTAATAAAATTTAAACCATATGTATAAGACACTAATTCAGAGAATTTTCCAAAATTTCAGTTTGTTTTACTATATTAGATGCCAAAACAGGGAAGGAGACAGTAAAAAAGAAAGAAATTAATATGGTATTATGAGTATAGTGAAAAAGTGTCTCTCATTAAATCTCGGGCAACGTTGGGTGTTCGTTCTTGTTATAAACATTCGTGGATATGAATATCAACTTACGCGATGTTGATGAGCTTTTCAAGTCTTTAGCCGGAACCACAGCTGAAATAAGAAAGAGAAAACAAAGAAAATCAGATTTTTATTCATTAAACCAGATTCAAAAATGTCTCGTTTGTTTAATAATTGATTAATAAGCGCAGGGGGGGGGGGGCGTTTTTGAACGGACAGATAACGACGTGGCCTGTAAAATCCGTTATGCCGAGTTTAAATCCAGTCCAATCTAGTATTTGGGTCATTTATGTACTAATATAGTTGGGAAAGATAAGAACTCAAAATTTCCACCCCCCCCCCCCAGCTATGAGAAAACTAGCAACTCGTTTTCAATTAAACGTATACAATGCATCATTGACGATACATATTGTGTGTTTCGGCATTAAATATCCTAACACAGATTGGTTTACCGTTAAAAAAGGAACGATGAAAACTTTATAAAACGTAAAAGTTTTAAATGAATTATTTAACATTTGGAGCAGTAGTACTACAAAATGTGCTTGACTTCTAAACAGAGCGCTGATTGGAGTAAAAATGTAACTTTGATTCTGATTTGCCTAATTAGAAACAATCTTTCATGCAAGCAGAGCACCTGTCCCGGGGGTTATAAAAGGGAGTGCTAATTACTATTCTTCTTCCTTTAGCCACGAAAAGTCACAGCTGTCTAACTCATCCACGTCGCTCCGTTCAACCACCAAACTTCTCTCTTGGGGTTAAATCCTAACCCGCCGAGCAACCGGCCCCGGCGTCGACAAGAAGGCTCCCGTATCAAACATGGCGACTAGCCGCATACACGTAGACTTATGCACCCCACACACTTACTTACAAACCACGCATGAACTCGGCCTGCCCTTCAACTAATATGTACATATGGACTTTCTCGTCAGAACATTCCTCCTGCTGTAGACTCTTCTCCAGTTCCAACAAACAGAACATTTATTCTACATATGGACTCTCCAATCTTGTAACCTTGTCCAGACTCCTAGACTTATTCTATTACTAACCCCTCCTCTATATTTACATACTAACGAGGATGCCCAATAAAGTTGTTATAAATACAGAAAATGGACTTCCTTCTTTTTTCTACCGATTTACATGCAAAAACAAAAAACTTTACGAAAACAGTTCTTCGCACGTCTTAGGCGAAACCGCCACCGAAATAAATATAAAAAGTAGCACAATCTGTTTAAATAATATTCAGTTTTGTTTAATATCTATTTTACGGCATATCAACCTCTATGTGTGTGTGTGTGTGTGTGTGTGTGTGTGTGTGTGTGTGTGGAAAAGACAAAATCCCTTCGAATTTGCAGTTTTGCTTCCCTCCACAATGGAGAAACCTATACCGAGAACACTTACAAAGCTTTAAAATATCCTCAATTTTTCATCCACAACGCTAAACTCAAAGACAACAAAACAGACTAACACTACAATCATTTTCTTCTCAAAACAACGAAATCAGCACAAATAACACTGACAAGATTACTAAAAATAAATCTTACATAGTTCTCCTTAATAATCCCATATCTATTTCCTTACAAGAACAATTAAAATCTGACATAAAAATAGTGACATCAAAATCTTAAACTATTAATGATTTACGTAATACCAAACACCATCCTCACCTATCCCCTAAGGACACCGTATCCCGAGCCGGCATTTACAAAATAGAATGTGTATTATATCCGATGTTTTATATCAGCCACAAATATATAATCCTGCATTTACGAACATAAACGGGACCTCAAACACAACAATCCCACTAACGCACTAGTCATACACAGGAACACCTTTACCCACAATTTTAACTTTACAAACTGCACCCTCCTCAAGACTTAATCCTCTATCCCACGCCGCAAGTGCATCGAAAGTGCTGCAACTCTTCTCTGATCACTATTTAACGTAAACCTTATACTTGGATCGTATTCCTTAATAAAACATCTGGCAAAAATCGCACTCAAACAATGCAATATACCTCGCCACTGAATAACAATCTTTAAACCCAGTAAAAGTACTACTTATTTTTTCTATATTTCATCTATGTTTCCATTTGTTCTTTTCCTTTTCTTCTTTTTATTTTTCCCACCTTTACCCATTTTAACGTCTTTGCTGCACGCGCTACATACATTTTTCAAATAGTCACACACGTGCCAAAACATCCCGTTGTGCATTTTCTTCTTTTTTCTATGTTTTGCCGTTATTCAATAAATTTAAAATCTTCACTGTTTCTGAAGACGTTCTTTGATCCGAACGAAACTGGTAAATTTCTCTTTTTTATAATTTCTTCCCATATTTAATTTGTTTTTCTTTTTGTCGTTTTCACACATCTTGTCTCCACAGCATTTCATTTTATGACATATCGTGTATTTTATCCTCATATATAATGTGCGTGTTGTATATATAACATATAAATTTGTCTTGTCGGATTTTTTTAAAATCAGCCCCAATAGCAATCTGTCTAACAAATCGCTACTTGTTTTTTACTAGCCTTTTCTTACACTAAGTTACTGATCAGCATATAATTTAAATCCTTTAAACAATTTCTGATAATAAATAGTCCGGCTAGGAAGTTTGTTAGACTAGAGCCATTTTGCGTTTAAGACCTAAAAATAACCAGCCGTTTGCGAAATTTATAAAAGTAGTTCGTACATTTCTCTATTTGTCTAATTTCAGATTTATTGGTGACGTGGAAGATTTTGTTTAGATAAAGAATTATATTTTAAATAGAAAATTAGTTATCCTATTCATTTTTAAAGTTACTTTGATATCATAACAGTACGTAAACTAATTAAAATGGCGTCTTAACAAAGTGTGTAAGCGGCCTTTTGTATCCATCGTTCAGTTATTAAACCGGCTTACTGGATCTTTCTCATGGATCCTAATGCTGACTAAACTATTACAGTTCCATTACACAGACATTAATATCATGTTTCAAACTCATATTACAATGAAACCTTCCTTTTCTTTTTATCTTATGCGCTACACAATAAAATGTGCACCGATACAATTACTACAAAAATCGATCACATATACATAATTCGAAATGCAACAACATTTATAAATTAAAACATTAATAAAAAAAATACAGCAATGTTTCGTAAAACTCGCTAGCAACGCTACAGTTTTATTTAA
>OY744519.1:102392527-102425027 GCA_963556195.1 Sepiola atlantica
AGATGAGTGGACGTAAATAGATAAACACGCTGAGGATTCGGAAAATCGACCAATTTTCACCTTTTAGCAAGGAGAAAAGCGTATTATCTCTTCTGATAATACATTTAATCTTTTCTGACTTCGATCAGTGAAGAAGAAATCCTTCTAGACTAAGACAATTTTTAATTTTATCTCAATCCAGAGTTCTCCTTTTGGGCAGCTGAATTTGTCCCACATTAAAAACCGACCTTGTATCTAACTCTGTATATAACCGTTAAGTGGCTCGATTCCATGGGTTCTAAGTTTTGGCAAATCAATAATAATAATAATAATAATAATAATAATAATAATAATAATAATAATAATAATAATAATAATTATTATTATTATTATTATTATTATTATTATTATTATTATTATTATTATTATTATTATTATTATTATTATTAATTAAAATATGTGTCTTATGAACTCAGCCCTAGTGTTCATGGAAGGAGTAGGAGTACATCTGAATTAAGAACTGTAACCCTCTCTTCCTTTATTCACAACAACAATTATTGATCAGGATTAAATATAAAAATCGATAAAATCGATTGAAATAAAAAATGTTGTTTTAGCAACTCGGACCAATATTTGCTAAAACTGACTTACTAAGGAGTTTTAAGTATGCACTTTGTATTAACAAATATATTTAAGTAAAAGAAATAGGAAAAAACTACTTTACTTCTCTATAATAAAGTAAAGGATTAGTTCCACTGCCACTTTGGCTATTATAGGCTGCAAACCAAAAGATTGATATGCTAATCTTTTCCGCCAACCACCTAAAAGAGTTCTTAATGCGTGTTTTCAGAAAATATGCAAACATTTTGTCTCCTTACAAACATTTATTCCGATCTAGCTGCTTCTCCCAAATACGTCTTCCACGAAGGCGGTGGCAGACACTTTTACTGTCTAACAATTATCTACTCTCACGTCACTCAAGTACACCGAGAAATTTTCTTAATAGAACGCATACGATGTAGGCACCGTAATTATTTCATTTTCATACTTTAAGTATTGCCTACATACTACATTTCACATATAAATAACAAATGTTCCTTTAATGAACTGGCCCCTGTCCTCTTCAAACTCTACAACAAATGCCTTGCTGAATCTTGCTTCCCTGATTGCTGGAAAATTGCCTCTGTGGTACCATTCTTCCAGAATTCTGGAGACAGAACTGATTCTCAAAACTACCACCCCATCAGTGTACTCACGATCTTTGCTAAAATCTTTGAATCCTTAATCAATCTAACAATAGTCCGGCACCTCGTTTATGCTAAACTTCTTTCTGACCGTCAGTATGGATCTAGGCAAACACGATCTACTGCGGATATCCTAACGGTCATCTCCTAACGCATATATCATACACTGGACAAGACAGGTGAAGCTAGGGCGGTAGCGCTTGATATATCCAAAGCCTTTGACAAGGTCTGTCATAAAGGTCTTCTCATAAAAATTAATCATATGGTATTACTGGAACTCCCTCACTGCTCCCTGTTTCCCTGACTGTACCGACATGCAGAGGTTTAAAACCAATGTGAACAAGCATCTCACTGCACAGCTCTCAACTTAGGATGCCCTCCAAAACTTACACCCTAATCCTCAGTAGCCCCTTACGTCTACAGTGGCGGCCAGCCTTGTTTGGGGTGAACTATGATTAAAAAAAAAAACAATTAAAAAATTAACCCACACAATATAAACATTGCCTCAGTCTACAAGAAATTCTTCTTGGACGAAATAAAAATAATTTCTTCGATAAACTTCTTCATTGGATACGTTATCAGAACAATATTTTCAATAAAAACTATTTAAAATTTATTTTTGAACAAACACGAAAACATTGATTATAAACAAAAAAAAAACATTGATAAAAAATACACTCTTGAAATACTATTTTCAATATTTGTGGAAAATACCACACTCCAAACAAAATAAACATTGCCTCATTCTAGAAGGATCACTTCTTACGCGGAATAAAAAACAAATTCTTCGGCCTTATTCTGTATTGAATACGTTATGTTTCTTCGTCATTTTTCTTTTGGGAGGAGGGTATTTTTAATTTTTTGATAAAAATAACGCGCTGAAAAATATCCCTATTGGGGTGTGTGGTGTTCTTTAAATATAAATTAAAACATGTAAATAAATACAAATGGATCAGAACGCATCCCTCCCAAAACGGCACAGGATTGTTACCCCTCAAAATACCTCAGTCTAGAAAGATTTATTTCGCCAAAACATGGTTTAATCCTATTTCAGTCACCTAATTTACTTACAATGAAATTGGTTCTTTTCTTATATTTTTTTAAATTCTTATTTTTTTAGAATTGCTACTTTAATATTTATTTTATTTTCAATTAAATCATTATTTTTCCCCAGGGCAACTCCTATATAGTTGTCGCCCTACACGGCCAGAGTTAGACAGAATGTCAGTTTTTAATGTGGGAAACCCCTATCTCCCTCAGAAGAGGCACTCCGGATTGGAGCAAAAATAAAAGTTGATACAGTCTAGAACAGATACTACACTTTAACGTTAATTCTAGTTTTAAAATTAAAATTAAAATAAACCGAAAAAATACTTTATCTTTTTTGTCCTAGGTCAGTGAAGTAGTAATCCTTCTAGACTGAGAAAACATATTTAAATAACAAAATGTATTAATATATATTTGATTGAAGTTTAAATATAAATTAAAATAACAAGTTCGCTTGATATTTTTAATATTTATTTTTTTAAGTTAAATAATTATTTTTTATTTTCCTCGGGCAACGCCAGTACACGGGTCCTGCTAGTTGTATATAAAATGAGATATAGTAAAATTTGTATTTCGTCTATTGTTCAATAAAACTTGATAACTAAAACATTAATTCGAACCGTAAGCTACTACCCAGGTCATGTCAGCTAGTTTTAATGCAACTTGTTGAATTAAATCTTATAGTCACTAAAATATGACAAGACAGAGTAAAAGCGAAAAATAAAAAAGAGAAGAATGAAAGAAATCAAGGAATAAAGAATGGAGGTAACAGAAGACAGAAAGAAAGCGAGGGTAAAAGAAAAAAAGAAAGAAAAATAATGAGAGAAAGAGAGAGAAAGACAAACAGAAAGAGAAGCATGAAAAAGAAGAAAGAGAAGCAGAAAGAGAAACCAATGATTTTCCATTGGACTTACAAATACTGTCCAGTTCTTGATGCCTTACAAGTCGTATACTGATACTTTGGCTAGTATTCATTGATATTAATATTTTATAGTTGGTTTGTGTTATTTGTTTTACGGCATATCAACCCTTTGTAGCGTATGTAATGCTAATAGATTGTAAATGAGGCATCGGATATCATTAGAGAAACACAAATCACTATTATAAACCATAACTGAGTGTAAATATGAGGGTCATGCCTTTTCCAGGAGGTTGTGGTGCGTAGTCCGATCACAATAGGAAATACGCTCGATTTAAGTTCCATATAGCCGATTCCATCGTCTGCGGTGGAATCCATTAGACCAAGTTAATAATAAAAATGTATATATAACTCGCGGGACCTATATATATAACTCGGGAAAATTGAGGAAAACCAGAATGCCCCCCCCCCCCATTGACCGTAAAAGAACCGAAATAATTATTTTCAACAAAAATACTAAGCATTTATCCTGAATAAAAAAAGACTATTGGGTGGGTGAATAATCATTGACTTGTTTCCCTGGCCGCGGTGTGTGTGTGTGTGTTTTTTGGAGAGAGAGAGAGAGAGAGAGAGAGAGAGAGAGAGAGAGAGAGAGAGAGCTGGGTCTTTGTGTACTTTATAATTAAGAAAAATATAAAAATGGCTTAGTTGTGTATAATTAACCGAAATGCACTAGGTTGGAATTTAAATTTCATAATGAAATAACATTGGGGTGGAAGAAAATTACTGACGCTTTAGCTTGGCTGCGGTGTATTTGAAGTGGGGCTTTGTTTTTTTAATTTACAATCAAACAAAAGAATAAAATGGCTAAATGATGTACGAATGAATAAAAATGCATTATGAGGCAATTTAATTTCGTAATGTAGGCGACGGCCAAGGGACACTCACCAACTTGTTTGCTTGGCCGCAGTTTGTGTGTGTGTGTGTGTGTGTGTGTGTGTGTGTGTGTGTGTGTGTGTGTGTGTGTGTGTGTGTGTGAGGATGGTGTGTTTATAATTTACAATATTCGAATCGGATTGCAACTCCAAAAGTAAATTGAACTTTTCCACCCAAAATGCTAATTCTTTTAAACTACGATATAAAATAAAATCTGCGTAAATATAAGTATGCGTAATAATAAAATGAAAGCATTCATTGAATTAAGAAAACAATAACAAATAGTGAGACGTTCTTTTGTAAAACTATATGTAAATTAGTTAGCCTGAGTACGTCCATCGCATGGATTGCTCAATATATTAGAAAGCTGAAGTTTTTCTATTTTGTATATGAATTTGGCGTTACAATGTCACTGTCAATGAAATAAACGGCCCAACTCAAATAGATATATGATGAAGTAACACTAGAAGTGACATTTTGACGACACATCGTAGAGCTAGCGTGGAATACATCTATCAAGCTTGAGTCCACAACCGAGAAAGAGGAAAAGCCTCGGGTTCTAATCGTGCTTTTTTTTTTCGTTTTTCCTTTCGTTCGTCCTTCCCTCCATTTTTTTAAATGTCTTTTCTTATACCTTTCTTTCTTTCTTTTAAGTAATTTCTATTTTTCTTTTAAGTAAATTAGCATTTTGGGTAAAAAAAGTCAATTTACATCTGCAGTTGCGATCCGATTTGAATATTGAAATAAATATTTATATGGCCAAGGTTGTAATTTCACCACGTCCTCGACTAAGTTTATAGAGAGAATTTTCTGGAAAATAAAATAGAAATGTGTTTTACTTACTTGTGGCAGGAGACGGTGTCAGAGGCGTGTGAGCTGAAACAGGAAACATATTTTAACAGAAGATGTTTTAAATATAGTAAGGCTTCTTTAAAGCTGGGGTTTTAACCTGTCCTTAAAGCAAGCAAGGGATTAAAAATGAAAGGAAAGAGGAAAGAAAGGAAAACAGGAAGAAAAAAGGAGGAAAAATGTAATATAGTAGGGGGGAAAGAAATAAAAATGGAAGAATGGAAGAAAAAAACTAGTATAAAGATAGTAAGGAAGAAAGAATAGATTAAGCAAAGAAATAAAGAAGCGGAAAAGATGGTACTTGTATGGAATGTAGGAATCGCCAAAGTCGATCTGCATTTTTAAGACCAGCGAAAAAACGCTACCTCAAAAGTAAAAACATAAATAATAATCAGCGAATTATTACATTTAAATTACATTTTCAGCAATTATAAATACTAGCAAATATATGCTCCCTCCGGTCGCATATTTTTGCTAGGCTGCTGCGTCAGAAATGAACGCTCACGCGTAAACCGAGGGAGCCCCAGTCATATTTCTTGGCTGGTTAGACATTGATTTTCTTTGTTTCCGACCAAGAATATTTTTAGTTAAAAATATATTTTTTTTTAAATTTCGACCCCACCCCAATTTTTTTTTTACCCTCCACCATAAATAGAAATATTTTTATTTATAGAATTAATAAAAAACGTGTTTTGCCCCCCCCCCCCAATTTTTTTTTACCTTCCCCTATACTTAGAAATATTTTTAGTTAAGAAAGAAGAAAAGAAAAAAACATTTTGTGTTAATTTTTTTGTTGACAAAAGAAAGAAAGAGAAGAAAATCACATTTTTTATTTTAATAAATTAAACACAGAATAATAAAAAACAGTTTGTAAGTAAAAGCTTTACGGCGTAAAAGGTAAAGCCTAAATCCTAAACACACTTAGGGTCGTAAAAATATGAAGATGTGTGGGTGTGTGTTTTAAATAGTAATTTTTAAATCAATTATTATTTTAATTAAACAATTTGATTCAATAAATTTGTGTTTTAAAACATAATGGTTAATAAGATTAAGAAAATAAACAAACTCAGAACGTTTTAATTAAAAAAATCAGAGTAAAACTAACACGGTAAATGCCAGCGTTTTGTTTACATTTTAAATAACGCGCCCGTCTTGCGTCCATACTGATTAATCAGAGGGAGGTAACCGTTTCAATGGATTAACACTGGCTGTTCAATCAGTTTAGCAATCGGTAGATTAACTACGTAACTCACTTCATATATATATATATATATATATATATATATATATATATATATATATATATATATATATATATATATATATATATATATATTTCTTTTATTATATATATAAAAGAAATAATTATAATTTATAAGTAAGATTATTACCGAGCAAAATAGCGTAAATACATGTGGAAATCTGAAAGAAAACAATCATGGGTGTATATTTGCGAATACTAATTTATTATAAGTTTAAAAGCAATTACTTATGTAAATTGAGAAATGCGCATAGTGTTTACGGTGGTTTTTGTAGTAGTATATAAAGAAGCTGGCAGACTAAGTAAATAGTAATATTACTCTGATGGAGTTTTGGGTTCAGACAGACAGATACATAAACTCCATTATTAATAGATATAAATGTACTTTATATTGTTTGGGTTATTTCTATTATAAACCTTTGGGATTTGTGCGTGGGTGTTTAATGGGAGGGATTACAACCCGCCCCTTTTGCTTTTCTATAGCGAATTGACATAATAAAATGAGTTGAACTTGGCAAATCTTTTATTGTTATATAACAATATTCATGAAATATATCAAGATTTATCGTTGGATAATACATAATTCTTTTTTAGATCCGGTAAGAAAAACGTCTAAAACGCTTATATTTATTCCCAAAATTTTTAAGTTTACAGTACATGTTTAAAGTTTAATTAGATTAAATTAAGTGCTATTTGGAAATTATTTAGGTTGAACTGGAAATTAAACTATTAAAATATTACACATGTTTTTGAAGGCTCAAAAATGTAAAGTTTAATCTAAAAATCGAAATAAATCAATTTGATCCATACATTTTTATTTGTGCAATTCTCGGTTCAGTATATTCAAAGTTATTTCCCTTTAAACCAAGACGATCCATAATACACCTGCATTTTATTTATCTCCTCTCCATGATGTTAAACACAATGTCAGGTGTGGTTTTGAAAACCCAGCGCACTAGGATAAGTGCGCTCTGACCTACAAAAAAGGCTTGAGCAGCTCCGTCGGCATTCCCTGGGTAAGGGTGCCTCAGGCGATTAACAATAAACTAAGCCCTTCTCAAAGGTAAAGCCTGTGAGGATGGACCTTCTCGAGCTGAACAGAACCATACCTCAGCCCGACAGCAACAGTCACTGTCGGCCCGATTGTCGAGGACGTATCCAAAACTTGTACGAACGCTCGTTAGTTCACTGATTGGGGGCGAGTGGTTTTTAGCATTCTGTCAATCGCGGTCAATGCTAACATGGCTGGATATTAGATAACACTTGAATTGAATCTTTTTTTAAATATTTTTTTACTTTTTATATCAGAATTATTGAAGTAAATATCAATGTTAATTTTTATAAATTTGCGATATTTGATCTTTAGTGTAAACAGTATAAACAACATTATCGAATTAATTTGTCACAACAATTGTCTAAAATTATAAAAAATAAAAAAAATATTCGTAATAATGAATATCTTTTTTATAAAAATAATTTGTGTTTTAAAAAAGTTTACTTTGTAATAGCAAATTAATAGTTTCAGGATTTCTTTTAAATTAATTAAAAAATATTCTAAATGCTTTTTTTTTCGTTTCATAGACAGTTTTTTTTTCAGTGAGCGAATGAAATGAAAATATATTTAATGATTGAAAATGCTGGTTAAGAAAATTATACTCCCTACTCGCCGACTTAGTATGATGTAAAATTATTGCCAATGAAATAGGCTGTCTTTATTATTAATAATAATTATCTCCTTTATTTTATTTGTTCAATAGATGAAACGTGAAATCTTCGGTATTATTGTAGATTAGCAATCTCTGTTAAATCCCCTCCCAAATGAGATTTTACTTTTTTTAGACGCTTAAGTGTGAACATTCTGATGTTAGCAAAATGGGAATGTGTTTTATTTACTAGCAGGTAAGACACAAGGTCGGATGTAGGTTTGATGAAAGTGTTACACCCGACCTTGTGTCTAATCTCCTAGAAAGCCACATGGGAAGTTATAAAAAGTATTTACAAACATGAAACAACTCAGTTTATCAGTTTATCAAAACTAACTGATGTGGCAGTTTACCCCTAAAATTGTTTTTAAAAGATTTTGTAATCAAACTGTGGCAGCAATTAAATTGCATTCATTATTAAATGAAGAAGATACCGCAGAAACAGTTCATCTTATTGAAAAGGTTTCGACATTTTGGAAAATGTTTAGTATCAAAGAAATGCATGGTAACATTAAGAAAAATGATCCATAAAAAAGGTGATCAGATTTAAATTATGAAAAGCTTATAGTTTTTCTAATTCTGTGAGAATGACACAAAAATGTGAAGCAAGCCAGGAAAAATAATTAAATCATTAACAAGGGATACTAGTTCAGCCATTGAACATACATGCAATGGTTTAACTGATGTTTGTATATCTTTGCTAAGCAGTCGGTTTAACTTTGTTATGCTTGGTGAATTTACCATAGACTATTTATAAAATCAATTTGGAAAATTAAGACAGTATATATTATCGTATAATGAACAAATAAGTATTTTCTTCATCTTTTGTAAAATAAATTGTACATGTAACAAACCAAATCACAAATTTTGTGAAAATTATCAAAATTGTTTCTCTAAACTTTATTTTTCTCATAAAGTATTTAATTTTGTAAAATGTTTAACTTGTTTTCTGATTATATTATGTCATTATATTTTCTATAAAAAATTAGTCATAATAAATAGATTGACTCATGATTTTTGAAATATCTAAAATGTGCCTAATTCACAGTGAATAAAGTGATTTTTGTGCATTTAGTTATTTTATATTTTTATTTTTTCGTTTTACATTTGATTCTATTGAAATAAATCCATAACTGTAAGGTGCTTCTCACTAATTCTAATGAACTAATTACTTGACATTACTAAGAAATTCCTATCTAAAATCTTCTCAGTTATTTAGTAGTAATTTTGGCCTTCACATGTACGTTTCCAGTCGTGGACCCCAGTCGCATGTTTGCCAGGTCTGGTATAAGTCTCGCCATGCTTTAACCATATTCAAATTATATACCCTAAATTATACTGGCACAAAGAATGAACTCTTTAATATTTAAGTACAATTTTTTGCTTCGGGCAAGCGACTAGTAATCGTTGCTAATTAAATAGATTGCCGTTGTGTTTCACGCAAAAAGTAAGTAATATTTTTGATAAAATTGATTATTAAATTAAATACCCCTCCTCCTCCTCCTCCTCCTCCTCCTCCTCCTCCTCAAAATGTTACCTGTTGTGTCACCCATTGCGCTAGGGTTAGATTGTTTGAATCAGGAAAAGTGAGTTTCCAAAGACTGGTAAATTAAAATAAAATAACAAAAACAAAATAGAAAATTAGACTTTACGTTTACTATATCCTCCTTCCCCCCCTCTCTCTCTCTCTCTCTCTTTCTCTCACTCTCTCTCTCTCTCTCTCTCTCTCTCTTTCTTTATTTCTATTCATCTCTTTCTAACAATGGGTTAAATAATATGAATACTAGGGTTATATTCTCTATTGTTTATAATGGACTATTTCAATCTTCTGTTTTATAGTTAGTTTTATTAGTTAATTAAGAGATTGTTAATTTGGTCAGTAAACTACAAATTATGGTTAATTAGATAAATTAAAATTGATTAAAAAAACAATTCCAAAACCAATGAATATTTTAGCATATGTTTTGTGTTATTAAAGTATATAGGAAAAGGCCTTAGGAAAACAAGCGTTCATTAACTCAGCTCAAGTATAATAATGGGTTATTAAAATAACTCACATGTAGATATTTAATTCTAACGAGATTTTAAAAGTATATTAACGAAATCAAAATGTTTAGGTAAACCTTTACGAAGGTAAAAAGCACGAGGATATGCTCAAAATATTTTTCTTTTTTTTTAAGTATAAAAATTATTTAATAAATAAAAGTATTTTTATTTTTTAATATATCAGCTTCAGGCCGTAATATTTCAGAGAAATGACCAACATTTTCCCCAAAAAAGAAGACATTTTTTCATTATTTTAAATTCTCATTTTTCTATTCGCACCCATTTTTTTTTTTGGGGGGGGGGGGGGCGACCCAAGTTAGAAACCCCGAAAAAAGTACGAAGTTAAAAAGCTTCATAGTTTATACTCGGTAATTTCCGTTATATCCGAACACTGAGAATAGGAAAGTTGAAATTATAAACAACGCTGAAAATACGAATATTTTAGAAAAAGATTTTACTTACATTATAATGTTATTTTTCTTAGTGTTAGGAATGTTATTTTATTTTAAAACTAGCTGTACCTACTCGACGTTGCCCGGGATGCAGTGCAGTAGTTTTAATTTTTATTTCTGTGCACATTTTTAAACTTAAGGTAGAAAATTCTTAGTATATTATTCAATTTAAAATAAGTTACCCACCTTGCTGATTTGTATTTTTAGGTGATTATTTAAAAAGTGTGCCATACTAGCATTCATTTTGGCTAGACTAAGTATTGTTTTTTTTTGGCTCGCAGCTAAGTATGTTATTATATTGGTAATAACATAGTACAACAATAACAAATGAACATCGGCTGACCAAAAGCAAAGTTTTATTTGTCAGCTTAAATGATATTTGGTTCTGAATTTGAAAATACGACCGATTAAATCATATGTTAGATTATGTATTAGTTAATATGTATTAGTAAATAATGGTGGGTAGCAGCTTTAGAGCCAGGGTTATATTATTAATACGTTATTAGTCTTGAGAAATGGAAGATCTTCGAACTTAGCATTTTAGTTTATAATCAGCTTTCGGATATAACGGAAACATCGTCCTTATTTCGTACTTTTCCAGGGATTCTATTCTGCACGATTACTGAAAAAAAGATAGAAAGAATGAAAATAAAGTTGTAAAATAAAAAGCATTAAATTTAAAAAAATACAGTTGAACGAACATAGTTTTAAAGAAATTACAAGATAAAAACAAAAAGGAATTGGCGAACGAAAAAAAAGAAATAGAAAATGGAAAGACAGAATGAATGAACAGAAAAAATAAAAAAAGAGAAGAGAAGATAAAGGGGGAAAGAGAAGTTAAAATAAAAAAAATTAACATGGAATCAATCATTAAGAAAAGATAGAAAGAAAAAACATTAAAGCTAGTAAGTAAAAAGAAAGAAAAGAAAGAAAAAAGATGAAAGAGAGAAAGAAAATGACAAACAGAAAGCGAAGAAAAAAGTAAGAAATAGACAACATAGAACGAATAAAAAAGAAAGGAAAGGGGAGTAAAGAAAGAAAGAAAATGAACGAACGAAAGAAAGAAACGAACAGAAACGAACAGAAAGAACGACAGTAAAAGAAAGAAATAATGTCCAAACTAATTGAAAAAGATGAATAAAAGAAACGAACTAACGAAAAAAAATGAACGAACAAATAAAATAGGAAATAAATAAATGTAGAAAAAACGAAAAATAAAAAAATAACGAAACTTCTTCATCTTCTTGTTCTACACGTTCTTCTTTGTCATTATCTTATTTTCCTTCGAAGAAGAAGGAGAAGAACACGAATAAGAAAAAGATTATAAATGTCATGATGGAGAAGAAACAAGAAAGGAAGAAGAAGAAAAAGGAGAACAAAGGGAAATAACACGAAAGAGAATGAATGTGAAGAAGACGACGAAGGAAAAAAGACGACAAAGATGTTAATGATGATGATAGTGAAGAAGAAGAAAAAGAAGAAGAAAAAGAATACAACAACAACAAGATGATGATAAAGAACAATGAAAAAAGTAAGAAGAACGTAAAGAGGAAGACGACAACTACGAAAAAGAAAAAGAAGAAAAAGAGAAGAAAAAAGTTGAAAAAAAAAAGAAAAAGAAGAAAAAGAAGAAAAAGAGAAGAAAAAAGTTGAAAAAAAAAGAAGAAGAAGAAGAAAAAAAATAGCAAGAAGAAAAAGAGGAAAAAGATTACAAAGTAGAAGAAAAAAAGAAAATGATGAAATATTTTCAAAAAATGAGAAAATTGTTTAAACTCCTGTTTTTTATGTGTTAAAGTGTGTTGCATTGAGCAGAATATTAAAGGATACATTCCTGTCATCGTGGATGAGTATCGAACTAAGTCAGGTGACCTAAACCTCGAACTTTAAACCTGAACAAGTATTTTATTTTATTCATTAAACATATATATATATATATATATATATATATATATATATCTTCCGATAGCAGGAACATAAGACGGCTTTCGGTGTTATGTGTGGGACAAACCAATTTGCAGCCCCAGTCTCGCAAAAGAAAACAGAGGCCAATGGGTTAATCGTTAGGGGCATCTATTAATTTATAGCAACAAAAAATGGTTGTGGTGCATCAGAGTCAAAAGCTAGTGAAAAGGAAATAAGTAAACAAGCGGAAATGATAAAGCTGTGCGACTTTCTACGTGAACGTGAGAAGTTATATATATATATATATATATATATATATATATATATATATATATATATATATATATATATCTTTGGAGATGTTATGTGCTGTAAAGTCTTTGTAAATGGAGCTTTGAGTGGAGGTCAGGTGGCAAGTTAATCGACGTGAAATACTGGTTCTAGTCATGCCTATATACGTGCTGTTGGCGGAGCCACATTCTCCGATAGGACATTTGAACACGTATATGGCATTACTAGTCTTTAGTAAGCCATTGTCGGTAGGATTATTATTTATTTTTTTTAGTAGTAAATTGCTAGTTGTAACCCTTACAGCACATAACATCGCCAAAGATAATTTTAGAAATATCTTAACCGGTAGCACATCCATTCTTGCTGTATCATTTTGCGGTATTCGCCTCCCCATAATGGAAGCATTGTTCATTCAATTAAAAAAGCCGAACATTAACCATGCTCGTTATGAGGGGTACGAAGGCGTTTTGAAATGCTGTTGAATGATTTTATGTTTTTAATCACATGGAAACGTCCTCTTAAATAAATTCACCAATTTTATTTTGCATTTATCAATCATCCGCCTGAAGACGACCAATGATGGTCGAAAACGTTCGCGTTAACTATGGAGATTTCTTACACTCCATTATTAAAAGCATAAGATCTATCGTCCGACGAATAGAAAGATTGGATCAAAAAAGGAACAAACAGAAGTTGGCACTCCTGTTCAACCAGATATGTATAAAAAAAGGAATGTTGCCCAACTATACAATATATATATATATATATATATATATATATATATATATATATATAAATGTAAAATACATGATATATCATAAATTAAATGACGTGGAGACAGGATTATGAAACAGACAAAAGGAAAACAATTAAACACCGCAGGAAATCATCAGAACGAGAGATTTACCGGTTTTGTTCGGATCAACGTTAATTTGAATGAAACCGGTAAATCTCTTATTTTTATAATTTCTTCCCGTGTTTAATTTTTTTCCTTTTTATTATATATATATATATATATATATATATATATATATATATATATATATATATATATATATATATAGTCAATGAAGAAATTATTCGTCCACCCATGAATAATGCATATATTGACAAATACCCAATTCTTAAAATTTTATACTCGCATGATGTCAGACTTTTTATTTTTTTTATTAAGTACTGAAGAAAAAGGAATATAAAACTCTATTTTGAGCAGGACGGGTACTATATAACTAAATATAGGAAGAAAAGTAAACAAAAGAGGAAAATACAAAATTATTAGTACAGTATAAAAACATTTTTAAAAATTGAACATTTTCACAATTCTTACCATATTTATCGACAATCGCATTGCATTTCATTATTCAAACATTTTAGAATCTGTTTTGAAAGTTTTGATGAGATTTGAACAAGTCTTTTAGGGGACGGAATATTCTTTCATTATTCCATGGTTAAATGTTCTAATTATTTTGTTTTTGGTGACCGACGATTTATTCGAACTTTTAATTCTTGCAATAGGATTCAAGGCAGGATTTATTGAAGGCTATGACAGAACTGTAATCTTCTTTTTTTCGAAGCGACCCAGTCACTGATTTAGACGTATGTTTGAGATCATTACTTTTTTGGAATATAAATCGCCGACCTAAAGCAAAATTTTGCGTTGATGGCTATAGATTTTCATCCAGAATATTTATATAGTCTTCAGATTAAAGTATTCCATCTTGACCTCAAAGTAGCCATGTTTTACTATGTTCTTTGAAACTGTTGATATTATCTTCTTTGAGATGAACGCCTCATCTTTTATGCGCTAAATCTTCTGTACCTCATGATGTTCAAAAGGCTCAATTTTTGTTTCGTCACTTCATAGTAATCTTTTATGTATTAGCGACTCACCGCTTATCAAGGCCCCAGGGATACTCGAGGATAAGAGTTAATGAGTTTTCCTGGAAAATTGATAACAATGGTTTGAACTGGCCAGAGTATAATTATTTAGAAGGACGGCTCAACAAGAATTTGTTAACATTCGACTTGAAAACGACAATACTGTAGTCAACTGAGAAGCAGTCCCGCGGTATTGTGTTCCACGGACGAGCAGTTCTTGAAAATAAACTGTTCTCGTGGAAGTTCCGTTTAGCTTTGGGTACACAGAGGAAGAGAAGAAACTTATTTTTAATAGTTGTAGCTAGACGAGTTATTGCTGTGAATGTTTCATAAGGGAACCAGAGATTGGAGCTCTGTCGAGCACGTACAATGAAAATAACGATAGAGTAGAGAAAGACTAGCAATCTATCTTCTGTGAAGAAATAGGCTGTAAGGAAGAGAAGGGGACAGCCTCCATTTTACTTTGTTCTAGAACATTTTAGCAAATATAAACCGAGCAACAGTGTGGCACTGTTTGTGAAGAGGATTTCGTGGTGATCGGCGGTCTCCATACAACCCATTTCTATTGAAACAACGTTGTATTGTGAAAGTACTTACGCTCTTACCCATCGTATCCAAGCCTTTGCCGACGTTTTTCGAAATAATTCTTGGGTTTATATTGACCTCAAGCCAGTTTTCTCACTGTTATCGGTGACAATTTGGGTTTCCTTCAACGCACAGACAAATTCTCTGTCATGCCAAACCGTTTTAGTTTCTGTTTCTCGACTTGTTGAAGTTAATAATTCTCGGTCCCAAGTCAACACTACGTCATTTTATCTTCCCCATCGTGTTGTTAATGCAAGAATAACAATGGCGACACTCTATGCACCACGTGATGTTCTTTGTTCCTTGCCATTGGTTCTATTGTCAAACTTTACTGCTGACATTTAACGTCGAAAAACGCAAATCCTAAAAAATATTTTCTCATTTTGGGGGGACAAATTTCTAAACACTTTAGGTGTTATAGTTAACACATGTACTTTTAATGGTAATGCATTCACTTCAATAGCAAAATTCTAAGTCAATTATCGTATAACTTTATGTACAGTAAATCGTATTTAATGATAGCGGCTTATCATATAACAGTTTTAATATAGTTGTCAATTACGGGCTACAATAGCTTGTTATGCAAACTGGAAGATTATTCTTGATATAGAAAGGGTACAGATGAAATGCATAAAGATTATTAAGGATATTGGAGTTAGATCGCCCCTAAATGTCACCCATGAAGTCGTTAATAAAATAGCCGTTTCTGCAATTTAAACATGTTTGGTACAGCTAAACTTCAGTCTATGCCTGATTTGTCCACCAACTTTCCGTCATAAATGTTCAACAGTCTCTGTTTTATCGCTGTACAATGATACACACACCTGGATACGATGTGCAACATTGTCAATAACTTTGGCACACACCTCTCCTGGAATTGCACTTGAATTTCGATGTAATGGCCTTCTTCAGTTCAGGAATTGTTTGGGGATTATTTTGATAGACATTATCTTTAAGATAACACCACAAATAAAAATCTGGGTAGTTATGGTTCGGTGAGTGGATAACTTATTCAGGAGTACACTTCATACTGATAAAACGATCGTCATAGTACCCCCACATATCATTGAACCGCGATAAACCAAATAGTATTGAATATTCATTACTGAAACTTGGTGTACAAGTCAGGCACAGGCAGAAGTTTATTGTTTTTACCGTATATAGTCGTAAAGATTGTTAATTTTATTAACGATTCCATGAGTGGCATTTTTAAGTGGGGAGAGAGGAAGGGTCACCCTGTATAAAGAGAGGTTGAAAACTTTAGGTATTACAACAGTTTTAGAACGCATAATACAGGTATATCTATTTGAAATATTCCAGCAATTTGATTGGTCATCACGGGTTTCGTTCACAGGTAAAGAATTGATTATCGGAAAATTTCCTGTGCATTTCAAGAATTTAACTAGTGCGCATTGCTTTTGAAACAAGGTTGACTGATTTTGTGATTATAATAAATGGATTGTTTGAACAATTATTATGAGTTTTTAGAATTAGTTTTTAAAAATAATCTAAACTTGCTTGGAGTTAAAACAATGTGCTAAAAAGATAAAAGATTGAAGGAACAAATTAAAATGTAACGATTCTTCATGTTTAAAGTTCTTTTATTAATGTTGAAATGGCATCGTGCATTTTTTTCGCGTCGCTTTTAACCGAGATGTTCTCGTAGGCATAAATAAACAAGTGGTTTTTTTTTTGGTAAAAATATGTCTCAAGGTGCCCTCGTGGATTGAGTCATGAATTTCGAAAAGGAAATTGTCTGAAGGCCAAAATAATATAATGGCCGACACAGATAATAATATGCCCTTTTCGGCAAAGAAAATGTCTCTAAAGATGCTTGTAAACTGATAAGCGCGTGTATTGAAAGCTTTTCTACTAGTGTGACTAATTTCTGGTAGGACATGCGACCAACACCAGTCTCGTACATACCAGAGTGGGTATTTAGGAATTGTGGACTGTCCCAGCCCATGAGAATATCTAAAAGAAAACAGGCAAAGATATATATATATATATATATATATATATATATATATATATATATATATATATATATATATATATATATAGTAAAGAACAGAAAAATAAAGATATAATGTATACCTTTAAAGTAGAACCTATCATGAAAGAATTGATACTCGATATACGAGATAGTACAATTATATAAGCAAGTAAACTTTTGGTAATTTCCCTTACCAACTCCTTTGACGATGAGATTTCATTTTTTGAAAAGTCATTGCTTAAGGAAGGAAAAATAATTTTATTTTATTATAAACACCTTGTTTGAGAACTGATGACTTAATATATATTGCATTTTTACAATCTTTATTCTCATATTTTACTAGTTTATATATATATATATATATATATATATATATATATATATATATATATATATATATATATGAATTATTTTCAAATCATATTCCAAATAAAGGGTATGCTGAAAGGTATTCAAGTTGTTTACAGCTTTTTCAAGTAGATATTAATTTTTAGTCATACAATGCTACATAAAAATTGTTCAAATGTCGACTCTCTTCAGAACTTATTTACGCATGTACCACGAAAACACAACCAACAAAGTCCGAAAAAAAAGTTCACAGTTCGTCAAGATAAGACAAAATCACAAAAATAGATCCATTGTCAAATACTTCGGTAAGATTTGAAATTATTACCAAATCTAAATGCATATTTAGTAATCATGAAAAGAGAAATACACACAGACACACCCACACACACAGGCACGAACACAAACACGAACACACATACTATTTAGCATATAGATATAGTATATTTAGCGGATGATAATCTGACATAATGTAAAGATAACAAAATAAAAATAAGGAAATAAACAACATGGACAGACTAATTTGAACAAAAAGTGATTAATACGGAGTCGTTGTTTAATTGAATAGTTCGTCCCGAGAACGACTTTATCAACAATAACATGATGTATAAACAAAGTCGATTACTCTTACCACGCCACACATGATAAATATTGACTTTGTTAAATCACTATGTTATTCTGTGTTAATCTCATTTTTGCTTATTTCCCTATTTCCATTTTTGTTACTTACACACACACACACACACACACACACATATATATATATATATATATATATATATATATATATATATATGTATATATATAAGGAAAAGGAGAATAAAGATATGATATATACTTTTAAAGTAAAACCTATCATTAAGAGTAGATACTCGATATACGAAATAGAGCAATTATAAAAACAAGTAAATGATGAGAATAAAAATTGTGCAAAATACAATATCTATCAGGTGATCAATTGTTCAAACACAGCATACCTTTTTTCCAACTCGAGGGATCATCTGGGCCATTTAATTGTCGCTGCCTATCAACAAAATCATCGGATTTTTACACAACCTCGGATGCCAATATCTTTCGCTATAGCAGCACCGGATTTTACCATATCTCGAATCTGCTTCTACGAACTTCTTAGGAAGAATTTCACCGTTCCTTCAACGGTGAAATTCTTCCTATATTTTCTACATTTTCTTAGTACACTTTATATTACTTTTATTTTGTATATCTTTTCAAATATTGACATTTTTGTAATTTTATTTTTACTAACTTATCTGTCTACTCTCCTCTGACGATAAGATATCATTCTTTGAAAAGCAATGGTTTGATGAAGGAATAATAAAATGTTCGGTTATTTAAAACCAATTGATGATTTAATAGATATTGTATTTTTATTCTCATCGTTTACTCGTTTATATATATATATATATATATATATATATATATATATATATATATATATATATATATATATATATATATGTATATATATATATTACTTATTTAAAATTCACACGAAAAACTTCTAAAATTCAAATCAAAATGATGTGAATAGAAGCTCAATATTCCTCTTGCGATAAAGCAGAGCTTAATATATATAGTGATAATATATATGAGGAAACAGCTGTATCATTTTTAAAATACAGACCAACTTTTAGAAATACGAAACATTGTCTGAAAATATCTCAATTTATATATATATATATATATATATATATATATATATATATATATATATGCTTTAGAAAGATACAAATTTAAGAGTTAACAAAAAACAAAAAAACTAACGTTACTATTAAAATCCATTTTAAATGATAGCTCTATCTATGCATGACGTTCAACTAGTTTGGTATGGTATTAATTGACGTGAAACAGCAAGCCTAATATTAGACTATTACATTTTTCAGAATAATGAAATTACAAAGAAATTAAAGTTCACTGATTAAAAATTAAAAATGACGACTTTCAAAAACGTCGTTGGTAGAATCTAAATCGATAACAGCTGTGAGAAAATATTACTTCACTCATTATAGAAAACGTTGTTTGATCTGCATGCTTTTCAGAACCATAGAGCAGGCCTAGAGCACTCTCCTTGTCCGGATAATTGTAATTCACTCCCTCCGTTGGCTGTTTACGTTTCAGCGGCACCATCGCTGGGAAGGAAATACACTTCAATAAAACTCCAGGAAAAACAGACCGCATCCCAAATTAGCCAATAACTAGTTTATCTATAAAGGGTTTGTTTTTGCCCAAAGGATGAGTGAATAAATACAACCAACCAGGAAAAACCCTTGCTCCCATCGTGTTATGTACGGATGAACCTCTAAGTAAGAACTAAAATGAAAGATGTTTAATACGCCAATTCCAAATCATGAAAATAGAAGCTCAATATTCCTCTTACAATAAAAAGAGCTTAATATATACACGTTTTAAAATTGCTTTTAAGTCAGTTCTCATGATAAAATAGAGCTTAATTTATACACTTTCATCAAGGCTTTAATATATGATTCCTTCGTCTGGAACCAACTATTTGGTCAATGGGATACGGCGATCAGAGTGTTCTTTAGTAAAAGTAAAGTATTCGTTAGAACTACACCTCCTGATAATAACATACCAGATATTCAAAATACTTTTTTTTGTTGATATTTTTCTTATAACACATCACTCAATCGGTTCCAGGCCTGAAACTTTATAAAGTACTAACCTTTAAATGGCACGTGTCAGAATTGGAGCAAAATCGGATTATTAGTTTACACATTAATGTCATTCATGTACATTTTCAAAATAATGGAAAAATCTTAATTTCGTGTGTTGATAAAGCACTGCTTTCTGATGAGAGAAACTATTGTTCAAGCAAGTGTTATTCAGACTATGCTCCATCGAAAACAACGGTTAAGCGGTAGTATGATGACTTTAAACGCGGTTGTACAGAAAACTGACACTGAACTCTCAGGTCGCCCAAATTCGACAGTTCTCCCGGAAAACATAAAAAAAATGTTCACAATCTCGTTTTGGCCGATCGTGAATTTACGTTGCGTGAAATAGCAGATGAGTTGAATATATCAGAAGGAAGTGTATTCGCTATTTTGCATGAACATATGTCAATGAGAAAGCTGTGTTCAATGTGGGTGCCGCGTTTGCTCGCAGTCGATCAAAAATAACAGAGCGTTGACGATTCAGAGTGTTGTTTGCAACTGTTTCAACGCAACAAAAAAGAAGCTTTTACGTCAATATCTAACAATGGATGAAACATGGATCTGTTAGCTGAGTGGACAGTAGCAGGCGAAAGCTGTCCGAAACGAGAAAAGACGCAAACATCAGCAGGCAATGTTTTGGCCTCCCTATTTTGAGATCAGCAAAATATTCTGTTCATGTATTACTTTGAGAAAGAGAGAACCATCAATGGCGAATATTAAATAGCATTATTGGTGCGTTTGAAGGGAAAAATCGCAAAAAAAACGACCACAAATAAAAAAAGAAAAAAAGACAATTGAACCATGTCACAAGTGGACCGCAACGATAGCAAAGCTACATGAATTGTACTTCGAATTGCTTCCGCTCCCACATTTTTCACCATATCTGTTCCGAAGCGACTACTGGCTGTTTGCAGACCCCAAAAGAATGCTTCAGGGAGAGATATTTGGCTCGCTTCACTGAATAAATGATATCGGAAACTGAGGAATATTTCAAGGCTAAAGACAAATCGTTCTATAAAAAAGGTATCGAATCGTCAGAGAAGCGTTGGAATCAGTGTATCACTCCAGAAGGAGACTACGTTGATGAATAAAGTCGAATTTTGCTTAAAAGTAGTTTTATTAATTATGACCGGGACTTATTGAGTGATGTGTTATCTGCCTCCTTTTTCTTAATTTATTTCAATATTTGTTTTATATTGCGGGGGGGGGGGGGTCTAAAAAGGAAGGTTGATGTAACGGTAGGATATAATCTATTTGCAATGATACGAGGGTTAATGCTGCGGGGAAACTACAACAAAACACGGTATGATAACGTTTTCTCAACATCTATGTAACGTTGTAGGAACCTTTTGGTAAGCTGGGGAGTTGTTTTCTCCTGCATATATGGCTATAATTTTTTTGAACGGAGTGCAAATTCAAAATCAGAAACATCGAATGTTATTTGTATTATTTGTAGTATTCAGACTACTCTTCTCATCTTAGATGTTATTCTCATAACGTTTCGACCGATGTAACCTCAGATATTCTTCAGGTACGTCTTGTCGAACTCGGGAATCTTTATGTCGAACTCGGGAATCTCTACGGAATTTCGAACTGAACCCTTTATTTAATCCACTGGGGTAGCTTGTTCTCGTTCCGCCAGCCATGACCGAGTAGACCCATAGCGCAACGGATATAAGTGCTAAGTATAATCAGTTCTAAGTGACAGCCTTCTGGAGGTTTGAAGTTTCGATCTTCAGTAAAGGCGATACTAAGAATACAATTACGAATTACTTTTTAAAAATTCCCCGGTCATGGTTGACGGAACAAGAGAAAGCGACCACCGTGGATTTAATAAATGGTTTCGTTTGAAATTCCGTGCAAATTCCCGAGTTTGACATAAAGATTCTTGAGTTCGACAAGAGCACCCTAAAGAAGGTTGGAGGTTACATCGACCGAAACGTTGTGAGAATAACATCTAAGATGAGAACAATAGTTCGAATAATCCAAATAATAGAAATTATCTATCCCCCAAAATTCCCAAACATAATATCGGACGAGAAGGAAACTGCTAATCACCTATGATGTCCTCATCCGTCTTCTGCGATGTATTTTGTAACGCCGAATGAGACGTGCTTTCGGAACTGTTGTCTGTCAGTTTGTCGTCTGTGTTATTCACTTTGCTCTTTAGCATATCCAATTCTTCCTGAATAATAAGAAAGAAAGAAAATAGCAGCATAAATTTACGTATCAAAATAATCATTTCACAGAACAAACACAATCGTAATATAATACTAATATACAGATCAAATTCAGTTAAATGTTTCATCCGATTGTACCCAACACTGCTTTCTAAATTTATTTTGTTTACTTTATTTCTGAATTATTGAAATTTAATCTTTAAAATACTACTGCCATTCTTAATCTCATCTGGCAACACATTACCACGGGGCTGCTCCCCTGCAGACTTCAACATGATCGCTAAGTCCAATGTCGAGCCGTCTTCTTAAGTAGTAATCAAATATTGTCCATTCTATTCATCGTTTTCAATCTTCTCATAGTACTGTTCATTATCCAACTGATAATCTGATTGACGTTTATCTTCGAGTGTTTTTTTGCCTTGGTAAGTGGTGACTCATTTAATATTAAAAAAGAAACTTGTTTCATGAATATATAACTAAAATATCGAATTGGTTAATAGATTTAGTTTTCAAAATCTGCCTTTACATTTCAGATCGAGGGGACCTATTTAAAAAAAATGTCCACGATAATTAGAGAGTCCATTAATTAGTTTTAAGAAGACAATAAAATCAGCTCTCATTCTGTTCTCTGGTAACGTAGTTACATTTTTTTCTAATATATCTTTTTTATTAGTTTTATAAGTCTTCTTTGTATGTCTTTCAATCTCAATATTACATTCTAATTTACATGTGTACACATTGGAGCCCAACACTGAGGTCTATATCGGTCTATGAGCGGAATTTGTACCAATCTTCTGGCAGAATGAAACAGATTGAAATATATCCCTCATATCACCCTAAAGAAGATTGTTTTGTCTGAAATTTTTTTGATTAGCGCTAATTTGGAATTCAACATTAAAAATTAGTGAGGGTTGGTATTTTTATGCCTAATTATGAGGCACTGGGGTCATCTATGCCCAAATACTCAGGAGAGTAGAAAGTGGACCTTGGGTTTACTTTCGGCAGCCTCGTAACTCTCGCTTCATTTATTTTGTCTTTTAGTTCTCACATTCCATGAGCGATGTTTCTGACAAAGGAGGAAGAATTGCTGTTTTCTGGGTCGGAATCTATCCATCTAACACTTATCGTTGTCTAGTTTTTAACCTTGAAGTAATATTTACTTTTTAGCTCTTTGCATCAAGTGGTTTCATGCTTTGTCTGGAGCGATTTCCTTTAAAAAAAATGTTTGTCTTATCTGAATTTAAAATAAATCTTAGAAAGGCTGTAAGTTGCTCAAATAAAAATTTATGTTAGCAACTGCCACCTTGATTGTTAGCGAAATATATACTTCTCAGGTTCATCTTATCTATTTTAATTCGATTTCAAGTCTAAATTAACCAAATACCCCTGGCTTTGGGTATGATCTTAAACTTTATCCGGTGGTGAGACTTCGATTTGAGAGCTTTTCTGTACTAATGATTCACCGTTAACCATGGCCCAAAAGCCACACGAGGATGCGGGTTAATGTGTTTGTTCAGTTGACGGTGAGACAAACACCTTGAAGATTCCAGACGATCATTAAAACTTGGTAGAATTTGATATTAAACTGCCCTCTTAACATTGGACTTGAAAACGAACATGTTGTAGTCAGCTAGGAATCAACCCCGTGGTATTGTCTTCCATAGATAAGAGTTTGTGAGTGTGGAGTTAGACTTTAGTTGCCTATACTTCCAGATCTCATCTGACCTCGAGTGGTAGCATCTGCCAGAGTCTCGTCTAAAGATGAAATAGAATCTATCGTTTGCAGAATATTTATTTACAAAATATACGCCTTGAAAATAAATTAATCTACAAATCATTCATCTACAACCCATACGTACAGTATCGGCATGAAATAGCCCAACAAGGGTTGACATGTACAAAATCCAACAACCAAGGGCACCACAAAAAAATTTGCTGAAAAAAATCAGAAAACTTAGGAAACTTTGTTTCGAAATGAACCTATTTCACACACCTTTTTAATAAAATTTGCCCGGAAATAAAATTGAACATTTTTTTAAATCTTCGATCAAAATGCATTATTAAACATGTAAACAAGACGTAGCAATGTTGAAAAATATTAATCTTTTCACTAAATTATATTACACGTATTTTTTGTCAAAAACAGTAAATATAATCATTTTATATAATTTTCGGGTACAGAGTTACCCCCCCCCCCCCGAGAGAAATTAGTCCCCACATAAGAGTTATCGTCCTTGGAGAGTAATTAGCCCAGACCAAATCTCGCCGTGAACGCGATATCTTTTGGTACTCTCGTGCTACCTTATTGTCGAGAATGAAAACGTGACTTTGGTCTCTTTAGCTGTTTTGGCTATGTATGAGTAGGACGTGTCTTGTCACATCCACTCTACCAAAAAGAACTACTGACAGGGAAATTTAGGAACGCGCGTTATTCTTTTTACTCTGTAAAAATGAATGACTCGTGCATTTTCTTATTGCAATGGGAACAAGTGTACTCTTTATGCATTACAAGTCCTTTCACTGCCTTTTACATTTTTATCCTGTAATATTCTTTACCCCTCATCCCACTGGATGAACTCATCCGTCAGACTTTCTTTCGTTTCCACTATAAATGCTTCGTCAGTTTAACTTTATTTTTGGTGTAGTTTTCTTTTATGAATAAAACCTTTACAGGGGTATACGGATCTCTTATTCTTCTCTTAACTACACAACATATCACAGACAAACTGTTAATAAACTACATGTCTTTGTTATCCAATCGTTTCTCAATCATCATTTGTTTTCCGATGCATACGTCGTATTTGTTGATAGAACAATAAAGACACGGGTCTGTATTGCCAACAATAATACGCAACGAATATCGGTGGCCCATGTACGCAGAGAATAATTCTATATTCTCCACAAGTATGTTGTTAAAAATGAGAAAATAGAATATAACATGATCTAATTTTTCACAATAATAAGGTGTTTTGTCTTTTCAGGCGAACAACGAATAGAATAATGCACATTCTCCGGAAGATATTCATGCGATATTTTCATTCAACATAAAATAGTGAATAAAGAAAATGACTTTCAAGGCATTCGTTCTCTCTTAATCATTCTCTCCCGCACACTCCATCTCTGCCCCTTTTTCCTCACTACATACTCTCTTTATCTCTCTCTCACAGACACACACACACACACACACACACATATATATATATATATATATATATATATATATATAGAGAGAGAGAGAGAGAGAGAGAGAGAGATAGAGAGAGAGAGAGAGAGAGATATGTGTGGCTCCTTCTCCTTCCTCCATTTCCAGTCCCTTATTCTTTCTTTGTTTCTTTCCGCTTTCTCTCTCCACTCACTCGCTATCAATGCCTCTATTACACAAAACACCCATCTCTGTGCCTCTGTCTCTCCATCTTATTTACTCCCAACCACTCACCCATTCACGAACTCTTTTTTTCTCTCTGAATCTTCCATCTAATAATGTTACTCGTTTGTGTTTCTTGGTAGGACATACACGATGTAGACGACGAACAGACATAATCGCGCATGAAACGCCTGAATGCAATCTAGTCTGATTTGTCTGTATTACGGCATATCAATCCTTTTTGTGTTATTTAATACCGGAGCACAATATCAATTGCAAACGATTTTGTTTACCTGTTTTACTGCACGTCAACGCCGGTGTGGTTATTTAATACCTAAACACACAACTGTTTGAGTTAGATTGTTTTACGGATCATCAGCATCGTTGACGATTATTTAATATCGAAGCACAATTTATTTTATAAACCATTCATTGAATAGTCAAGGTTGTCTTTTTCGGGCTATTAACTCTTTTATTTTCTAATTTTATTTTATATACTAATGAGTCACTACTTACCAAGGCAAAAAGCTACTTGAGGATAAGGGTTGATGAGATTGTCAGTTAGATGATACTATGAGATGGAAAACTATGAATAGAATGTACCAAATTATTACTTAAGATGACGGCTTGACAAGTATTTATTGATATTGAACTTGAAGACAACTTGTTGTCGTCTGTAGGAAAGCTGCCCCGTGGAAATGTGGTCCAAAGATAGGAAGTTTTTCTAAAGAAAATCTCCTCATGGAAATTATGTTTTGTTTTAGGTATACAGAGGAAGAAATGAAAGTTCTTTGCAGTGGTGGTAACTAGACGAGTTTTTGCTGTAAATGTTTTTATAGAAATCGCTCCAGACAAGGCATGAAGCCACTTGATGTAAATAGCTAAAAAAATAAATACTACTTCAAGCTCAAAAAACTAGCCAACAATAAGTGTTAGATGGATAGATTCCAACCCAGAAAACAGCCATTCTTCCCCCTTTGTCAGTAACATAGCTCATGGAATGTGAGGACTAAAAGATAAAATAAGGGAAGCGAGAGTTACGAGGTTGCCGAAAGAAAACCCAAGGTTCACTTTCTGATAGTAAACTCATGGTTCACTTTCTATCCTCCTAGAGGAGGGAATCAGAAATTGGAGCTCAGTCAGGAACTTTCATGGAAATAGCAATACATTATATAAAGACTTGCAACATATCTTCTGCGAGAAAGTGGCCGTAGAGAACAAAAGAGATCTTCACTCACTAGATTGTGAAGTCGATGTTGTACCCTGTCAAGGTGTAACGCTATTTAGATGCGCGTAAAAGAATGGAAAATTCCATTAGAAGTTACAAGCAGAGTGTGAGTTACGTGTACAGGAAGTTGAATCATAGGCTGAAGTCCGTAATGACACGTAGAGAGGAAAGTCTTTCTCATTGGAAGATGAGCTGATTGTCTTCAGTCGAAGCTTGTGTGTAACCTTACAATGCTGTAAGGCATGAACGAATAAAACATCAAACGACATGAGTCATTGAACAACATTGTTGTTGGAGTGTTTTTTTCTTTTATGTTGTGCATAAGTACAGCTTTCAGGAGAGAGAGAAAGATGAACACTTCAATTGCCACATTCCCATAGAAATACGACCAGCTAATTCCATCAACGAAGTGGACGAACCATAGGGATCCAAGAACACCCCAGCTATGTTACAAATGCAAGAAAGGGTTCTCTGAGCGGCACCTTCCCAGGTGTGGCAGCGGTACTCCATCTCAGGACCTACCTGACTCCGATGTAACTAAACGATTTCATTATGAATCAGGTACTTTCTAAAGTGGTAGAATGAACCAATCAATTTTTCCAGCAACCTTAGCTACATTTTTTATGGAAATCGCTCCAGACAGGACATGAAGCCATTTGATGTAAGGAGCTAAAAAACTACTTCAAGGTCAAAAACTAATCAACGATAAATGTTAGATGGATAGATTATGACTCAGAAAACAGCAATTATTCCTCCTTTATCAGAAATATTGCTCATAGAATGTGAGGACTAAAGGGAAAAAATAAGAGAAACGATATTGAACACGCAATACTTTTTTTAACTATTTATTAATAGTGGTATGTTTCCGGAATATCAACTCTTTTTTGTTTAGATAATACCAAACCATAATACCTTCTGTGAACTATTAATTTGTTGTTGTCTGTATTTTACAGCATATCAACCATGTTGGATTATTCGATGCTAAAACACCATACGTACTGTGACAATTGATTGTAACCGATTCATTGAACACGAGTTGCATTTTACCCATAGCGGGAGAGGGTGTCGTGTTTTGTTCCATTTCCAGACGGTTCTAGTGGCACACATTAGATCGGTTGAAATTTGAACTTTGTGTCGATGTTACATAATCAGTATTGAGATCCCTTATGCTAATCACGAAACCTCGATATGAAGTTTTGAGAAAGATGTTTGGCTCACCTGAAGTAATTTGATCTTGTCGCGTAACTGTTCGTTTTCTCGCTCAGCCGCGTGCAGCACCACCTCGATTTTATGCACTTTCTTGTCAGCTTCCATTTGCACAGAGATGATGACACCTGGTTTAAAGGGTTAAATAGAACGAAAAGAAAAAGAAACAATTAGTATGGCAGCACATGTTATATATTAAACGATGCTGAGACATACTAAAGGCCCTGATTGGTCGATTAAGATAACCTGTTGCTGTTTCATATTTACATAGCAGTAATATGCTTTTGGAGTTACGTGTTAATATGATTTCCCAAAGTTATGTGTTACTTAGATATCATTGACAACGTTTGAACTGTCACCCTAAACACTGTAATTGGATCTGATTGGTTAATTTAATCACGTGACACGGAAAGATTTGAAGTTAGATCTCAGTCATCGACTAGACTTTAAAATATGTAATGTGACATCAAAAGAATATGAGTGCCCCTTGTGGAAATGGATCAGCCAGAAGACACTTTTGGTTAAACAAAATATAATGTGAGCATCAGAAAAAAAGAAATGGTAACCAAAACTTCCTAGTAATTTATGATTCAACTAACCAACCCGACTGGAGATGATGGTCTGAAAATTTAAGATTAATTCATATTATGAATATTTAACGTGTTAATTAGCAGTCGCTGAAAGGCAACGCAAACATCAGATTGACCGTGAAGCTCTTACTATAGTCAATCTAAAAGAATGGTAATTGAAACTTATGATGCAACCAACCCAGCCGGAAATTGATGGCTTGCAGATTAATATCATGAATATTGAATGTTGTTTGTATCCATTCCTTCACTCAAATTCATGTTTGAAACATCGTTAAAATGTATACAAATCTACAAAAAAGATTACACACAAAAAGGAACATTAACCTGTTAGTATTTATACATTTAAGATTTGAAAAAAGGGATGTACGTACGTTTTTTGGTTTTCTCTAAGCTAAACTATGCTAAAATTAAATTATTCAGACCTCCCCAAATTTATATAAAAAAGCCGATTAAACTCCAGCTTTTAACCTTGTATTATTTATAAATTTAAGCCTGACAAAAAGAGATGCGTACGTAATTTTGCGAATACTTCTGGTAGATTTAAAAATAATAATACTTTGGTAAACAAAAAGCCAGATTTTAAAAAGAAATGCAAAACAAAAGTGAAAGTATAAATATTACGATGATTGAAATATTCCAGTGATATTAACTGAGAATATCTATTTTTACTGGACAATACTCACATCTATATCAACCTTACATGACGATCTAACTCCGTCAACATATCTCTCAGCAACTAAAATCTAACTTAAAATTTGTTCTATGTCACATGATGAAATTAATCAATCGACTCTCACCTACACGGGCTTGTTTCATCCCACAAGTGAGTCGCCACTCACGTCGCTTTGTCTCAATGGCCGTGATCGAGCTATTATCATGGTGATGATCGGGACACTCAATTCTTACATGTGCGGCACTTAGTTGCAGAGTGGCGTACAAGGTTACTTCCCCTTGCAGATGGTTGTCGGTCTCTTTGATAGAGATACCCTAAACCTGGTTCATTTATCAGTGGGTCGTCCCCAGATGTGTCGGTTGCAGAGTATTTTTCTTTTCTTTTGTTACTATTGATTACATACTTATCAAGACCTAGAGACACTTGAGGATAAGAGTTAATGAGATGGAATGATTATCAACCGAGAGATGAAAAGCATTATGGGAATACTAACATTGATTAATAGTATGAACTGTATTTCATTACTTACTTATGGGGTGTTTTAGAACAAGAATTTGTTGACATTGGATTTGAAGATGGCCCGGTTGTAATCAATAGGGAAGCAGTCCCGCTGTAATGCGTTCCACAAGCGGGACGCCCTTACAAAGAAGCTCTGTTCATGGAAATTAAGCCTCATGCTAGGGACATGGAGGGAGAAGGAAAAGTATTTTCCATCGTGGTAGCAGATGTCTTACAAGGAGTAACCAAAGATTGGAACTCAGTCGAGCACCTTCCATGTTAATGACGGTAGAGAAAATCTAGCAACGTCTCTTCTGCGAGAAAGGGTATGTAAGGGAGGAGAAGCGATCACACCCCACTAGATTTCGTAATCGATTTTGTACTCTGTCAATGTAGGAAAGAGTACTCTGTGCGTAACCTCTTCAGCTGTGACAGGACTATTCCAATTTAGGTTGTATTTGACTATTTTATAGGTAGAGGATTATATCTGAAATCGGGTGCTTTCTGGAGCGATAGAATAATCTTACCATAGAGCACTTACCTTTATATGGTTCTGCACTTGTCAATAATACCTAATGATCGGATGCATTTAGAAAATCGTGTGCACACTTAATTTTACAAGTATATTACCGCTAAGTCATGTGCAAAAAAAACGAAGTCCAAAAGAAACGATAACAATTAATGAAATGATAAGTTCTTTTGTTGTTTTTCTTATTTACTGACCATTGATTAAACGTGTCACTCGCCACAGTCGAAGCATAACCATCAAGCCGGCTGCGTCTTTAGCCGCTTGAGCGACATCGACGAAAGAGAAAACGACGTCAAGGGTGAAAGATATGATAACCACAAAAGCGTCCAGGACCTTAAACAAAGAAAAAATATAATCAATCGCTTTTTTATCGGAAAAGTTATCTGCTCCTTTTGTATAAATAAAAGCGGATGTGTGTACATGTTCCTTGATGTGTATGTGCTGCATGTGTGTGATTGTATCATACACGCGTATGAGTGTATGTGTTTACGTGTATGTACGGGTGAGTAAATGTTTGTGCCTACGTACAAGTATGTGCGCATGTGTGTTTGTTGTGTGCGAACGTGCATGTGTGCATGTGTGCATGTACGTGTATTCGCACTTTTGTGTGTAAATTCAAATTGGCTCATTCAGGACTTAAATCTCCATTATGATAAAGTAATATATTATATATATATATATATATATATATATATATATATATATATATATATATATATATATATATATATATATATATATAATATATATATGTGTGTGTGTGTGTGTGTATATGTATATACAGGGTGATTCATAAGTAACTTAGCTATTTGAAATGATTATTATATGAAGCACAAACATACTATGAACTTTTGATAATTGTTATCTTACTCTCTAATTACTGCTATTTGTTATTTTAAATTTGTTCGTTTATATATTTGTTTCTATATATATTTATTTTTATTTATTTAAATTTGTGTAAATCATCATATGTGCTTTTTTTCAGGCAGTATGTCATTTACAATTGAAGAGCGAATTTTTATTGTTATTCATATGGCCAAATTTGATGAATCTCCCACACTTGTTGAAAGGCAATGACGACCTCAAATCAAAAATCACTGCCGAGTTTGTTAAAATTAATCAATCAAATATTCTACAAAGAGTCGTAAATTCCTTGCAAAAAAAAAAAAAATATATATATATATATATATATATATGTGTGTGTGTGTGTGTGTGTGTGTGTATGCGTGCGTGTGTATATGTATATATATGTATATATATTCATACGCAGCAAGTTGTTATTGATTGCAGACAACGGAATTTTCTCGTTTCGTAATTTTTTTAATCATTGTCTCGACTCGGTGCTTGACTTGTTCGATTAAAAGAACTCTCGGATCCATACTTGACGAATTACCACCGGAAACTTGTTCACCGAGTTGAGACAGTAATTAAAAAATTACGAAACAAGAACATTCCGTTGTCTTCAATCAGACTTTTATCAATATATATATATATATATATTTATATATATATACAATATATCTCTCTATATATATATATAATATATATATATATATATATATATATATATATATATATATATATATATATATATATATATATATATTTATATATATAATATATATTAATATATATATATATATATTTATATTTATATATATATATATATTTATATATTTTATATATATATATATTTTATATATATATATATATTTTATATATATATATATATATATGTGTGTGTGTGTGTGTGTGTGGAAGGATGAAAAGGAATTAGAAAAGCAAAAGGCAGATCCTTTTTCAATTCAGTTGCTCAGAGCAAGGTATATTCCGCAAAAAGGCAATTTATTCAAATTAATTTTTTCCTTAAGCCAGGCTTTTCAAAGAGCAAAATCTTATCATCAGAGGAAATTGCTGGGATAGATAAGTTGGCAAAGGCCAAGATTTAAAATTTTAAAAAGTAAAATAAATAGGTTTTACCTTTCCTAAAAGTTCGCTTTTAGTTCACCACTTTATATATATATATATATTTATATATATATATAAATATAAATATATATATATATATATATATATATATATATATATATATATATATATATATATATATATATACAAATTATTCATTTAAAACTATACGTTGCATACTTTAGAGACGTACCATGGTTT
>OY744519.1:102430027-102455027 GCA_963556195.1 Sepiola atlantica
AACGCCGCAGCCCACACAAACTATGAAAGCTACAGACCGGAAGTCATAGACTCGAGTTTCACTCTTTTTCTTTTGGCTCATCAGTATAAGATATTTGAACTACGGATTCGAAACCTGAGTCATTTGTATGAGTACTCGACTCGCATGCAAGTGACACGAGTTTCGAATCCGGAGTTCGAATATGTTCTAGTGATGAGCCCAAAGGAGAGCGAAACTCGAGCCTATGATTTCCGCTCTGTGGGTTTCATTGTTTGTGTGGAATGCGGCGTTGTCTGATTGTGGGAACATGGTGAATATGTTGTATTCAAATCTAAGTATTATTTTATTGATTTTTGTTTACATCTGTATGCGAATAATCCCTAAATAAGTACACAATGAAAGACCTACATCCACTGCCTAATTCTGACTTACGTTCTTCCAGTCGACTAGTATTCGGGTTACTTTTAAAACAACAAAATAATATGCAGAGACAATTATTAAAATGTCACTGTCAGTCACGTACCTCGGCTTTGTGCTTTAAAAGATGGGTTCCTTCCGCAATTATTTTGCAGATAACCTGTAAACAAAACGACGAACACATTTTAAATAGGTCAATTCAGAAAATGGTGGTAAACATTGAAAGATATACATACATTTCAATGCAAGAATATACATTTTATTTGCAGCTCTCAAAACATTGTTTTACATTTAAATTTACGATGTTAGAGAATAATTTCCTATCAAGAGCTCCCTTGATTATTATTCGTATCTTTAAAATGTTATCTTTTTGTAAAGATGGTTACTGAGTTTCGACTATGGCTATAATAAGACAGTGAGAAGTAATTTGACTTACCTACAAAATCTATATTGTTTTATAAAATAAATATTTTATATTTGTATTCATTCTTGAATTAATAAATACTGAAAATGTCATTAATGTCGGATAATTTTCTAATTTTTTTGTTTTTCTCAGTCATTTTTTTTTTGTTAAAAAGCAACTAAAATTCACTTTCATTGCCCGTCCCTGTGTTTAACAAATGGAGCGTTTCACTCAATGATCTTATATTAGAATAGATAGCACTTTTCCATTCACTTGTATTTTTTTTTTTGTAAAATATACTTAAATTAATTATTTAAGTAAGTGGATAAAATGACAGTTATTTTTTATTGCATTTCTTTCAGATTTATTGGCGAATTATTTTGAATATGTATGAAATTAAAAAATATTTTTGATACTAATGAATCCCCATTTACCAAGGCCAACAGCCACTCGAAGATAAGGGTTAATGAAATTGTCAGTTGGATCAAGAACAATACTATGATAAGATTGGAAACGATGGGTGGAATGGGCAGAAATTGATGACTTAAGAGGACGGTTCGACAAGTATTTGTTGATATTGCACTTGAAGACGACCAACAGGGCAGCAGTCCCATGGTATTCGGTTCCACAAATGAAAATTCTTTTGGAAAGAAACTCTGTTCATGTAAGTTCCGTTTTGTTTTAATTACACAGAGGAATAAAGGAAAGTTCTTCGAGGTGTTAGCTAGGCTATGTCTTCTTGTGGATGTTTTACAGCAAGGAACCAGAGGTCAGAGCTCGGTAAAGCACATACCATGAAAATAACGATAGAGTAGAGAAGGACTAGTAACGTCTCTTCTATGAGAAAGGAGCCGTAGGGAAAAGAAGAGATCGTCCTCTAGATTACGAAATCGATTTTCTAATAGATCAATTGGCAGGAAAGGATGCTCTGAGCAGCACCTCTCCAGATGTTGAAACAGTACTCCATCGTAGGACTATTTGACTCTTATACAGGTAGAGGATTGCGTAGAAGTCAGATACTTTTCTGGAAAATTTTTCCAGTAACAGATTTGATGTAGACAATCAAAGAATTAGTAATCGATAATATCTTATATAAATAGAGATTTTGTCCGTCTGTTTATCAATCACAATGTTTTTAAATGTAATAAATACATTGCGGAATTTGTCTCATTTCGAAATATCAGATCCTTACTACTTTTACAAATGGATGAATATTGCATTAATATAAAAAACTAAATTGCCATGATCGGCAATCAAAACCGAAATCTTGACATCTTCAGTCTGGGGTTCTACCAACTGACCTATTTTGACTTTTTTTTATATAAATAGAGCTTGAAACATTACCTTAACAAAATAATTATAGCTTTGGCGTGACGTCATAGATTTATGATTTATGTCATGTTTTAAAACATGAATTCAAACATAAATAAGAATAAATAATAAATAAATGAATGGGTAAACATTATTAATAACGTGTGAAATGATTTTAATAGTCCAAAAGTATGTATTTTGCTTCAACTACGTATTTTATGTATTTTTTCACAATTATATAACTATCCCAGCCTAGAAGAAAATATGTAACCGGAGGGAGCATATATTTGATAGTTTATTAAAATAAGATTTTCAATATCAATATGTTTATTAGCCATTCAGTCTGCATACCGCTACTCGTTAATATATAAATTGAATGGAGTATGAAAAGAATGTAGATTAGATGATTTTTTAAAAATTATGGTCAATAAAAAGTTATTAGTTTAGAAGTCTCTACCACAATAAGATATACGAAAGAACGTTACTTCATTTGGGCACGAATACAGCAAATAAAGAAATACTTTTATTTTTATAAGACTGATTTGTACCCGTTTCTTCGTTATCGACAAACTGGGTATTTAACACACTTACCTCAACCAAAAACAAGCACAAGATGATGAGACTGCATAAATGAAGAAAATGTTCGGCAATCTCTTTATTGGAATGATGGTGTGCGCCGTGATGGTCATCGTGATGGTCATCATGATGGTCACCGTGGAGGCTGAAGTTTCCGCCGTATTCATCGTTAGTGCTGTTCAGTAAGTAGTGTGTCACAGTTGCTATGGTCTGCGTGACGATCGAGTGCTCGCCATGATGGTGCCGACCACGGTGCTTGATGTGATGGTGTCCCCCATTGTCATGATGCGGGTCCGGCATCACCATCAACGGGGCGTACGTGCTTTCATCGAGGCTGATGTTATGCGACGAATCGCCATGAGTGCTATTCACAGATTCATGGTCGCCGTTGCTATCGGGAACTGAAACGAAAGTCCAGATAAAGAGAATCAAACATCACAAAAAAAGTTGAACAAATATAAACCATAGCGATTCGTCAATAAAAGGAAAACACTTATTCCGCTTAATTTCTAGTTTGTTTCATTTGGTTTAGAAACACTAATATAATGATATGCGTTGTATATTTTATATTAAACGTTGCCGTTTGAAGGATACACGCGTTTTGCGTAGACGCTGTGATATATAAGTAAATAGACACGCGAGATGATCGAACGGGAAAAGATACTACTTACTCTTTCATCTTTTTTCTTTTTTACTTCTTCTTCTTCTTCTATTCTGCACCGAGTGGAAATAGGACGCACTGAAATAAATTGTTATGTACTACGTCCGCACAATCTCAACATGAAAATCCGAAATAAAAACATTAGCTCACGTGTAGGTGCGAACTCGCGAATCCTCAACCAATAAAAAGAAGTTCCGCTCGTTTGAAACAGCGTGTGTAGGATCCTCGAAGAGCAGTGGATTCCGATATCAACAACCACAAAAGAAAGATTTTTTATTAGGCGCACACACCGATGTCGCCGTTATGATAATAACATGCCGAAAGCAACAGCAAATCAACAAGAACAGTAAAAACGCACGCAACGAAGGCAGACGATGCACCAAAGAACCACTACCTATGCCTCTCTGAAGGATCTTTAACGGCTACTACCACTGCTGGTTTCGCTACCGTTACAGCTCGCGAAAAAAGGTTAAAAAAATAGAACTGTAAACAAGCACACACCAAAACACACATGCATGCTAAGGACTATTTAAACAAGTACCAAAATACCATGTTTAATTAACTTTACATACAGTATCTCTAACTAACCTTTCTTGGATTGTAACAATAAATGCTATGTTCGATTCCTCTAGATTAATAACCGTCATGAAAAAATCATATGAATTTAGCAATTGCTAAATCATCATCATCATCATCATCATCATCATCATCATCATCATCATCATCATCATCATCATCATCATCATCATCATCATCATCATCATCACTACACACTGTTACATAACGAGGGGGTCGTTGTTTGAATGGAAACGCTTGAGTTACACCTAATGGGCAGAGAAGATGCGTATAGGGCGCCTTCCTCAATTGGAATGGGGGTTAGACGCGCAAAATTTAGCTATGTGTATCAATTTATCTATCCGTCTGTCTGTCTTTCTCTCTCTAACGTGCGCACGCAAATAACCCGTCTCTTCTGATTTTTTGTGTGACTGTTCTTCCCTTTTTAATAAACCTTTTTATAAATCAACATCGGTGTCCGAGTGGTGTTGTCAGCAGGCGACCCGAAAACCTGGGTTCGCGTCGCATGTATAATGGTTTATACACGTATCGGTAAATGAAAACGTAACACATTCCGTCTAAATGGATATTAATTATCTACGGGTCTGGAACATAGAAAATCCATCAAATGAGACTCAGACGGAATTCAACCTGTGCTTAAGAATACCAGCCGCTTTTAAACAGCACCGTTTAATTTCTTGACTACTTGGAATCATATAGTTAGCGAAGGTCGAAAAAGTACCAAGTACTTAGCTTCTCCGCTGCGGATGCTCTACGCTTGGTTTAACATAACTCAACCAATCCGCAGCGTATACGAACTTGACTGAAACGAATAATGGATATCAAATCTGATAATATACAGATTAAAAAGATATATATTTTTTTTTACTAATGGGTCACCGCTTATCAAGAACCGAGGGCTGAAACCACGAGAGGATTGGAAACAATGGGTGGAATGGGCAGATTACTTAAGAGGAATTAATTTTTCAAGAGGACGGCTCAACAAGTATTTGTTTACATTATACTTGAAGACAACTATGTCGTAGACGGTGTAGAAGCAGCCTTGTGGTATTTTGTTCCACTGATGGGATGTTTTAGTAAAATCACTTTGTTCCGGGAAGTTCTGTTTGGTTTTGGGGACAGAGAGAAAGGGAGAGAGAGTGAGAGAAAGACAGAGAGATAACAAAAATAAATAGAAACCCATATAAAAATATTATTTATTTCGTGAAAGTATTACAACAAAGTACTAATACTTGTTTAATAATACTTATTTAATAATACTTAGTTAATCATTCTTAGTTAATAATCCTTAGTTAATAATACTTAGTTGACATCTTTTTTGTGTTTTGAAATGTAAAGACTTTTTAATGGATGCTGGTGACCAGTTCACGAACATTATTTCAAGGAATTTCTTTGAGCCCTTCCTGCAATATTCTCAAATGATAGAATAAGGACTCGGGATCCTTGCCACACTGCTTAAACACACACAAGATTGGTTGCATCAAAAGGAGATTAAAAACTTCTGTGATCAAGTCAGTCACCAGATATGAACCCTATCGAACATTTCTCGGCCATATTAGATCGAAACCTTCGAAACAAAAAAAGGTTAAAAAGCAGAACCTTTTAGATTACTGCGTGTAACATGTCAAGAGATTCCTCAAGATAATGTTTGTGAACTGATCATCAGAAAGCCTAAAATGCTCCTTGCATTAAAAACACAACGGGGGTGTAAAATAACTATTTGTACTTTATTGTAACACATTCATTAAATAATTAACATTTTAAATAATCATGAAATAATTAATATTTTAAATAAGTTTACATGAGTGTCTATTTATTTGTCATGTCTCTTTACACTTTTTGCCTTCTGTTTTATCAAGGAAAATAAATCATATTATGTTAGAGGTTTATTGTATATCTGTAACCAAAAAGAATTTGCGTTTTTCTTTTAATGCAATGACCCTTTTAGTAATTCTAGTGATCAGTTCACACATATTATCTTGAGGGATTTCTTGTCATGTTTCACGCGGTAATCTTAAAAGTTCTGCTTTTGAAATTTGTTTCTGATTCTTTTTTTTCGAAGGTTTCAGTCTAATTTTCTTCTGGGTGTCTCTTTGAAGCATGTGGCCATACACAAGTTTCCCACTTTTTACGCGGTCCTTTGCATTATTGTTGTACTCTGCAAGATCTTTCAAGCTGCACCGGTTGGGCAGTAGATGGCAGACAATTCAGTGTTGTATCCTATGGCCCTCTTCTCCACATTCACAGATGGTTGGGTCAGTTTTGTAGCCCCATATACTCATAGAAACTTTTAATCGACCCATTCCCGTCTTCAGGTGGTTAGGTGTTTTTCACTGAAGCCAGGGTGCCTATGAACCGGGAAGCAGGAACCCCAGAAGAGGAGATTCCCATGTCAGTAGGAGAGGGGATATTCCCCAGCCGTCTTATCCACCGCTGTAGTATAGCCTTTTCCGTAGATGTTAGGTGGTCGACATGGCTGAGAAAACTTCACCTTGACTACAGTCGTTGGACCGTTGGTTCATGTCTATGAAGGAGATGGCGTTCATCACTGATTTCCCGTCTCACATCTGAAGGGGCAATGCTAGTGAGGCGATGAGGGTTGTTCAGATTGGTAGGCTTCGGGCAGCCAATGATCAAGCGGCAGGTGTTGTTCAATGCTGAGTCTAGTTTTTTTGGCATGAGTTGATCTCTCCCAACCCGGACAAGCATACACTGCAGCGAATTTTACAAAACACTTTGAATTTAGTCTAATATGACCCAAAGATGTTCGATAGGGTTCATATTAGGCGACTAACTAGTTGTTTTTTTAGCAGTGTGGAAATGAATCTCATCTCCCACGAACAAAGACTCATCTTTTATAATTCTACCACTTGAGAATATTGGAAGGAGCCCTCCCTACAATATGAAAACATATTTAGCAGAAGTACTGTTACCTTGGCACCTCACTAGTTTTAGAACGACTATTACTCCAAATAGCACCCCAACCCTAAGGGAATAGCCATCATATTTCACTGTTGATTGCAATCTTTGATGACAAACTCTCTCTTAAAAAGTCTACGCACCCACACTCTTCGACTGTCTGAAACTAAAGCAAATCATGACTCATCAGAGAATATTACAGTATTCCAAAATTACATATCTCTCTCAACCATTCCATGAGTCTACTCTTTTCTTCCATTTGATATTGGTTGGACGAAGAAGTGATTTCTTCCTTGCAGCTCTGCCATATTAGCCTAGTTTGTGAAGATACCTGACTGGTATCAACAGTTTTTGCTATACCAGGGGCCATGCAACGAGGATTATTTTCGACATTTCTCTTAACAAGCCGCAGGGTGTCTTATAGAGGGTCACGAGTGATTTGCGCGAGGTTCTCTATTAAATTCTATAATAAAATCACCTTATTAATAGTAAAAAGTGAGAATAGAAGTTTTTCTTATATTTTACGTCGACTATGTCCGTTTCATATTTACCCACACTACGTCCTCGTTCAAATTCGGATACTTTTTACGCTCCTTTGTCGGTGACATTATATAGGTATTATATAGAGAACTTGAAACAGAAAAACTAGGTATAAACACCAGTTGAAACACGTTATATAATAATACATTTAAAGCAAGAACAGAAATGTACTATGCGGTAGTTTCATTTACCTTCGTGGAGGTTACGCACAAGGTCAAGTCAGGTTTTGAGAAGCCAGCGTACTATATTAGCATACTCTGGCCTACAAAAAATGTCCCGTCGGCATTTCCCGGCAAGGGCGCTTCAAGGGATTAGCCATAAACTAGCTATTTCTCAGAGAGAAGGTAAAGCCTGGGATGGTGGACCTCTTCGGACTACCCAGGACCATACCTCAGCCCAACAGAGAAAAAGGCCACACCAGTATGGCCTAGACTCTGGCACACTGATCGTCGAGGACGAATCCTCGACTAGTATTTAAAAAAAAAACACTGCTCTACTTGGAAAGTTCGAATGCAAAACGCGATAAACGCCATTTTGAAAATTCTTAATGTAAGCCTAACACATTCTAAATCATTGTGTTCAAGTAATGTGATAGGTTATCTAATATTCTGGCTTTTAATTCAAATTAGCTTTTACGGTCGAATTTTAGATTTGAAATATTCGTCTTTGTAAAGTCTCATTTCTGAATTTGGAGAAATTAGATTTATCGCGGTTTGTCTTTGAACTCTACGTTGACTTCTCTCGTATCTTTGTATTTTAGAGTAAACATTACTTTTTAAAGGTGTGTGTTTTGTCGTAAACACATTCAGTGGATTTGAAATACATTATTTGCATATCTATAAATCTGTCTATTCAAGTGTTTTTGTTCATGTCAATCTATCGATATCTGTTCCTACTTATTTCAGGTTCGACATTCTTTATCTATATACAGTAGTACCTTGAGACATGAACTTGAGTTATTCCTTTACATTCGTGGACAAAGATGTCCGTCTGTCAAAGCAGTTTTCCTATTGTATATCCAATTAATCCGTTCGCTAACCCCAAAAACATAAGGTATTTCATTAATCAATACCATCAATAATTTCTCGATTTCTTGTAACACTTGCGATCTTTGCTTGATAAACATATTTGATTTCTCCATGTCATAGTGCTTAACTAAATCAGTAACACTAACATCATGCTCGTGTTTATCAGCATATCTCGAACAAGGCAACGGCGAATAAAATTCACACTACGCAAATCTGAGTACAACTGATGCTCAGCGAGACGCCTGTGAGGCTGTGTTCGTGTGTTCGTGTGTTCGAAAATGCACCGCAAAAGTCCGCGAATCCGTGTTTATTGATTTGTTTATCACTATATTGTGCACGGGTCAAACCCAAATTTGTTCGAAAAATGTGTTCCTTTATATTTCTTGCGAGATTGATCAAGAATCCTTTAAATTCACACAAAAAGTTAGTAGCTACATAGTATATATATTAAGAGAGCTCAAAAGACAATAATTTAATAAATGTTCCGAATTTGTTTAAAAATATAATCGTTTCTGTCTATTTCAAAACACGCATTTTTCTTGACATATAATAAATTCAAGATATGTTTTCTAAAGGCTTCCTCAGTGAATTTTCATCTCCCATCAAGATTGAATCGTTAAATTCAATATTGTTCTCTTTATTTCATTTATTAATCCATTTTTTAAAGCAAACCCATCCTAGCTGCTTGCTTATTTATATAAACAAATCTCCAAAAATGATATTAAAAGATACTCGAAAAGAAAAATGCACACCAAAAAAACATAAATAAAAAAAGTTTTTTAACACACGTTTTTTTAATCTATTCCCTTACTTCTTTCTCTTCAATTTTATTTGAACTCATAGGTATTCGATTTCAATTAATAAATATCCGCTAAATTTTAGGTTCTTTGGGGTATTGTAAAGGGTTTTTATGAGGTATAATATGGCTACATATTTCAGATTTACATTCAATATGATTCATGTAACAATTCAGCCAGATTCCCTAAATTTCCATTTCTTCTTAATACCCCTTAAGCTTGAGCCTTAAATTTTAGACATTTTCTAGAATCAAAATTATGTGATGGATTTTGATCAAAATTGGAATAAGGAATCTAGACATATCATTATATCATGATTTTAATCTTCTCAAAGGGACAGAAAAGTGATTCAAAACTGTTATGTTCGGGGAATTAATTTTACCTGTCCTGAGAAGGTCATTCGTATAGTATATATATATATATATATATATATATATATATATATATATATATATATATATATATATATATATATATATACTCGTCATCACATACATGAACAGATTATAACAGCGCGCATTACATACCTGCCACTCAGCGTCTTCTTCACGAGATATGTGAACGACATTCTCATCTTCACATCATCTCGCGAGAAAGCTAACAAAATCTTAATTTTCTTTTAAAAACACAGACCCTAACATACAATTCATTATTGAGTAAGCCGACACATCTGGATGCCTCTCACTATTAGATTTTACCCTCCGCATCACCGAGGCAGGAGACATACACCCCAACTCCTATAGAAAACCCGCCTGAATAGATATTTTCATAAACTACAGATCAGCCCTCCCCAAAAAAGCCAACATAGAATATGCTATGAATGAGACAAACTGCATCCATAGCAAATGCACTAAAGAAATAGACAACTTCCAGCAAGTACTCGAGTGGAATGGATACCCTACAAACACCAGACATCACCCTAGGACATCTCGAAAAGAACCGCAGTACACGCTCTCTAACACCTGCTTCCTAAAATTGCCGCCTTTTTAACAATAAAATCAGATCGGCAATCAGCAAAGCCATCCGCAGAGAACATTTAGACATCTACCACATTCCGGACCAACACTGAGGTAACACCTATCCAAACCAAGAAAAACACCCAACAGAAACACCTGAATTCTACCAAACTGCCCCATACAAAAACACAGGCTTACGCAACTGCACATATGCATTTGAATTGCAAATATACTTGTTCTTCTTTATTTCTATTCTTCAACATATATTATAACAGTTGATCTAATATGCATCTCTGACCTTCTTATTTCCGTTTAATGTGAACAATTTGTTTATAATTAAAAACGAGACCTTCATAGTCTGTACACAAGATCATAAGTCAATCGTGAGACTGCATACCTCCGCTTGGCAACGTAAGGATGAGTTAAGGTCTTATCTGGGCATTACTTCTCAATATTGTATCAAGTATTCCCGAAGCTTTTCACTGGAAGCATTGATTACTAAAAACAAATATTTCTCTGAACAGGCTGAAATGTTCATGGTAGTTATTGTTATCAAAAACCACCAGATCCGTACATCAAATTTGAATTAAAAAAATTGTAAGTTAGAATTCCAACAAGATTTCGATCATAACCGAATTTTTCATGGTCAAGGTTAACGGTAACGATCATATAAGATGTGAGAATTGATTGGATAAAATATGGGCCAAGTAGCAAGTCTCTACAATGAACAAAATCGAAGTTATCGCCAAGAGTGTAACTTTCACCTTGTCTGTAACATTGACTTTGACCTTTAACCTAGATATCCCAAAATTAAATCACTTATAAGGTAGACCATGACCGATATTTTGACCAAGTTTCGTGACGTTTAATCAAGTGATGTCGACGATAGGCTGTACACAAACAAACAAACAAACAGAGTGACAAACCCACAAACTCGACTGAAAACATAACCTCCTTGTCAGAGGTAAAAATGTATATTTTTTTTTAGTAAAATATTTACATGTGTAAAAAATATCCAAATCGGCGTTCACACCTGATTTATGTGTGTTCTTCTGGTTTGTGTGCACATGTGTGCGGGAATTTATTGTCTATTCGTATGCATTTGATATTATCTAATGTAATATGTGATTGATTAAAATATTTAGCTCTTTGGTGGTAAAATAGCCTAGGATAGGGTTGGTAGTAGTGGAAGGCGCGAACTGATCACTCGGCATGACAGTGTTAAAGTGCTGTCGGAGAAATATGTGATTGATGAATACCTGATTTATAGGGGCAACCGATATCAGCCAAACATAATCATCATTGCGTTTAACGACCCTATTTAAATGTTTCTTACTGCAGCAAGATCGGGCACAAGGCCGGTAGGTAGAGAGAAACTAGCTCTCCTGAAGGGCATACTAGCAAGGTGGGGCACAAGGCCGAGAGGTATGGAGAAACTAGCTCTCCTGAAGGGCATACTAGCAAGATGTGTCAGAAAGATGTGACACAATACCGGAAAGTAGGGGAAACCAGCTCTTACGAGGAGCTACTTTGGTCATGTACAAAAATAACCATGAACGGACCTGCTGGCATTCCTCGGTAGGAACGCTTCAGATAATTTGCAATAAACCAACTTCCACCCCGGAAGGAGGGGGTAATACCTGATTGGGTGCACCTCCTATGACCGAGCCGGACCATACTTCGTTTCGGCAAAGAATAATCTGATGGATCAAGTCATCCCCTAGATTGCCAGAATGATGTCAATGATGGATCTCTACTGGTACGAAAACTATACGACATAATAACGTTGACACACCGTTTCTCATTAGATCACCGAAGTTAAGGGACCGTGAACTTGGTCAGTACTAGATGGGTGACCATTTGGGAAGACGGCGATACCTCCTTGTACCTCCCTCCCAACAACTTGTAATCTGATCGAAATACACATGCAACTAGGGACCACTTGTGAATTATATATTGCTTAGAAACTTCCTCCGTCGGAACAAGCTGGATCAACCCGACCAGGTACCAGGCATGACCACTGAACGGAGAAAAAAGAAACCGAGACATAGATACGTGACGAAATAAACCTGTATATGCAAAGGACAACGTAATCCTATGTAATTAGTAAGGTGACACCGTTTTGGCGAGGTTCAATCATATTTCAGTCAGCGTGTAGGTAACTCATCCAGATCATTTACGGATTGTTACAATTGATTAACTCATTGAGGAAATGCGAGAAAGCCGTGTCCGTGACTCGCTGGCTGCTTATTTTTATCCTACAATTAATGCATCATCAGATGACACAGTGTATCTAACCTCACGACACACCTATTGTTAATTGCAATTCATACAGGTATAATTGTTTTCCCTTGTAGATGCGTACTAGCTACTTTATTCTTCGGTAGATCGTTCGGTCTGTTTTTATTGGCTTCCCACTGCAGCAACATGTGATGTACACAGCCGGAAGGTGAAGGACATCCAGTTCGCGCGAGTAGCACTCTTGTAGTAATATTTACATGCGGGGTTTTAAAAATAAAGTTGAAAAGGAGAATATTTTGACGTTAGATTAGTCAAGCAAGAAAATAGAATTTTCTATTAGAGTTCAAGGTAGAAGTTAGGTTGATGTCTACTGGTAGTTGCATCATGGGAGGAAGTACGTGGCAGAAAAGAGAGCGAGAGTCTCTGTCTCCGGGGAGTCTCCGTCAAGGTGATCAGACGCTGTTTTCGAGACCTCCATCACCCTACGGCCGGGGATTGGAAGAGGAAGATGCAGTTCATCTCGATGTAAATTACTATACAGATTACTGTAAATAGTAGAACTAATTCCCAGAGTAAATAATGGAGATATTTCTGTCCTTTTTAATTGCTTCTCTTGTTCCAACCACGGAGAGAAATATAGAAGAAAAGAACAACTACTACTGTCATCACTAGAGAGACGAGCAGCTGTTTCTATCGGGGAAGAAGACGATCGGCAATCAGTGCGGATCGAGACCCCCCCCCCCCCGGTTTACTACACCCTGGTCGGATACAAAAATAGCCGTGAACGAACCAGTCTGCATTTTCCAGTAAGAGATCTTAAAGCGTTCGGCAATAAATCAACCCCCACTTCCGAAGGGGGTGGTAATGTTTAGGATGATGCCTCTCCTAGAACCGACCTAGACTATACCTCCTTCCAACAAAGGGGCTGATGGTTCAAGTCAACCCCTAGGTTGCCAGAATTATGCCAAGGCGAACCTTGACTAGTATTGAAAAGACCCGATCGTTTTTTTTTATTGAAATAGCATATATATTTGGGTTTGTCATAATTAAGTTTGAAATAGCATTTTCTATGTCTGTCGCGCTTAAGTTATAAAATCTCATTTTTAATAGCGTCTATGTATTTCTATAAGAGGTTCTGTCCGCCATTAATCGCCACTCCATAAGTCTGTAATATCATTTTCGTCAATAGGCTCAAGGTTAAAATAGCATATTCGTCAGTCTGTCAGGCTTAAGTTTGAAATAGCATTTTCGTCAGTCCGTCACACATAAATTTTAAATAGTATTTTCGTTGGTCTGTCACGTTTAATTTTATGAAAGTAATTTCGTTGGCATGTCACGCTTACGTTTCAAATAGCATTTTCTTTGGTCTGCCAGGCTATATTTGGAATAGCATTTTTAAATTTGTCCACACATCTCTTCAACATGCTCTGTCGGTACGTAGGTCGTCAGCCGGTTGGTCGGTTGATCTGTCACTTTCATTGCTAAACGAACAGATTAAAAGGACGCATCTTAATAATACCCGTTTTTTTTTCTAGTATTATTATTGATTGCAATAAGTTGGTAAGAAAATAATGTCGGCTTTTGTATTATTTAAATTTCCCACTCAATTTTTTAAAAAATGATTGCTTATTTGAATATGTTACCATTTTAAACTGAAAATTCTCGCAATATTCCTCTATTACAAGGTTAAACATTATTAGTATTTCACTAATAGTAATATATTCAATTGTAATATATTCAATGTTTTAAATAATTTTATTTTCCCATTTGTAATATATTGGCTGCCCTTGGGAAAATTCAACAACAGACCAAATGGAATGTTGAAGGCTACGGGAGGTCGATGAGTGTGATCGTACAGACGGTCGACGAGAAATGTGAGTCTGCGAGGTGTGAAACTGCAGTTTGATTGTTATTCGTGACCACTGGTAGGAGGGAAGATATAAAAATCAGAGAGAACACTAATGTCGACAGAGACTGACGCGACAATTTTTACCACCTTGTTTGATATTACGTTGATAAAAGCTTTTCTGAGAAACTCTCGTTAGCCTATTTGATATTTCGCCGGAAGAATCTTTTCAAACAAACTTATCACAAACTTTATTTTTAAACTTGTCGATAAACGTAAATTTGTATGAATAATCAGCATGGTACGACTTTTTATCAGTTCTTTTTGGAATAAAGTACTTACAGCTGGGACCACGTGAAGGTTGCCAACATCTATAGCGAAAGTAGTGCTATAGAACAGGGGGAATTAGAATTTGGCGATGATATGTTTGTTATACAATGCATACATCAAGGAGAACGCACAGAGCCGGTGGCCTTGTGTCAGCCATTTAATAGGGGAAGTATGTTGTTCGATTCATGGTCCGGGTTTTAAGCTGTTTTCAGCTGGAACATGTTCATACATGAAGAAGGAGACGATGATGATTCGATTTTAAACTATATATTCTATTTACCGAGCTATGTATATATTTCCTCGTCTATGAGTTTCTTCTTGCTATCGTTAGAGGCGACAGTAAGATCTTACATGACATGATTTTCTTGAGTAAGTTCTGATCAACTTCACCTTTTTGCTATGTCTAGCCACACAACTAAAACAACAAAACCGTAATTTACTCTCCTATTTTGTGATCCGTGAAGCTGGGGTCAAACTGCAACAATCATACCTAATAACTCGATCTACATTTAACTTTAAAAACATATTGACCCATATGTAGTAAGAGTGGTGTAGTATGCAAGCGAAAAATTAAAAAAAAAACAACGATAAGGATACGAGCACAAAAGTCGAAGAGTTTGAGAACGAAAGAACTAAGAGATTTAACGGTCAACTGATCACAGACGACACACATTTTTTAACTAATTAGAATTTGCCTCTTTTCTCTCCGACGCGAGAAAAACAAGACATCGAAATCCGCGTTCTCTGTTCCCGTTTTAGTTTTGTTACAGACTAACGAATATAGACTTTAAGAACGCAATAAAACGATTATTTTCGTAATACCGAGTTAAGGTTATTCTTTCACTCTATACAGAGATGAGACGGTAATAAACATATTTGTCTTTTCGTAAATTAAGATTATTACAAAAATGATTGGAGGGAAATAAATGCTGAAACAGTAGAGTTGACTGATTCTTTGATGCCACACCGTAATACAATAGCCGTAGTCGACGTCTTATAGTACACAGCTGAAGTCTTGTTTTGTTGACACGTTGTTGTTATTGTTGTTGTTGCTCAGTAAATAGTGACGTCTCTCTGTTTCGTTCTCTCTTTCTTCTTGTTGCAGTTGTCTCTTTCTTCTTAATAACAGCGGTTGTAAAAGTTAATAATAAAGACAGCACGCGATCATTTGTGGTTTAAGAATACTTTTTTTTTTCTAGTCCAGTATCCAGTATACATACATAATGCTCCCAACCCATTCCTCTATGAGGATAGGAGCAGCTGTCCAAAGCGTTCCATCACGTGGTCCAGATAAAAAAAAAGAGAAATATTCTATCAGCTTATCTGCTACGTGTCACGAGCGACTTCCTTCTGTGATGCAATATCCTGACACGTATCCTTAACTTTAATTTTTAATTTCTAAGGGATTTATTAACTTTTTTCTGACTGTAGTCTTATGTGAAAAATACCGGTGTTAACATTATTTTTACACGCCCATATAGAATCTTACTACAAGGAAGCCAATGCGATCAAAGTATATATTAATTTAAACTTGGCCATGGTGGCCTCTGTTCAGTCTTGAATGACAATAGACACCCCATGTAAGGGTGGCTGCGCATGTAATTGTGAAGCAAGGGCTGCGCTCCTGAGTCGGCACTGCTTGATTCCAGCGGCAAGGAGAAATCCACGACAACTAGAAACAATGCTGAGATAAGCGAAGAACACATACAGCACCTGGTCTTCCCAAATGGTCATCCATCGACGTAAGTTCACTAGACCAACTCGACAATCGACTAAATCCCATCCATTCACTGTGGAGGTCCCCAGATGCCGGAGAGCTTTCTACTCAAATAGCTTCTTTCCTCGTGCTGCTGGCCTCTGGAACTCCCTCCCTGCCCCCTGTTTCCCCGACGATACTGACATGCAGAAATTTAAAACTAATGTAAACAGACATCTCGCTGCGCAGATCCCAATTTAGGTTGACCCCCCAACCTTCTCCCTTTTCTTTCTTCTCAGTAGCCCTTACGTCTACAGTGGCGGCCTGCCTTGTCTGGGGTGAACTATGTTAAAAAAATTTTTTAATCCAGTTCTGACCAGGCTCAACGTCTCTTAACGTCGGTAATCTATTGGGGACCGGTGTGTCAACGTGATTATGCCGTATTAAACTTAACCATAAGGCAGTACCAAGCGGAGCGATTCGAAACATCAACAGAGCATTCGGCCATTGGGCCGTAGGCAAACGTACACTACAACGTTGATTAAACTAATTCCGTTATAAAGATGAAAACCTTGAAGGTTATTAATTAAGGGTGTGGTCTTTCGCCCATAGTTGGCAACGATAAAGTTAGTCCTAGTAGATCCGCGCACAACTGTTCAATAACTTGTTGAATAATTGGACATAAGTTATCCGACACTTCTGGACCACCTCAAGTAACTAGGGAAATCAAAAGAGTTCGACAAATTGGTGCGGTATGAACTTAATAAAATCAACGCTTCTTTCGAAGAAAGCAGACTCTTTTTTAAGAGCAAAAACGAGCCATTTCTTGACGGTATGTTCCTGTGCCATGTAAACAGATCATTTAATATATAAAGTGAACTCGTTTCTTTGTCATCGATAGCTTTCTTCCTACAAAATCAATATTTGATTCTGGTTAATAGGTTTTTCTTGTAGATCGTTTAAAAGAATAAAATGTAATACGATTTAACCCTCACGGAAATACTTTGTCCAGATAGGAATTATTTTCAAATTGCCGCCATATTAAAAAGAGACGTAACTCTCTATTCGTCCATACAGAGTTACTCTCCTTTAATTGAAAGAATTCCGTTTTATTTTTTTGATTGCTATTTTTTGTTCCAATCAAAGGGAAGTAACTCTGCATGGGCGAATAGTGAGTCACATTTTTTAATGGCAACTTAAGTTCTAAGTGACAAGTCTTCTGGAGGTTAAGAGTTAAATATTTACTACAGGCGATATTAACTAAAAATAAAGTAGAGATTATTTAATAAAGATTTTTACCCGTTCATGGATGATGGAACAAGAACAATCTGCCCCCGTGTATTAAATAAAGGGTTCAGTTCGAAATTCCGTATCAACTGCCGAGTTTTGCATAACAATTCCCCAGTTCGAAAAATGCACTTTAAGAAGGTCGATGGTTATATCGGCCGATACAATATGAAGATAACAATCAAGATGAGAATAGAAGTCCGAATAATCCAAACAATAAAATTATCAATCCTCATCTAAAAAAATTCGAAACATAAACGAACCATCTTATATTTTAATGACGTACACTTAAAGAGATCGCGCAGCATTTTAATGGTTGTAACACCATTAAAATGATGCGCGATCTCTTTAAGTGTACGTCTGTATTTTAATGATTAAATGGAAACCCTGAATTTTAATGGGGTTAATTTCAATAGATCACCTCATATTTTCTTAATGTTCTACTCTAAATAGACCCAAATATGAGTCTAAAATTCGACAAACGTCTTTGAAGGGCGTACATATATCATCTAATTACATTTCGGACATAATTTTCTGTTTTTGATTCATGAAAATCTAAGTTTGTTGTGGATCCGTTTGATGAAAGACTTCGACTTCCGTCCTTATTTGTATCTGAAATGTTGGAAGACATTAAAACACATAAATCATACGGGCGCCCACTGTAGAGCGAGCGAAGCTATACTCTCCGGACACATTTGCTATCGATATATTGGATTTAAAATCGATACTTACATTTAATGATCTCCAAATCAATGAGGAGCTCAAGGATGACGATAATACCATCGATAACAACGAATGCGATGACCGTGTACTGGACAGCGTTGCATTGCAAGAACGCCGCTAACCTCTGACGATAACTGAAGAAAAGAAAAGAAAAGAAAAGAAAAGAAAAATAAATAGAAGCATTCATCACCATTTTAACTCATCGCATGCAAACATCAAAGACACGCAAATTATTAAACATTATTGAAACATGAATGTCGTCTATTATGGCGATGGGGCATTATTTAAAGTCGATACAGACTCGTTGTTATTATTGGCATTATCATTATCAGTCGCCTCTTTTCAAGTCTATACAATTTCAGACGGAGAGTACTTTTCACAGAAAATTAGCTGTTCAAGTTAAAGCATATTAGTCATTATTTTGTGTTACACCAATTCCCTTCACTTTAATTTCTATCTTCTTAAGGATTAATCCGAATGCTCCAATTACAATTGGTATCACTCGCCTTTTTTTCCTGCCCCAGAGTTAGACTAATTTGACTCCGAGTCCTGACTACTACTACTACTACTACTACTACTACTACCGTAATTAAGCGAAACAGTCGGTCTGTGGATTATTATATAATCCTCGAGTCGAGCACTGTCGTTGGGTGATGTCTCCTGCTGCTTCTTAGCGTAATGCAAAGCTCTTTGTAAATAAGCAAATTGAGCGCGGTGGTGTATAAATAGACATTGTAGATATCATTTACGAGCGCTTCTTCCATAGCCTAATGGTAACAACTAGATGGTTGAAGGTTTTATCCCTGGATAAGGATTGAACTTTCAAATATATATATATATATATATATATATATATATATATATATATATATATATATATATAATATTTATTAATAAATATTAAATTATTTATAGACTACAGACGCTGGCATTTCAAGCTTATTGCTCTCATCAGTGTAGGGAAGTAACAATTTCAGGCGGTCGGAAGGCGCGAACCCAGTTCACAGATTCAGCCAAAAATCTGCCAGCAGTCGCCCTAACTGTCACGTTATTAAGGGAAATTAAGATCTATATGTGCATAGAAGCGGGTAGCAGACAGAAGACATTTACAAAAAAATAATGTGCCCATGTTACTAACCGTGTTGCCGAGAATATATATTCCAAAATCCATAATTATGGGTTCATATAAAATACTTTTTTTATTTATTTCTGAAGCCCCTAAATATTAGCGTTTACAAAAAAAATAATGTGCACATGTATTTTCGAGAACATATATTCCAAAATTCATGATAATCAGTTTATTAGTTTAGGAGATTATAAGTTTTATGAGGGGCGGGTTTGGGTGGGCGCTCACTTCAAATGGTAAAGTTTTCAAAAAGATAATGTCCCCACGTTACTTACTGGGTTACCGAGAATATATATTTAAAAATTCATAATGATCTGTTAATTAAAAAAAATGAATACAAAAACAAACATTATATATATGCACCGCCTAAATGTTAACATTTATAAACAAATATGGCTTATATTACTCATCGTATTTTTTAGAATATATATTCTAAGTTTCATAATGATCCGTTCATTAGTTTAGGAGATAACCCTGTACACACAAATTTGAATGCCTACTAGAGGAGAGAACTCGAATGCCTACTAGACACTGCTCTCAAGTGTCTAAGGTCTATCTGTACAGGGATCTGTCAGGACAACCTGGCATAAGGACACTTCCTCCTACAAGTAAACCCTGACTAAATATTCAAAATAACATAGTATTCGCAGCACACTGGCTACCCCACACTGGCTTATACGAGGAATGGTGCACCTTCTCTAAGTTATGTTACCTATAGTAGCAGCATTAAGCTGGATACTCCACCAGACTAGATACATTATTGTTCTGGAATCCGGTAAGATGAAGAGACCACAAGAAAGATATACTATAACATAGTTAACTGGTCAATTAGGAAGAGGAAAATTAATATTCTCCACTTCTTTACCAACATAACGTTTGACAAGTAAAGGAGAACTTTAGTTGAACACTCGGATATCTATGTATCTCATATAGAGATCAAGTGTTAGCCTCAGGAAGGGGCCCCTTGATTTCTGCGAACTTCGACTGAAGTAAAATCAAACAATATATATATATATATATATATATATATATATATATATATAGAGAGAGAGAGAGAGAGAGAGAGAGAGAGAGAGAGAGAGAGAGAGAGAGAGAGATAATATAGAAAGAAAAAATTCACATACACATTGCAACTGTCAGCATTTATGATTTATTTCGACTTCCTAGTCTCTTCAGAAGAATACTAACTAAGAGACTAGGAAGTCGAAATAAATTATAAATGCTGACAGTTTGAATGTGTATGTGATTTTTTTTCTTTCTATATTCTATTCTTGCTCTGTTTTCTACATTCAACTCTCTTACTCGGATTCCTTACCAATTTTTTTCAATTTGACACACACACACACACATATATCTATATATATATATATATATATATATATATATATATATATATATATATATATATATATATAGTATATAAATGCCTAGACTTTGGTAGCATTCAAAATAGACGAAAAAGTAACGACACCTTCGGTATATGGAAAGGTGAAATCAAATTACGCCCATTAGATACCCAGAAACACTGCAGGAATTAAATCAGCTCCATTGTTAATCATATGGATCAACCATAGTAAATATAACAATTTTAAACTAAACAAAAACTATAACAAATTATTTTTTAGTATATCTGTTCCAACAATAAAACTTACCGCGTACGATCGTTTCTAAGACGATATATTTTAATTATTGATAAAGTGTGTCTTCATCACCACATATACCAAGAACATAACAATTACAAGTCAACAAAAATAACTAACACTTTTGTATTATTCACGAAATACATGATAAGTAGAGAAAAGGGGGAACACCAATAGTCATATCCTCTTTTAAAAAATACACATATAAATATACATAAATAACCAATACTTTTTCATTATTCACCAAATATATGGTTAAATAAAATTTTCAACAATACAGATATTGTGGCAGTAAATAATATATATATACTCTTAGCAATTTATTATCCTACATACAGCGGCCCATCTGTATAATTTGTTTAACCCTTTTACCTTAATAACTTTGAACATTATCTTATTTCCTACGTAATCAATAAGAACTCCTGTTACAACTAATATTTTTTGATAATAATCAACTTTTATGAATATGTCGATAATTTTATGAAGTGGATATTCTTACATTGATTTTTTCACATTCCATGCTAATTACACATTTATGTACTAACATTTTAAACTATATTATTACATGCATTTAATCTTAACCTGTGGCTGTTGTATTAATTTAACCCCTTGGGAATCCTAATTACACATTTATGTACTAACATTTTAAACTATATTATTACATGTATTTAATTAATACAACAGCCACAGGTTACTGTGGCTGTTGTATTAATTTACCCCCTTGGGAATCCTAATTACACATCCCTTGTTATTCCTTAAAACAAATATGAATCTATAATTTTTACCCCTAAATATTATATCATTTTATAAATATATTCCTATTCTTTTATTGAATAAAATGTCCTTCTAGCTATCTATATGCATTAATATATCCCTTTTCGTTATTCTAACACTAGCCATTTCTTTCATTTTGTGTTACTTTAATAGTAGAATCCACTTTTGACTTAAGATATTTCCATTGGATTGTTCCGTACGATAGTGAATTTCTATTAGTTCTACGTTAGAAATTATCTCCCCTGCCTAAAGTGTAAGGGTCATTTACACCGTTTGAGGTACTCGGACGATTTTAAAAGTCATTATTCTGGAAAATAACCGAAAGAAAATGAGTTTCCTTATTTGAAATTCTAGATGACTACCGGTTGAATTGAATTTTGTTTGAGAATTATATAAGGTGATTACCTTTTGTTCAGACTACTGATTTGGGGTGGGGGTGGGGGTAGACTGAATACAATGAGAAATAATGTTTTAACAAGACAGAAAGATTATTTGAGAAAATGTATTTTTTGTTTATGAATTTGTTCTATAACTCTCGAACGTATCAGTGTATATTCATTTATATGTAATTAATTATATATACATATGTGTATATATATATATGTGTGTATATATATATGTATTTTGTAGGGACATTTTAAAAGTTGATATAACCCTCTTTTCTTTACTAACCATATATTTGGTGAATAATGCAAAGGTGTTGGTTATTTATATATATATATATATATATATATATATATATATATATATATATATATATATATATATATATATATATATATATATATATATATATATATGTGTGTGTGTGTGTGTGTATTTTGAAATAAAATATGAATATTGGTGTCCCTCTTTTTTCTACTGACCTCATATTTGGTGAATAATACAAAAGTGTTGGTTATTTATATATATATCTATATGTGTATTTTTAAAGAAGATATGAATATTGATGTCCCTCTTTTTGCTACTAACCTTATATTTGGTGAATAATACAAAAGTGTTGGTTATTTATATATATATCTATATGTGTATTTTGAAAGAAGATATAAATATTAGTGTCCCTCTTTTTGCTACTAACCTTATATTTGGTGAATAATACAAAAGTGTTAGTTATTTATATATATCTATATGTGTATTTTTAAAGAAGATATGAATATTGGTGTCCCTCTTTTTGCTACTAACCTTATATTTGGTGAATAATACAAAAGTGTTGGTTATTTATATATATCTATATGTGTATTTTTAAAGAAGATATGAATATTGGTGTCCCTTTTTTTCTACTAACCTTATATTTGGTGAATAATACAAAAGTGTTGGTTATTTATATATATCTATATGTGTATTTTTAAAGAAGATATGAATATTGGTGTCCCTCTTTTTGCTACTAACCTTATATTTGGTGAATAATACAAAAGTGTTAGTTATTTATATATATCTATATGTGTATTTTTAAAGAAGATATGAATATTGGTGTCCCTCTTTTTGCTACTAACCTTATATTTGGTGAATAATACAAAAGTGTTGGTTATTTATATATATCTATATGTGTATTTTTAAAGAAGATATGAATATTGGTGTCCCTCTTTTTGCTACTAACCTTATATTTGGTGAATAATACAAAAGTGTTGGTTATTTATATATATCTTTATGTGTATTTTTAAAGAAGATATGAATATTGGTGTCCCTCTTTTTGCTACTAACCTTATATTTGGTGAATAATACAAAAGTGTTGGTTATTTATATATATCTATATGTGTATTTTTAAAGAAGATATGAATATTGGTGTCCCTCTTTTTTCTACTAACCTTATATTTGGTGAATAATACAAAAGTGTTGGTTATTTATATATATCTATATGTGTATTTTTAAAGAAGATATGAATATTGGTGTCCCTCTTTTTTCTACTAACCTTATATTTGGTGAATAATACAAAAGTGTTGGTTATTTATATATATCTATATGTGTATTTTTAAAGAAGATATGAATATTGGTGTCCCTCTTTTTGCTACTAACCTTATATTTGGTGAATAATACAAAAGTGTTGGTTATTTATATATATCTATATGTGTATTTTTAAAGAATATATAAATATTGGTGTCCCTCTTTTTTCTACTAACCTTATATTTGGTGAATAATACAAAAGTGTTGGTTATTTATATATATCTATATGTGTATTTTTAAAGAAGATATGAATATTGGTGTCCCTCTTTTTTCTACTAACCTTATATTTGGTGAATAATACAAAAGTGTTGGTTATTTATATATATCTATATGTGTATTTTTAAAGAAGATATGAATATTGGTGTCCCTCTTTTTTCTACTAACCTTATATTTGGTGAATAATACAAAAGTGTTGGTTATTTATATATATCTATATGTGTATTTTTAAAGAAGATATGAATATTGGTGTCCCTCTTTTTTCTACTAACCTTATATTTGGTGAATAATACAAAAGTGTTGGTTATTTATATATATCTATATGTGTATTTTTAAAGAAGATATGAATATTGGTGTCCCTCTTTTTTCTACTAACCTTATATTTGGTGAATAATACAAAAGTGTTGGTTATTTATATATATCTATATGTGTATTTTTAAAGAAGATATGAATATTGGTGTCCCTCTTTTTTCTACTAACCTTATATTTGGTGAATAATACAAAAGTGTTGGTTATTTATATATATCTATATGTGTATTTTTAAAGAAGATATGAATATTGGTGTCCCTCTTTTTTCTACTAACCTTATATTTGGTGAATAATACAAAAGTGTTGGTTATTTATATATATCTATATGTGTATTTTTAAAGAAGATATGAATATTGGTGTCCCTCTTTTTTCTACTAACCTTATATTTGGTGAATAATACAAAAGTGTTGGTTATTTATATATATCTATATGTGTATTTTTAAAGAAGATATGAATATTGGTGTCCCTCTTTTTTCTACTAACCTTATATTTGGTGAATAATACAAAAGTGTTGGTTATTTATATATATCTATATGTGTATTTTTTAAGAAGATATGAATATTGGTGTCCCTCTTTTTTCTACTAACCTTATATTTGGTGAATAATACAAAAGTGGTGGTTATTTATATATATCTATATGTGTATTTTTTAAGAAGATATGAATATTGGTGTCCCTCTTTTTTCTACTAACCTTATATTTGGTGAATA
>OY744519.1:102460027-102490027 GCA_963556195.1 Sepiola atlantica
TTTTCGTCGATTAAATTCTGAAAGAAACCTGGCAGCGAGCTGTCCATTATTTCTTTATCCATCCTCGCCGAGTTTAAAGTTTTTACAATGATTAAAACAAATATGCATGGTTTACCAAACAAAATGCTATATATATATATATATATATATATATATATATATATATATATATATATATATATATATATATATATTATTGTTGGGACGTTTAATCGAAATCGGAAAAAAACGGAACTTTTGGGGGTATCGGAATCTGAAAAAAAATTGAGCCTAATATCCGATTCCAAAAACGATTAAAACATTTTTTATTAAAACTTAATTTTCCATTGCTTGTACTAATGATAAATAATGAATATTTATTGATTTTAAAATACCGGTAAAACTAAAATTTATAAATCATAATAATGGATTTTTGTCGGTCTGTGTACATTGTAAGTAATAGCGAGCATACATATGTGTGCAGCTGTGGTCCACGAGAGGTGTGTGACCCACCAGAAATTTTAGAACGACCAAATGAAAATCATATTAAGACTTACAAACTACCTAAAGACAAATTGGAATGAACGAAATCAGAAAAGAACTGGCGTGTAACAGAAGAAGAAGAAGAAGAAGAAGAAGAAGAAGAAGAAGAAGAAGAAGAAGAAGAAGAAGAAGAAAAGAATGAAAAGAAATCATTATTATTGAAGAAGAAAAAAAGAGGAGGAAGAAGACAAAAAGGAGAAGAATAAGAAAAAGAAATTTTTTAAAAATAATATTAAAAGAATGAAAAGAAGAAGAAGAAGAAGAAGAAGAAGATTTATCTTTATATTTTGTATATTTTCTTCGGGAAGAAACAAGTTCCAATTTAGTTCGTCTTGTTGATACATTTCTTTACTCGTTTTAGTTTCATGACCGCCCGTTTCGTACACATAACGAAAGGCGAAGTTTCGACATGACCATCAATCAACTTTGAAAACGAGGCTGGAAAGCCGATATGGAAACAAAACAAAAATAAGAGTTCACCAGAGAAAAGCTGGTCGTGCAATGGAGAAGAAAGGAGTCGAGACAGAACCGTTTAGTTGTAGATAATTTACGATCGACGAGTAATTATTTTTTTTTATGATGAAGTGAGAATAAAACAAGAACGGATTTGTTTACATGCCGCTGACAACGACGAGGTTAGACACGGGGTCAGTTCATAGTGAGAATCAAGCTCCCTAAAAAGAGACACTCCGGTCGGTACCGTCGGAATTTCCTTGCGGACGTGGGCGCCTTGGGCGACAATCTGTGACCCCAAGTGGAAAGGAGAAACAACTAAGGTCTATTCACTGTGAGTCGCATTTCTTCCAGTGGAGAATAGCTTCGCTCGGCTGTCCAGTAAACGGGGTTAGGAGAGAAAAGTTGAACGTTTTTCTTAGCTGGTACCAGGAAACTCTCTGGCAGCTGTCCTCCTCCTCGGTATCGCAAGGGGGGCTAAAAGTAGTCCTTTAAAAATTAATACGCATTTGAAGCTGATTGGTAAGTTTGTGACCAAATCACCTAACAGAAACTGCTCTCCGAGAGAGAAAATAAATGTTAGTATTTATGACTGCTACATACTTACGTAAACATGTGGAGACATGCTTGCATGTATTCATCCGAGATACAGCTAGGTAGCACCCACTGAAAACAACATATCTTGGTCGATTTAAAGTTGTCAGTAAAGACAAGTTTGTCACTGTTCTTGTTAAGAATTAGAACAAAATATTTCTGTAGACAGAATAACCCCAGTATTGGAGGACTCATACTTAGAAGTAGTCCCCTCCCACTTTGTTTCTATAGAGACGACCCCTTTCCCAAAGAAAATCTAGAAAAGAAAAGATTTTGTTTCCATATGAATTTCATTATCAGCTACTCTGTATTGATTTTTTTGGAGGGGGGTGTTATACAAGTCACATGACAGGAGCAAATTATGACCCTTTGTGTATCTGACCCTCGAAAGATTAGAGAGTATCGAGAGGTCAGTACGGTCGAACGTTTGTGGCTTAACGTTCAGCAAAATGGAGAATATCGGTATTATCAAGAAACAAGTACCTTACCCCAAAAGTAGGGATCATTTTTTGTATATGTTATATATAATATTGTGTTTGCGTTTTTTATTTGTCAGCTGTAATAAATGCGTAAATTGTATGTTTTCGTATCTAAGTACTTTTAATAGATCTGCCTGTAGAGTACAGAGATGTTAGATAAATACATTCCCCAACCAAACCATATGACGCTTTCGAAAGGATGATCACCGCCCGAGACAGAACAGATACTTCACGTTGATCCAAGCTCGGATAAAAATGTAAAAACAATAACAAAGAACGGACATGCTTAAGATACGTTCATTCAATCTGTGCGTCTCAATAATGAAGATTTATTTTCAAATTCAAGCGTGACAGACCATCGACACTTCCTTTTCAAACCCCAATGTGACAGACTACCGACTGACGAACAAAATCATCACTATTATCGACTATTTACAAAAAGAAATATACCTAATATTTCGTTACGTTGTAAACATACACTAGGCGACCTGTTTAGTGGGTTGCATAGTTGATACGGATGCGAATAGAAGAATTGCTGCAAGTGAGAAATATTTAACTAAGAGAAAAGAGGCCACACAAGAAAATGGGAACTATTTCTGATGTGGGGTTTGGCCACCCAGAATTCGATTTATCCATTTGTGAAAATGATGTTCCTTGCTGTGGTTATGAGCTACTTAAATTTTGCCAAAAATAATGGCGTAGATCCCCTAGGCATTAGGTTTTTAATGTTTGTAGATTGGCAGATAGCTTTTTCAGGTAGATATCTGGGTTGTCTTTAAGTTTTTTGTTTTTGGGGGGGAATCCGGTAGTTGAAGTGTTATGTATATCGTACAAATATTTGGTACATTGTACAAATATTTGGTACATCGTACAAATATTTCTAAAGATAATAATAAGCCTGACTGGTGTTCTGTTTACTTATTGCGGAGGGAGATCCATGTGTTTTTTTTAATCATTTATCGTAGGCTATTGACACCCATAATTAATCTACAATTCCTTTTTGTTTGCTCTTTTCACTTTTCGGAGGGGGGTAATTTTTTTTTTTTTAATTTTAATTTTTAGTTCACACCGGTGATGAAGAGAAGGCGATCGGATGTCAGCGTGACCTCGACCTACATTCACAGATTAAAGAAAAAATCTACGTTTACTTGCCACTACGTAAATACCGGAAAAATTTACTAAAAATAGTAAGAATGAAAATCAAGCAGAAGATCGACATATTGTCAAAACGTCAGACAACGAGAGAGCCTCCATTTTCCGGGGAGACAAATATAAACTAAGGCTGAAGAGAATCCGGTAAAAGTTTATAGGCCCGCTTTGTTTGGATTTAAAACCGACGGTACCGATGTTGTTCTGATCTTCTGTAATACATATATAGATAAATATTAGGTTCTTATTTTTAATTTTTCTTAATTCTTAATAATTGAGCACTCTGTTTGGGTTCTCTCCCACTAACCTTACACACACACATTATATATATATATATATATATATATATATATATATATATATATATATATATATATATATATATATATATATATATATATATATATGAGGTAAGGTACACGATAAGTCATGAAAATGAAATGCCGTGGTAGACAAAATGTATGTAAAATGACAAACGGAAAACAGGTTAAAGTGCAGGAGAAAAACAAAAACAAGAGATTTGACCGGTTTCGTTCGTGTCACATTTTCTGAAGACGTTCCCTAACACGAACGAAACCGGTCAAATCTCTTGTTTTTGTTTTTCTCCTGCACTTTAACCTGTTTTCCGTTTGTCATTTTACATACACACACATACGTATATATATATATATATATATATATATATATATATATATATATATATATATATATATATATATATATATATATATATATATATATATATTACATTGGCTACTTAGTTACTAACTAACTAATAAGAGATATCGATAACTCGTGAGCTGCCATAAGCAAATTAAATACGTTTAGTTTTTAAGTTAACTTTGTGTCGAAAATAATGTCGCCATTTTGGTTGTGTTAAAAGTAAGAGTTGTCAAATGAATGTTTTCGTTTCGTGACAGAGAATCATAAGTTTACATATTTTTTGTTCCCAGAACGATCTGGTCACGTAGGAAGAAACGATGAGACGGACATTATTTTTTATTCGTTATTTTCTCATTTTTTCTCATCGATTTATTTATATTAAGATGCATCCTCGCATGTTTGTAATAGGCTTTGCCTGTCGGTCCATCACGCTTCAGATTTAAATAGCCTGTTCATTGCAGATTGTAATGAAAATGAGGATGGTCAATGAAAATGAAAGTAATCTGTTGTTTTTTGCACACAAATGAATTCAACCCCTATTAAAAAATGAATTAAACCGCGATTTTTAAAAAATGAATTGAACCCCGATTAAAAAAATGTATTGATCTTCGACTTAAAAAATTATTTGAACTCCGATTAAAAAAATGAATTGAACCGCGATTAAAAAATGAATTGAACCCGATTTAAAAAATAGAATTGAACCCCGATTTAAAAAAATGAGTTGAACACCGATTGTTTAAAATCCAGTAAAGAAACCAAGGGATCAGATCTTAATAAAATTTTCAGTAGTTATCAATTAATAAATGAATCTTAATATAAAGTATTTATTTTATTAAAAAACAAAAGCTTTAAGAATTTTAGGTCAATTAACCCCCACTCATTTCAAAGAGGAAATACGTCTAATTATACGTACAGATTAAATGGAAACATTTTCTTTTATATGCAACCAACAATCTGTATAAGAGGTTATGCCCGTCAGTCGGTCAGATACGCTTTAGTTTGAATAACTATTTTCGTTGGTCTGTAACGTTTAACTTTCAAATATCATTTTTGTCTGTCACTCTTACCTCTTACGTTTCAAATAGTATCGTGTCGACCATAAAAGATCGACAAAAATGCTTAAGTTTAAAATAAAAATTTTGCAGTTAAATTAGAAATATAATTTTCGCTAATCTGTCACATTTGGATTAGAAATAGCATTTTGGTTACTCTATTACAGTTATATTAGAAATAGAATTTTCGTTAATCTGTTACAGTTATATTAGAAATAGCATTTTCATTAATCTATTACAGTTATATTAGAAATAGCATTTCTGTTGGTCTGTCACACTTTAATTAGAAATAGCATTTTCGTAAATCTATTACAGTTATATTAGAAATAGCATTTTCGTTAATCTGTTACAGTTATATTAGAAATAGTATTTTCGTTAATCTATTACAGTTATGTAAGAAATAACATTTTCGTTAATCTGTTACAGTTATATTAGAAATAGCATTTTCGTTAATCTGTTACAGTTATATTAGAAATAGCATTTTCGTTAATCTATTACAGTTATATTAGAAATAGCTTTTTCGTTAATCTATTACAGTTATGTAAGAAATAACATTTTCGTTAATCTGTTACAGTTATATTACAAATAGCGTTTTCGTTAATCTATTACAGTTATGTAAGAAATAGCATTTTTGTTAATCTGTTACAGTTATATTAAAAATAGAATTTTCGTTAATCTATTACAGTTATATTAGAAATAGCATTTTCGTTAATCTATTACAATTATGTCAGAAATAACATTTTCGTTAATCTGTTACAGTTATATTAGAAATAGCTTTTTCGTTAATCTGTTACAGTTATATTACAAATAGCATTTTCGTTAGACTGTTACAGTTATATTAGAAATAGTATTTTCGTTAATCTATTACAGTTATGTAAGAAATAACATTTTCGTTAATCTGTTACAGTTATATTAGAAATAGCATTTTCGTTAATCTGTTAAAGTTATATTAGAAATAGCATTTTCGTTAATCTATTACAGTTATATTAGAAATAGCTTTTTCGTTAATCTATTACAATTATGTAAGAAATAACATTTTCGTTAATCTGTTACAGTTATATTAGAAATAGCTATTTCGTTAATCTGTTACAGTTATATTAGAAATAGCTTTTTCGTTAATCTGTTGCAGTTATATTAGAAATAGCTTTTTCGTTAATCTGTTACAGTTATATTAGAAATAGCTTTTTCTTTTATCTGTCACAGTTATATTACAAATAGCATTTTCGTTAATCTATTACAGTTATATTAGAAATAGCTTTTTCGTTAATCTGTTACAGTTATATTAGAAATAGCATGTTCTTTTATCTGTCACAGTTATATTACAAATAGCATTTTCGTTAATCTATTACAGTTATATTAGAAATAGCATTTTCGTTAATCTGTTACAGTTATATTAGAAATAGCTTTTTCGTTAATCTGTTACAGTTATATTAGAAATAGCATTTTCTTTTATCTGTTAAAGTTATATTACAAATAGCATTTTCGTTAATCTGTTACAGTTATATTAGAAATAGCATTTGTGTAGGTCTTTCACACTTAAATTAGAAAAAGCATTTTCGTTAATCTGTTACAGTTATATTGGAAATTGCATTTTCGTTAATAAAAGCTGCGTATGCAAATCTGCTTCCACCTCGATTAACGGGAATACTTGATACGTGTTTTTGGAAAATTTGTGTTTGTTTCGTTCGCTTTAGTTAATTCTAACAGTTTATTCCGCTACACATCTTCTCCTAAGATCGTTATCCATACAGAAATTCGGGCTAATTTTCGCTCTCACGCTCAGATATACTATAACTGCTATCTCCGTTGGCTGGGAAGTCTTCTTCGCAAAACATGTATGTTCGTGGCATCATCATTATTTCATTTTTTAATCTTGCTATTGTACGTTCCCATTCACTTACCACCCCACCAAAGCAGACACAATGTCGGTTTTATGTTGAGATAATCAATCTCTTCAAAACTAAAATCTACCTCAGTCTAGAAGGATTTCACCTCACTCTTCTTCGGTCTTTTTCAAAGACTTTCTTTTACATTCTCGCGTGACAGAATAACAGATTAGCAGATTATTATAATTGTTTGTAAGCAGTCGCTTCCATTATACTTTTTAATCTTTATTTACTTTTGCTACATTTCATATCGGACGTCTTTTTTTGAAGCGCTATCTTCGTTCTCCACCTCTGCCCCGGGAAGAAGGGAGAGGAGGGGTGAGGTTCAAAAAAGGTGAAGAAAGACATAGTAGTGTTAACCATTCAATCCCAAACAACGTCGAGTCTTCCTGCTAGTCTAATTTTTTAAAAAAAACATACTTATGATAACATCGTCACTAATCATCCAACGAAAATAAGATACGCCCGACAAAGAAACAATCAACGGTACGTGGAAACAGAATCAACAAACGAACAGATAAAAGACATCGAAAAATCCCCCATTACCCCATATCCCTCCGTTTAACACTAACCCGACAAAATTTCTACATGATGGTTTGGATATCAATCAAATAAGCTGAGAACCGATAGGTTCTTATCAATCAATAAAAACGAGAAAGCCCGCAGGTTCTTGGTGACCTTTCGTTGGAAAATGCTTTGTCTTTCCTCTAAGTGACCTTTGGTCGCTCAGGTCATTCAATGTATGTTGAGGTAAGTATCTGGTAGCGATTAAGAAAGAAACGACAGACAAATAACTACTTTTGTTTGTTTTTGCTTTGACTGCAGGCAGGTGCAGCTGGAAATATATTTCATTAGCCGTTTAATATATATATATATATATATATATATATATATATATATATATATATATATATATATATATATATATATATACATGGACGGCGGCACCGGGGGGGGCAGGGGCTCAAGACCCCTCCCCCCACTTTACGGTCATCAATAATGAAGTTATATATGCATGTGTTTAACCGCCCCCCCACTTTTTAGGAGAGCCCATCCCCCACACTTTTATAACTGTTCCGCCGATCCTGATATATATATATATATATATATATATATATATATATATATATATATATATATATATATATATATATATATATATATATATATAAGTCGATCTCATAGTTAAACCTAAAATATCAATATTTTATTCTGACTAGCAATTTCCTTTTCTTCACCGTTGGCCAATGTTGTTAAAAATGAAAATTGTACTTAAATTTTATTTCATATATATATATATATATATATATATATATATATATATATATATATATATATATATATATATATATATATATATATAATTATTACACATCTATATAAACATATGATATTATTAAGTGATATAATATATTATGTATGAATTTTCAGTATTTACTTCAAGAGTGCGCCATACGCGAGTAGAGCTTAGTAGTAGTCTTATGAAAATATATCCATGGCAAATAATATACACAGACGTATCTATGTTTCATCCCCGCGGGGAATTATTAACCTGAATATAGCCTGCAGTGTGTAGCGTAGTTGCCATAGAAATATAGAAGTATTTTCATTATATATATATATATATATATATATATATATATATATATATTAGCAGTATTAAATATTACTATTCATTTATGACCCAATTTCACTACATACTGGAGATCACTTTCTAAGGATTCAGCCATTGCTTCGGATATGTGTGCGTCCGTTTTACCCATATGACGAGAGTAGAGCATGGTGTCATCAGCAAATATACCCGTCTCAGATACATGACGTCAGAGAGGTCGTTTATGAAAATCAGGAACAATAAAGGTCCAGGGATCGATCCTTGGACCTTTATTGTATATATGTACATATGCATTTATGTCATGTTGTTTGGATGAACGGGCATCGAGGACAACTTGGATCTTTTTGTTGGATAGGAAGGATCTAGTTATATTAAATATTCGTCCAGTAATACCATATAAATTAATTTTTATGAGAAGAATTTTATGCCAGACCTTTCAAAGGCTTAGGATATATCAAACACTACCACCCTAGCTTCACCTGCTTTGTCCAGTGTATGGCATATGCGTTCAGAGATGACTGTTAGGACATCCGCAGTAGACCGTGCTTGCCTAAATCCATACTGATAGTTAGAAAGAGGTTTAGCATTAACGAGGTGACTGACTATCGCTAGATTGATTAAGGATTCAAATAATTTAGCGAAGATCGAGAGTAGACTGATAGGTCGATAATTCTGAGGGTCAGTTCTATCTCCAGAATTCTTAAGACTCGTACCACAGAGGCAATTTTTCAGCTATCAGGGAAGCAAGATTCGGCAAGGCATTTGCTTTAGAGTTTGGAGAGGACAGGCGCCAGTTCCGCAGAGCATTTCTTTATTACTATTACTGGTATAAGATCAGGCTTACATGCTTTGGAGGTGTCATGGTTTTTCTATGATATCCTAGATATGAGATGGAGTGATGAGCAGGTCATCAAATGTGGATTCAGTCCGTAATGAGAAATTTGAGAGAGAGAGAGAGTGGTTTGTGGGGTTCAAAGTGGAGTTTACGGTGAAACGCTGGATAAGTAGTTCAGCCTTGTCAGTTGCCGTTCAAACGACATCATTGTAGTTGGATAGCGGGGGAATTGTTGATTTCCAATTATTCATCACACTATTAAATTTTTTTCAAAAGTTAGCATTTTTTTAGTACTCTCTGTATACCTTCTCTTTGCTTCATCTATTACAGACTTACAATGATTTCTTGACGCTATAGGTTTCTGTCTATTTGTTGTTGACTTGTGGCGGTTGAATTGTCGGTATGCTTGCTGCCTCTGGGAAATAGCAGTTGCACAGTTCAAGGTGAACTATTGTGGTGAGTGGGGCTTGCTGTTGAATTTTCGCATGGGGCATGTGCTTCAGTGCCTGTATTGACCCATTCACTTAACTCATTTGCGCATTGATCAGCAGAGAGATAAAAAGGTTTCACTTCATGGGGCGTCTTTGGTGTGATCTCTGATGCATTCCCAATCAGCCCGCTTGTAGTATCTCGTCGTTTTGAGCAACGGCTCATCAGCTTTGGGAAGAGATTTTAGGGTGATATATATCATTACCACAAGGTGATCAGCGTTCGCGAGCAGGATATGGGCATTCGTCGTACAAGTGAGGTCAAGAAAATATGTGAGGTCAATAACAAGTTGAGGAGTGAGGCGTGCTGGTCCACACGATCAGGACGGCTGATCGGGAAAGTGTCAGTCTGTAAGAGGGAGTGCGCTATGGAGAAACTATATGTGCAGTTACCAGCTGCTTGTGTATAGCTGGGGAATCCAAGCCAGTCACGATGGTGTACATTAACATCCCCAAACACATGTATTTGGGCACTCGAGTCAAGTTAGAGTGTTGTATTTATGCTTTCAGAGACTAAGTTAAGCCGGGTACAGTTTTGGGTCGAAGGAGAACGGTATAAGTAACTAACGTTGTGCAGTAAGTTTAATCTAAAACACATGTAGTCTTAATTATCTTGTCAAGAGAAGGGTGTTCCGAACATAAACTCGTAGCCTGTACATATGTTTGTCAGTATTTACGGTAAAGTTAGAGGTATTCATTCATGTCAAAATGGTGTGAGGAGATTGAGGATTGTAAGTTTGTTTTACTCTGATATCTGAGAGTTTACTAGGAGAAAGGTTTCTACGTCATTGATGCTGGTTATAAGTTTTGTGAATTCTAGCCTCAATGAAGGAGGCGAAGATGTTTATGGGCGGGTGTCTGGTTGAGGTTTGTTCCTTTTTCTTTGTATTATTATTTTGGTTTTAGATACAGTGGGGAGGGCAAAGTTGGTGCTTGTTTGGTGTCAATAAGCTTACACAACCAAACCATTAGTCGATACATGATCCATAGGAGGTGTGGCTTCGGGAAAACCTACTGGGATAACTGCAGAGTCCCTTTCCATACGCAAAGTAGAAAGTACAGCTACTTACGATATTATACAAATGTTAATGGAGCAGCCGCTCTTAGTGTTACCTAAGAGTTAGGGCTCCTGCATTACCAGTCGGAAACAGCAACCAGACAAGCTGGCTAACTTGTACTCAACCTGTCGGAACAAAGGAGACCCAGACTAGTCATGTAAGACTTAGTGACAAAAAACTTTCTCCAAGTTACCCAGATAGAGAGAAAGAGAGACGGCGTTAATTGTTCTAGTCAGGAAACAAGGCTAGGCACTGGGTGTCTTTGAGGTATCCCTGCGCCTGGCTAATAGACAAAGAAGGAGTGCAAAGGTCGGGCGATAAGCAGAGCCCATATACTCATTGAGCGATATTTTGGTTTGCAAACCGAATATTTTGTTCGAGACTCCAGCTCTATGTCGGTTGTTGTTCAGAACTAAGGAGACCTATCTCCCTCAACGGTTTGCTGCAAGACGTAAGTAGTCAGTAGCACAGTTTTTATATTAGAGTCTTTCTACCTCTAGATGGATAACCTGACAAGGTCTACGGTTCATCATATCGAAAGGGGTAATCTTGCACCCGTGTACTAGTCAGGTATTTCAGAGCCCCCGCATGTATTAAAAACATTTTTCGATAGATAGATAGATAGATAGATAGATAGATAGATAGATAGATAGATAGATAGATAGATAGATAGATAGAAAAGTTTACACGTTACGTCCCAGAGATAACAAAAAATTGAAGATGGGTTCACCTATTATAAGTAAGATTAAGACAGTGGGTGGTGAAACCTTTTTTCCTCGTATTTAAGCTACCTATTCTTTACAATTTTGTTTCATTTAACCTTTAAGAACAATCGAAAAAGGCATTTCTCCGGCCAGTAGGGTGGGAATAAAGCACACGGAATGAAACAAAAATAAAATAAGGACATAGAAAATGAATAGAATTAAATAAGATAGCAATTTAAAATTAATAAAAAATACCAGTCATATTTAGAGCATGCAAGAAAACTTAGATAAACTTTTGGCGAATTTATTCAAATTATAAGGGCCATGTGCTGGCAGCATCATTTGTAGGCCGGCCAATATAGAGACAATTTCGCGGTTTCGATTCCCAGTGTCGACGTTAAATTTCTTTATTATTTATTTATGTAAAATAAGTTTATTACGTTTAAAAAAAATTATGTTGGCAGACAGAGAAAACCTCCGTAATAAGATAAGTAGACTAGCGAAAATAGACTCCCTAACGGTCGTCTATTTTTGTTAGGCTGCCGTGTTCTTGGGTGGTGAGACATTTTTAGTTAAAAAAAAAAAATTTTTTAATTCGTCTCCGAATATTTTTTGTTTAAAAAGGAAACAAAATGTTGGGGGGGATTTTTTCCCGCTAAAAAAATGGGGGTGGGTGAAATCCCACCCCCTTAAAAAATCGAGCGCGAACGCAGACTCAAAACTATATCGAAGGACCAGTTTTGATACGTAGCCTCGTTTTAAGATGATTCATTGCTAAGTAAAAGAAATGAAAAAAAAAACGATTTCTATAAGGTAAGTAGTTAAATCAAAATCATTCTTTTAACTTGTCCTGGTGGTTCAGTGGTAGAGTCTCGGATAAATTCGTCCTAAATACTCTTTGACGTTAAGGTTGCGATTCAAATCATGACCTCGGCTTCGAAATCATTTATTGTTTATTTAGTGGTTAATATGTGCCCTAATGTATTTCTTATGTTTCTGACTTGGAAATTAATTAAATAGTAATTAGCCGCCCCCCCCCCGCCCACCTCCTCCCGTTTACAAAAATTCTCCAGGACGGACAGAAACTAAAAGTATACTTTTAGAGGATAGAACCTATAGTGAAATGGTTTAAGCTCAATATACGAGATAGAGCAATTATAGAGATAAATAAAGGAAGAGAGATAAAGATGTACGAATGACAAAAAAATAAAATGAGTTTCATCGAAGGATCACTATTGCTGTTAAGTTCTCTTGGTCCTTAGCGTCGTTCCTCTAATGAATACGAGTTGAAAGAACCCCTTCTGGGGAGACCAGTTACTAAAATGAATATCCGGAGCTTTTATTAGCTCTTATTAGTTCTATTTGTCAGCTCTTTTTATTAGCTTTTTCGTCCGTTTTAATAGCCCTTTTTATTAGCTCTTTTTAATTAATAAATATCTATTAAACTTTACTTAGAATAAAAAGAACAATTAAAATAAAGAAGACATTAAAAAAATGATTATGACTTGGCGAAAAAAAGGAAATATCTGTTTATTGGCAGACACAAATGTGCCTAATTAAGTTTGAAAAGAAGAGTGGATTCAATTGGAAAAATACTTCCCGCGGTTTATTGATTTCTATGATTACTTTAAGTGGACGTGGGCGAATAAAAAGGTTTCGTAAACTACTTCAAACGTCATGAGCAGTTTAGTTCCTGTCTTTTATTACTTCAGATTTGATTTTATTCTTTTTTTTTTTTTTGTTGTTGTTCTTTTTGCAAAAAGGAAACTACATTTTTACTGGAGAGTATTTCGAAATGTTATCTACCTCGGATAGAGACCATGGATATTGTCTGTCTGTCGTCGATCCAGGAAGAGAGGCGATATCCTAGAATTGCCCTTCTTTGGGAAGGATGAGATATTATGAAAATTTGTGAAAACGATAGCGAGTTTAACTTACAATAGATTATTCATGTCAAATATGACATAGTTGGTGCGGCATTCATCCGTGGCGGCTGGAGCTGGTTTCCTCCGAAGGATGAAGTGTCTAAGGAAGTTTCTAAGGAAGTTTCTAAGGAAGTTTCTTAGGAAGATTAAATTCATAATCGGTCCTAAATCGCACGTATATCCTGGTCGGGAATGGTTTTGACGACGTTATTTTTTTATCTATTTTTTTCCAATGAGGTCTCGCTGTCTTCTCACATACTGTGCTTGGTTCTATTTATCTTCCTCCCACAAGGTAAAATGTGACACAAGGTCGGGAAAGTGGGAAAGAATCAGCGCTCGAGAATTTGAGCATTCTGGCTGTTTAAAAATTGCCTGGGCAGCCCCGTCGGCATTCCCCGGTAGAGGCGCCTCAGACAGTAAGCAATAAACTTACTGTTTACAACCTGGGAGGGTGCACCTCCTAGAACTGCACAGGACCGACACCCCCCAATAGACCGGCGTAAATCCAGACCCAAAGGCCCGGGCGATACCGGTTTATTAGGCGGAGTAAAAACCCCTGGGTGGATCTACTGTGTTTGGTAATAACAAGTGGTCACCCATATGGTACTCGCCAAGCTCAACGTCGCCGAACTTCGGTGATGTAACGTGAACCGGTATGATTATGCTGTATGTACGACATAATTTGGACTCCCTTGAGCTGTCAATCCTTCAGGGATTAACTTATCGTAAAATCTCGCACTGAAGTGCGTCGTCCTAATATTGTATCCATTTACTCGCCTCCCCCGTCCCGCCTACGAAAAATTAAAGTTATAAACAATGGTCGGTTTTTAAGGCAGGGGAAAATCGAGCTCCTTAAGAAAGGGAACGTTAGATGAGGACACGTGTTGGTGTGTGTGCGTGTGCGTGTTTGTGTGTGTGTGTGTTTCTTTTACAACGGAAGAAGATCATTGCTTATGTGTCCCCGTCGGTCTAACTCACATTGTTTTATACCGGATTATAAGGTGAGTAGGAATGGATGTTGTTCGCCTCTTGAGACCAGGGGGGACGATTATTTCTCGGACTTTTCTCTCAAACAGTAACTGGAACATAATCATACAAGTAAGAAACGACTCTAATTTCAACTTAAGATATATATTATTTGATTAACTTATCTATGGATCCATTTCCTTAATTATGAGTTGCTTCCGTCTAAATCATATCCTTAAAGAAATCTAAGCGTCCCTATCTATTAGGATCATAACATGTTTGTTCCACTAATCTTAAACTAATGTTAAACTGACACCGTCTATATCCCTTAAAATCCTTCTATGCTTACTCACATGATTGAACAAAAGAAAAGAAAAATCTGTCCTCACACTCGTGGACAGATGCAACAATGGTTAAGTCATGTCAAACGTGATTCTTTCTTATTTGGCAATCAGTTTGTTCTTAACCTCAAAAACATATTACTACTGAGATATGATATTATCGAATTAATAATATGAACGCCGCATTGACAACAATATATATATAACTATAATAATATATACTATATGAAGTGTGAAGCTATATCCGTGAAGTTTTTCAAGGTCAGTGAAGGAAAACTCCTTCTAGACTGAGGCAATTTTGATCCCAATCCGGAGTGCCAATTTTGGTTGGAGATTGAATTTACCAACATTAAAAATCAACCTTTCGTCTAACTCTGGCCTTGATTTAAATATATGACCATTAATGTAAGGCATGTGTTGTTGTTATTTTGTTTTCGATTTATCGACTGTGAATTAATGTGCACTTTTACCATTGACTATCTTGTTGTTATCTCGTTGCCTTGAGGGGAGAGTTATACAATAGTGATGTTTAATGTGTTCAAAATCCATCTCATGAGTAAAAAATAATAATTGCTACAGTCAGGAAGAATTTCTTCTTCACTGACAGAGGAACGAAAAGAATAAGTATAGTATCATAACACTTTGTAAAAAATAAAAATAAACAGACTTTCATGGGCAGAGTTTCTTTCCTAGAACTGCCCGTCTGTGGAACACAGTGCCGTGAGCCTGCTTTCCAGCCGACTACAATATGGTCGTCTTCAAGTCCAATATAAACAAGTCCTTGTTGAACCGTCCCCGTAAATAATCAATTTCTGCCCTGCTACAACCATCTTCAGTGACCGAGAAGAGAAGAGATTAAATGACAGATACTACACGTTAAGGTTAAGTATATTTTGAAAAGTAAAAATTAATAAATAAAAATAAACCGAATTAAATTAACCTTTTTGTTTATTGTAGTAAGTAAATAAAGAAATCAAGAGAAAGATGAGTGTGTCCCAAATTCATCTCCCGGGGAAAAACATGAAGATTGCCGCGATCTAGAAGAATTTCTTGTTCACTGACAGAGGAGAGAAAAGAATAAGTATAGTATGATAACACTTATTAAAAAATAAAAATGAATTGCAAAATCGAAAAATAGTTAAATAGTGGAAAAATTGTCGCAGTCTAGAAAGATTGCTCCTTTACTAACCGAAAGAGAAGAGATTAAGTAAGGGATACTACACGTTAAGGTTAAGTATATTTTTATAAGTAAAAATGATTCAATAAAAATAAACCGAATTAAATTCACCCTTTTATTGTAATAAGTAAATAAAGAAATAAAAAGAGAGACAGAGAAAGTGGGGGTCCCAGGCGTAGGCGTGGGTTAGAATAGGTAAAAGTTAAAATTAAAATAAAATAAAATAAACTATATGTTGAGTGGAAGGCGTTTAACGTAAAAGTAAAGTCCCCCAAAATATTGATGTTTTCGATAATTGTAACGGAAAATCATAGGAAAAAATAATATATTCTGAGGTTTTGAGATTGTTTAAATAATGTTCGATAAGTATGGATGGTCAAAATTGAAACAAGTTATCTATGTTGTGTGTGAATTATTACTGACAGCGGTGTATAAAAAAGATAGTGCAAGCCTCCATAAGATTTCTCTGAGCAATTGGATGTTTTTAACGGAAGACCTCTATGTCAATCAGGTAAAGACCTGGAGTGAGTTTATAATTAATTTTTGGCGGGAAAATTTAAATACGAAACTATATTTATTTAAGTATATTAGTACTAGTGTTAAAATTAATCCTGTTAATAACCGGGTATTTTTTTGTTTTAATGTGTAAAGCTTCTAGTATATGGAGTTTTTGTATATTAGTATTGTGTTCTAGGATTTTAGTGTTGTCTACAAGAAGTTTTCGGATCTGCGAGCGGGGACAGGAATGTTCGTTAATGAGGTGTCTGGCTATGGCACTATTATCCGATAGATGCATGGTCAACCTCATGGACAGAGTCGTGGTAGTCGAGCCAATGTATACGTTTTTTACTTGGTTGTCAGAGACACAGTCTCCCAATGGACATTTAAACTCGTATACCAGGCCCGTCCTATCCAGAACTCTAATCGAGGGTGAAGAGTTATGTGTAATTATAAGATTGGTGGTTTTAGTTTTATTGTAGTAAATTTTTAGTTTCACTTTTTTATTTGGGTCGGTGGGAAGTGCGTTTTTATTAATAATATGTTTTGCTTTCTATGCCGATTTATACGTTTCTATTTCCTATTTCTTTTTTATCTTTCCAGTTTGAGATGTTTTAATTCTCCTTTTCTTTTTTTTCACAACCTCACCAATTAAGACGATCTTTCATATGAATATGATTATTAGTGCGAACACTGGCGAACGATAATTTTTTCCGCCGTATTTGACAGAGTGTGTACACTCGTTATATTATATTTTATACATTATCTGTAATATATAACGATATTATCAAATTAACAGTTTTCACACGTCATTGAAGACAATATATTCGATTGGATTTGAACGGTTCCACAGCCCGAAACAGCACACGTTAGGTCATTCATGCCCCCCCCCACTTCTATCCTGTACTGACCCAGTCCAGATAGTTTCCCGTCAAAGTCGTTGATAAACAACGGCGCAACAATCGTTTCTTATCGACAAACTGTGGACACAAATCCATTGAAGTGATAAACATACACAAATAAAAATTAACCCGACTTATCATTGGTTACTTGACAACAACAGATATACAAAAACGAGAATGTTCTTGATTTTCAAGCCTTCTGGCTATATATAAAGTAGAATATAGTTCTAATCGGTATCAGAAGGTCATCTTTCCGGGCATTACCTTCTCCTTTGGGAGGAGGGATTAGTGAATTGACGTTCGCCTAAGGCGATCTCATAGGAAAAAGCCAACTGATCAGATCTAAGCTTTTATAATTACCCAGTGCCATTATGGGGTGGGGGTGATTCTCCACCATAAACTGACGCGTCTTAAAATGCGTCTATTTAATATGCATGTTTAGTGACACAAAATGCTATTTCAAACTTAAGCGTGACAGACCTACACAAAATGCTATTTTAAACTTAAGTGTGACAGACCTACGCAAAATGCTATTTCAAACTTAAGTGATTCTGGCAAAAGAACGATTCAGTTGTTGCTATGCCGAAGTTGGAAAAATGTTGAAAGAAAACGCAGAGAAGACGCACAAGACATAGATAAAAGATATGTGTATTAATATTATTAAATTCAACAATAATACAGGAAAAGTCTTTTTAAAAACTTATTGTATTTTGCGGCTCGATTAGAAGTTCAACTATGAATAAAAGAGTACCGTTAACTTCGGAAACAGATCGGCCCTCTGAATTGCTCAGATTCAAATAACTTGCATCTAAAATAAGGAGAAAATGTCTTTACATGTTTACTGAACTGCAATCACGTTAAAAAAAGAAAAATAAGTGTTTTGCATTCAGCCCGCAAAAATTAAGTGTCTGTAGATTGATCAAGGAGAATTGTCTTGGCCAATCAGATATGGCGTTTTAAGAATAGACGGCGTGTAATTTCTTGTCATGATGGACAAGAAGAAATAATTATTTTAGGGGAAAGGGGAGGTAAGCCTTTTGTTATAAAAAACTTAAGCGCAAAATTCTATTTCAAACTTAAAGTGATATCACATTTAATACATGTACTTTGCGTACTACAATTTCATATTTCTCACATGTAGAATGTTATACATTATGTAGAGAATAACCTCTATGTTGCAGTTGTCAGCCCGGAAACCTTTTCGACGACGTTAGTTTTCCAGGTAGGTGTCGTTGTCCTCCCACATACAACACCTGATATTCCAACGTGGTTACCCATCTGCTACTGACTAGGCTCAACGTCCCTTAACTTCGTTGATTTACCGAAAACCGGCGTCAACGTGATTATAACGTGATAGACCTCAACAACATGTAATTTTAAACTTAAGCGTGGTGGGCGACGAACATAATATTTCAAACCTAATTGTGACACATTGACGAATATGCTATTTTCAACTTAAGCGTGACAGACTGACAAAAATGCTATTTCAAACTTGTAACAGATCAACGAAAATGCTATTAAAAAATTATGTGTGACATACACACCCAAAATTCTATTTTAAATTTAAACTTGAGAGACCCACGAAAACACTATTTCGAACTTTAGTGTGACAGACCTACGAAAACACTGTTTCGAACTTTAGCGTGACAGACCTACGAAAACACTGTTTCGAACTTTAGCGTGACAAACCAACGAAAACACTGTTTCGAACTTTAGCATGACAGACCAACAGAAACACTGTTTCGAACTTTAGCATGACAGACCAACAGAAACACTGTTTCGAACTTCAGTGTGGCAAACCAACGAAAACACTGTTTCGGACTTTAGCGTGACAAACCAACGAAAACACTATTCGAACTTTAGCGTGACAGACCAACGAAAACACTGTTTCGAACTTTAGCGTGACAGACAAACGAAAACACTGTTTCGAACTTTAGCATGACAAACCAACGAAAACACTGTTCGAACTTTAGCATGACAGACCAACGAAAACACTGTTTCGAACTTTAGCGTGAGAGTACCAATCAACGTACGGAGCCTTCTCTCGAAGTACTTGGACGCATCTAAAAATAATATGCGTCCATCCGATCTAAGCGTAATGCTAAGAATGAAAACCATTTGAAAGTGGAACGTGACATACAAAAGTAAATGATATTGCAGCATTTCAGTCCCTCGCGGCAACCAATAATGCAGCCATCACGCTCGTTCACTTCTACTCGTGTCCCGGGCTAATACCCCTGGTGTTGGTTGGTGTAGTTTCGCCGATTTTTGGCCGTATTCTCGGGACGTTAGCGTTGACGAAGTTTCGACTCCCCTAAAGAAGACTCGTCGTGTCGAATCGTCTTCGCTGTCCGGGCCGTACATCACCCACCGTTGTGTTAATTGATCTAGAAGTTCGGACCGACGTCGATCAGAAAATTGGTAGTCAACGAAAAAAACAGACAAGCAAGGTATCGATAACTTGAACAAATATTCTTAATTAAAAAAAAATATATAAGAATATAAATTTCCGGAAAACTTGTAGTTACAATAAGAACAAAAGGTTGGGAGGGAGAGGGGTAATACCTCTCTCCTTCTTGACTGAGTTTGGGTTCAAACTTTGACTCTCTTAAGTTTACTGGACAGTTGATGTTAAAAGTTTTTTTAGGTGGACGAGACGAAATGTGGTTGTTCTCCTCCGGGCGGAAAAAATCAATTGTCTCGGAGTGACGTCACGGCAGTTTTCTCTCTGAAATTCAAACTTTGAAACTCCAAACTAACTGAATAAATTCACTGAAACGTGACAGATCGACAAAAATGCTATTTCAAATTTATGCGTGAACGAGGCTCTTAATTAAAATGCGTCCATTTAGATTGGTGCGTTTCGCCATGAAAATGCTATTTCAAATGTGACAGACAAACTGAGCGACATGGATTCTTATTTATACTGATGAGTCATCATTACCAAAGGCCACAAACCCACTTGAGGATAAGGATTAACAAGATTGTCAGTTGGGTGATGAACAATGGTATAAGAAGCTTGAAAATGATGAATAAAATGGAAAACATTTGATTACTTAAGTAAGTGCTGACATTGGATTTAAATAAGGCAGTGTTATAGTCTGCAGATAAGCAGAACCGTTACAATGTGTTACACAGATGGAAAGTTGTTGGAAAGAAACTCTGTTAATGGTAATCCAATTTGGTTTTAGGTTCACATAGGAAGAAAGGGATGCCTTTATTTGCAGCAATAGTAGACGTCGAGATCTTACTGATATTTTTTTACGGGGAGAAACCAGAGATGGAGCTCAGTCGATCACCTTTCATTGAAGTAACGATAGAGTAGCGAAAGACTAGCAACGTCTCTTCTGTGATAAAGAGGTTGTAGGGACATTCATAGATCTATCTAATTAGCATAACTGCTTTTTTTAAATAGTCTATAATTAATTGATGTTTGGTTTGATTCATTCGTAATTGTATCGTTCTATTTGTTCCATGTATATGCAATATTTTTGTCACGATTAACAATAATTAATTCAAATGATTAAATGTAATAAAAGGATAAATTATTGAAATTTTCTTAAGATATTTGCTGATCAATATCCAGAGAAGGTAATTTAAATTAAACTACAAAGAAAGATATACGAGGCAAGAGTTCAGAAAGAGGAGAAGGTGATTGACTGACTGACCTACTCCTCTCTCTCTCTCTCTCTCTCTCTCTCTCTCTCTCTCTCTCTCTCTCTCTCTCTCGGTCACTATCTCCCTCTCTCTTCCTCCCACTTGCGACGTCACACGGAGAAAGGTAGGGGGTTACGCTGCTCCCAACCCGTTAACGACCAACATTTGTTTTGTTTTTAAATTCAATGAAAATTGTAAGTTATAAAAGAGAGTACACACGCACACGAAAATACATGCGAATTGATTTCCTCCTTCTTGTTTACTGTGAAGTCGATTTTATATTTATAGGCAAGAAGAGTATATCTGGACGCAGCTACAAAAGATGCGTCCATTCAATCTGCACTATTTCAGCGTGACAGATGCACCTTAAAACCATTGATACAAACGAATACTTGTTCGTCAAAACTCCATCTGGTCGTCTGTTAATTATCCTGTAATTTCGTTATCATATTTTTTATTTTCCTTTTTCATTACGTCCTTTATTGTGTCCGCAGATTAAATCCTACTTCTTTCTCGTACACGCCGTTTCCTGTTGGCTCTAGCCCACACAGACACGCGCCCCCATCTTGACCTTTGTTAGGTCCATTCAATTGAAATAACCTAGACGAGAGAAACGTTTCCGATAAACAATAAAGAAAATGATATTTTCAAGAATTGCTGGCCTTCAAGTCATTGGATACACCTCAATGAAATATAGCGTAGCGTTGTCCGGTAAATTCAGAACGAATTTGAGAATTGTATTTTAAAACGCTTCAGCTGTTGGGTTGATACGACAAATCGCCTGCTGCGTAGTAACGTACCAGTTACGTCGGTCCTGGGTATGATCTGAGACGACACACGGCGGTGAGGCCCCAATTTGGGAACTTTGCGGAGTGGGTATTCCCCACTTAATTGCCATTACTTTTCAATCCATTCTGACCCGGAGTGGTTGTACCCGCCACGATACTATATATAAGTTAAATAGAATCAGTCCTGAGAATGACATGAAAAAGTATCCGGTGGCTAGGCCCAAATTTGGGAGCAATGGGGGGTTACCCTTAGTTGTAATTGTCTATTCTTACTCGAAGTAGTAGTATCTATCAAGGTCCTATTTATAATATATATATATAAGGAGATTGTAGTTTGCTTGAAGCATTGCTGGTAAATATAAGTGCAGGTTAGTAGTCCGAGGCTGTAGCAATGCGATGTAGTTGCCGGAAGGTGGAAAGGGTGAATTTTTGTTTTGAGATTCGTGTTCTCTTCTCGTTTATTTCTGTTCACCTTCCGGCAACTACATCGCTACAGCCTCGGACTACTAACCTGCACACACACACACACACACACACACACATATATATATATATATATATATATATATCGTTTACATAGTATTTCATTGTCAAAAATATATGGCCCAAAATAAATCATCTACGAACCATTCGTTAACAAACACAAAAATACAACGAAAAAAAGTAAATTATACCAAATATCAGTATTTGAAGATATTAACCTTAAAATGCTTTTTTGTTTCAATTATGACACATTCCAACAAAATACCTTTTTAATATAATATTAAATGAAAATGTGTCAAACTTCAATTTGTTTTACATCTGCAACGAGTCTGTTGGTAAGTGTGAGTAGGTATTAGTATGATGTTGCATCAGCACACCTGCTAATCAGTATTTTCGATGTCATTGGTGTGTCATCTGTCTAATTCAAGAGCCCAACACTTTTACATTTGGTCATTATAATGATAAGTACAAATTATTTTATGATTCTCTAGTGTGCTATGATTATTTAGATGCATATATTGTAGTGTTTTGTTATACATGTAAAATTTTATGTCATTTGTTACACATTTGCAACATCATTTATTTTTGTTCAATAAATCTTTTTCTTCCAAAAAGCATTTATACTACTTTATATTACCCCCATGAAACGTGTTTCACTTGATAAAAAATGTTCAACCCAATATAAAAAATAAAATATTTAAAGGTTAAGAACTTAAAGCATAAAACTTGTACGGAAATGACTGAATTCAACATTAAACATTAATAAGTGTTGATATGTCGTAAAATAAAACAACGAAAACGAGGCGTTTACATCTCACACCAAAGATCAGCATATCTTTTAGTTTTGTCAGTCTTTATGAAGGTTATAAAATTAAAATATATTAAAATTCTATATTTCTAATCTATTAGCGTGAATTCAAACAAGTAAGATATTCTCAGAAACTTACGCAATGTTTTGGACGTGTTGATTTATCCGCCCCTGCGTAATTTTCTGGAAAAGACGCATTTAATTATTCGCCCCTGTGCAATTTTCTGGAGAAGAGGTGTTGAGTTATCAACCCCATTCGCTATTTTCTGGGGAAGACGTATTGTAATCCCTGTTCAATTTTCCGGAAAAGACGCGTAGCCATGTTATTTTTTATTTTAATTTTTATGCTAAATACGGTAAACACCTAATGTTACTTTTTTTTTTACTCAAGAAAATGACATAAATGATTGAGTACAAAATACGTTATTTGGGAATCAACTGGCGAAATTCATTTTACTTTAAACAAGTAACAACCATACATTAGGATACTACCAATGAGATTTAGTTTCGGTTACAGAGAGACAGCAGATCTCCATTATAATATGATAAATTGGCCACATATTAATTTATTATGTTGTCATGTTTTTAAGTGTGTTTGGTTGTATTGGGGCAAAACCACGTGATCTGGTTTTGTATGTTTTTTTGTTTTTAAATCTGATCTTTCTGACCGTCAAATAGCTATCGCTGCTCTGGAATGTCGTTCTGAAAACAAGTTCTCATCGATCCTTTCATTCTGTGATTTACGCCAGTTGTCGACGACACAAGCATCCCATTTAAGTGTGACGGATCGACATTCTTTTGAAACCGGGGAAATCGAAACTGCAAATGTACTCGATCTCGCTCGGCGATCCATTGTCAAGTAGCCGTCTCTTTCGTGCTAGTGTGCTCCACCCTGGATGATCGATGCTTGAAAGAGGGGGACGGATGTTAGTAGTACTACTGCTAACCCTACTTCCTTTCTCCTATTCCTCTTCCTACTACTACTAATACAAATAAAACTACTACTACTACTACTACTACTACTACTACCACCAAAACAATAAACATTTATTGGATAGAAAAAGAAACGATTGGTCAACATTGCATCAAATTTGTGACAAAAACCTGCAGATGGCAAATGTGTAATAGGGGATCTAAATTATGCTACTACTACTACTAATACTACTACTACTACTAATATTACTACTACTACTACTAATAATAATAATAATAATAATGATGATAATAATAATAATAATAATAATAATAATAATAATAATAATAATAATAATAGCTTAAAAGATTTTAAAAAGTAGATCAAAATATAAAAGTTTTGAAATAGAAATAGAAAGAACGTGGAACATTTAAACATTAATAATTCCAGTAATCATTGGAGTAGTAGGGTGGGAGTTATGTGGCATTCACCCTGGATGATTGGAGCCGGCTTCCTCCAAAACAGGAAGTCTCTAGGGAATATTAAATTCATAAACCGTCCCTGTGGGCCTTGACAAGCGGTGACTCATTGGTAAAAAAAACAAAAACTTTTGTTACCTTTAGATATGTATAAAGGACACAGATGCATAAACATTAATTTATGTTCACCAAATTTGACACCCGGTAAACGCCTGGAAGGTAAGCTAGTAGGTAATATGCCGCATACATCTATATCTATTCATTGAATGACACCATCGTCTCTAAGGTACCGGCACTTATAAAAAAAAACATATAAAATCACGACGATTCAATGTTTATAAAAGAATATGTGACAACAAGTGACGACTACAGATAATTCGGACAACAATAAGAAGGAAGACTGTGAACCGTTGATATTTGACTCAAGCACGCCTGGGATCACAATATACACATCAGGGCGGTCGGCATTGCTAGGTGGAGTGTCTATCAGGCTGAAGTTTACCTGAAACTTTGACACCTTCTTCAACTCTTACAAGACTCTTGTCGCGTTGCTTTTCTTGATTTCGAGAATCCGTCAAGTTTATGCTGTGAGCGTAAGTCATCTAGTCACTGTCTTCAAGACGTGCTTTGTATTATTCTACTTGGCTTGTCAAAGCAAGATAGTTCAAGCGGTGAACGTACCTACAGGGTAGAAGTGTGTGTAAATATATATATATATATATATATATATATATATATATATATATATATTTAAGCAAAAAATAAACTTGTATACACCTTAGAACAGTTTATTTTTATAAAATTTATAAAGCTCTACTTTGTATTGAGAACTTCTGAAAAAATATGAGTACTACGTTAAATATATCAATATATTTAAACTTAATTAATTAATATATATATATATATATATATATATATATATATATATATATATATATATATATATATATATATATATATAGCAGTTACACAGGTAGACTATTTTCTATCAGTCGACGTGACCGACAATAAGATGTAATTCGGCTTAGTATTGTGTAACCATCGCCGCATCACTATACGGGATTCATACAGGATGAATCGTGTTTTGGCGCGAACACAAACCACATAAATCTTCACTTCCAGCCTATATCTCAAATCGATCTAACGTATATTCCGGCACTCTCTACCGGGCCTGCGGTGGGCGAGTCGACGAACTTTAGGACAAGATTATTTCGTTTTTGTCTACATTAATCAACCTATTGTACAACCATCATTCTGTACATGTGTTTCTCGTAAATAAATCTTCGCACCTCCTGAGTTGTGAAGTCATAGTTTATTTCGTGAGGAATGCTGATCCCGTTTTGCTTAGCTTATTTCAATCAGACATAGCCAGGCGAACTACTCTTCCAAGTAAGTCGTCATTTTGATTTTCTTCTCGATTTAAACGCAATACTAAAATTGGCTACCTCAGCTATATATATATATATATATATATATATATATATATATATATATATATATATATATATATATATATTATATATATATATATATATATATACATACATATATATACATATAAATATATGCATATATATACTCATATAATAATATACATATATATATATATATACATATAAATATATGAAGCAATCCAACAAAAGATATAAGCGTCAACTAATATCTTATAATTAGTGAAACATCCGGATAAAAAAACTGAAGCTCAATATACTGGATAGAGCATTAATATTATAATATAAAATGAAGTAATAAAATAAGGTGTCAATCAAATTTTATTAGAATTCAAAGTTCATGCAAAGCATCCTTAAGTCCTTAGCTCATGAGTTTTCAAAGATAATTCTTCTCTTCAGAGGACCATTACCGCAGTTATACTACTACAGGCAATAAAATTACGCTTTGAAAATATATAAAATTATATACACAAATATATAAAAATACATAACATCAAACATATCAATCCAAAAACATACTTTTGTTGAATCCATACAGTCCATCCAGGTCATACAAGTTGAGAAGCATAATCAGGAAGGACATTACTCCAAGATACAAATAGCAGTCCAAATATGTGAAATTGAAGGGGCCGGCAAAGTTATCCAGTCGCGAAATGTGTCCATATTCAATGTTAATGATAAATAAATCAATCAAAATAATACAAAAAGTCCAATCAAAGTTCCGAGATCCCAACATGTGCAACTCCAATCAAATCCAAATTCGTTGTTCAATTAGAAAACCCGCTAAATCCGAATTGAGCAAAACAAGACGGACTCCCATCACATCTAGCCAGAAGAGCGAAAAATATATAAGTGATCTTCTCTCCAGACATAACAAATCCCTAACGAACAGAAGGCGATATTAAATTGTCTACATCTCAGAATGACTTCAACGGGTTCAAGATTATGTCTGTCCTACTTCCTGTTTGACAGGTTCAAGAAAAGACAGCAACATACAACCCCGCCATCCATCCCACCCAAATTAGGTTTTCACTGTCTGGGTCAGTAAGCTTATTCTATGTCAAAGGGGAAAGAGCTAAGAAGTTAAAAGAAAGCTAAAAGGGAGTTAGGAAAATTAGGTCAAGTCATGTGATCACGTACCCATCCAAAAGTATTACTTAAAATCTGGCTTACAGTAAAAAACCGACTTCACAAATCTAGCCCCATCAAGTAATTTAGAATATTTATGAAGTTAAAAATTACGAAGTTATTAAATTCCAATAATATTATTAGTAGTTTAATTTAAGATTCAATCCCATCAGCCCAGGAATTCCAACTCAAGGCCTGACATTCCCCAATTAAAAAGTTTAACCTGCCCTAAGGTTTAATTTTTCTCAATTAAGATTTAATTTTCCCAATTACGAAGTTATCTAAATAATTAGAACTTAATAATTTAATAGTTTAATTTAAGATTTAATTTTATCAGATTAGGAAGTTTAATTTAAGGTTAGGTTTGTTCAATCAAGAAGTCCAATCCAAATTAGGGCTTAATTTTTCCTAATCTAGAAGTTGTAAATATATTCAAGGTTTAAGGTTTAATATTTCCCAATTAAGAGGTTGTAAAGATATTGTAAAGATATTGTAAATATATTTAGAAACTGAAAATTTAGGTGTATACATTTAGAAACTGAAAATTTAGGTGTATAAACCCTTACAACCTCGGAGTCTAAATCCCTAAGGCAAAAAAGATTAAAAATCAAAAAGGACCCATCTCGAAGTCTGGACACCCCCGGTTTCATTGCTCGCCCAAACAGCTACGGCAAAACTGGTGGTGGTTTCCATATAGCATATTTGAATTTCCTTCTGTGTCGACATTTGGAGACTAATTCACTCCTAGAATTTATCAGATTTAAATGTTTAGGTGCAGTAGCTATCATTACAGCTTCAGAGTTGCATAGACCACAAGATCTGGATCCTGGGCTGTAGGAGTTTGATTTTTTTAAGATAGACCATTTTATATTGTGTGGAATATTATTTGATCTTAAATTTTTAACTAAAGTGGTCAGGGATGTTCTGTTGTTACCGACATCGTTATTGAAGGAGTAGTTATGCATGGAAATGCGGGATTTAATTAAATTTGCTGTGGCCCCAATATATGTGTGTACCCTAGGATTTACCCTTATTCCCGCGCCATTCATATTCCTATTCACAGGTCTATTTCTATTTACTGTATTTATATGATGTGGATTAGGTTGGTTGATTGATTGTATATTATTGTTATCGTTACCTTCCATTGGGAACTCATTACCGGTTTGCTGAGGTAGAGGATGGATATTAGAATTGTTAGGTCTAGAATTATGGTGCAAATTAGTTGTGGTGCTCAATTGTGGAATTTGATTATGGGCTGTATTTATGTGGTCTCTAGGATTCATTATATAATTATTTTGCTCAGTTACAGTACAAGCATATACAATATCAGAAGATGTGCATCTATTGTCCAATGGGCAATCACTGGTGCGCCTGCAGTTGCATGTATTTATAGGATTGGAATAATTAGAATTAGATTGGATATTTTTTATTTTTTTGCTATTTGCTGAGATTATTGTTTGGGCTATATTTGGTATAGTAGAGTATGAAATTTTAATTGAATTCTTATTAAGTATGGAGCTATATTTATGTGGGTATTTAAAAGAGTTTTCCAATATTTTAAAGAATTCCTTCGGGATATTGGTTTTAACGTTATTATTGAAAGGTGGGTTAAACCAAATATTATTTTTCCTTCTAAGGCGTTTACGTGCAGTATGTGTAGGGCTATCTATATGTTCTTGATTTTCATCAGGTATGATAGAGTGCCTTAGGGGTCTTTGTTTATTTACATTTCTTTTAGTTCGGCTCCTATTGCTAGTTGTCATATTATGTGTAATAATATTTACAGTTCTATCATTCTCTTTGTTTTGGTTATAAGTTATTTTTTTAGAATATCCAGAGTTGAGCAATGCATTGTTATAAAATTGTGCGTTTTGGTTGAAAATGTTTTTATTGGCAGAAAGCTTAGATATTCTATTGGAAACAGACGGTACTATTGAATTAATTATAGCTTTCGGGTGGTTAGATAGTTTATGTACATAGAAAAGAGTTAGATTGGGTTTATGGAAAGGGCTATATGATCCGTCATTGAGGTTAAGGGTGATATCAAGGAAGTTAGAAGTTTTTCTCTCCGGATCAACAGTTATGGAAAGGCCGAAATTTCTGAAAAAATCATGTAATTCTTCAATTGTTTTGCTATATCTTCTAGGTCTTTCATCTGAGACAAATAGGGCATCGTCTCTGTATAGGCCCCCTCTTAAATTTTTAAACCTATGTTTCATTTCATTTAAGAGGAATAAACCCACTAGATCCGTTACCTGAGCAGAATCAGAAGCTCCCATAGTAATATCGAAATCGTTGGGGGTGTCCTTTCTGGTCCATAATTTGCCTTCGAATTGGAGAATAGATCTTCTTGCTAAGGTGATCAGTTTAATTTCCTGATCAGTAAGGTCTGAATTATTTTTCGCTAAATTTAGGGCTTTATTTAAGAGAATTGGGGTAATAGATTGGTAATAGTTGTCTATGTCAAAAGTTATAAAACTTAATCTATGTTTATCTTTAAGGTTCATAAACCATTCAATTACGCTATCTGAAGATTGCCACAATGAAAAGAAAATTTTATTTCTGATTGTCGGGATGACCCTATCAAGAATTTTTTTACTGATTATGCCTAAGTCAGATTTTGATGGGCAAATTAACCTTATTGATGGGTTTTGTTGAAAGTTAGTCTTATGGTCTTTAAGAGAAAATCTAGGTGTAGCTGGCGTAACTATTTCTGCATGGTTAGTTAGATTCATATATTTAAGTAGTTTTTTAGCCTCCAGATTTATATCTATAATTTTATTGGGTGGTGCAATTTTATATGATTTATGCAACTCACGGTATATTAAGTTCTTGTAAGAGGTATAATCCAATTTGTAGTAGTTCTTAGTCTTGTCTGCCGGAACAATGAAATCCGTATGTTTGTTAACTCTCCTGGTAAATCCATTTATTTTTTTGACGATAGAACTGCAATATTTAGTCTGCTTCCTGAATTTAATTCTTCTGACCA
>OY744519.1:102497527-102570027 GCA_963556195.1 Sepiola atlantica
CCAAAAAAAATAAAATTTGACTATGTAGATGCACAGTAAATTTTCTCCACATTGGAATATATCAAATGCCACCACGACAATAAATCATTTTGTTTTCCTCCAAATTACTTAAATTTCAATTGAAAATTATTTATTTGGTTTCTGTAAAGAAGACTACAGCCTTAGTAATTGCTGCCCGGAGGCCGGGTAGTTTTTGCTAGTATATATATATATATATATATATATATATATATATATATATATATATATATATATATATATATATATATATATATATATATATTCGGTAATACAGTGTTGTGATATTCACTCTAGCGGGGCATTCGGTTTCCACCGAAAGAAGGAGTTTCTAGGGAATATCAAATTCACATGCGGTCCTCAGCCGGTCAGGGGAGATGACATGCAGCGCCTAGTATTCCCAAATGGTTACCCATCTGGTACTGACCAGACACAACATCGTTTAACTTAGGTGAGCTAATGAGAACCGGTGTGTCAATGTGATAATCCCGTACAATATTTCTTTTAATTTCTCCTAATTGTAATATGGCATAGACTTTTTTCTACTTTGAACCATATGTGCATCCTCAATTAAAATTCCAGCCTGGTAAACTTCGATTAGAGGCTTAATAGTATCTACTCCCCTCATCGTTTCTATTTTCTGTAAAAATATGGATGTTGATATGTATTCCATTGATGCTGCTGTCTATATGTGTTTTGCTTTTAACTCCGTGTTAACACCCTGTGTTCTGACGACGATATTTAATATCAAAAAAATGAAACGATCGTACACAAACAGTTGTTATGTTGAATTATTGGTACGCGATTTGAGCATGTAATTGTAGTTACATGGATCTAGGTTATATATATATATATATATATATATATATATATATATATATATATATATATATATATATATATATATATATATGTATGTATGTATTTATATGTATTTATATGTATATATATATATTTATGTATTTATATTTTTTAATTATTTTTAAATTATCACCTTCATACTTAATTGTTTGCCAGCAATGCTTCAAGCAAACTACCATTTACTTTTATTTATATATATATATATATATATATATATATATATAATTATTTTTATTAATACAGATATGTACAAAAAGCCGCTACACTGGCATGTCGATGTGATCGATCAATAGTTATTAGAAACTAAGATCTCATTAGGCGGAAAAGTCTAATCTTTCACTTAGATGTTCATATTAGGAAAGAATGAAAAGTAGGGAAAAAGAAAAAGCAAATTCAAAACCAGGAGGTCACAGGCTGTTTCGTCTTTTGAAGACTAATCGGTATAGATTTGAACAACTGGCCTACCTACCAATGAGCTCTAACGTACAACCTTGGGTCTCGTAACACCACGTCGTTGACCCCTTGATCAGATGGTCAGCTGCACAATCGAGACGTGTAAATACGGCGTTAATACAAACTCGGACTTTTTTTTAATCGAAATCACTTCAGACAAGGCATGAAGCCACTTGATGTAAGGAGCTAAAAATATGATAATACTTCAAGGTAAAAAAAACATGCCAACGATAAGTGATAGATGGATACATCTAAAGTGTTGAACCAAATGGAAGGAACTAGAACGTTACTGCATAGACGATGTAATTATGTTTTCCCAATTAAAGTGTCTTCTCTTTATTAAGGGGGGGGGGGCTTTATTATATATATATATATATATATATATATATATATATATATATATATATACATATATATACATATATATATATATACATATATATATATATATATATATATACATATATATATATACATATATATATATATATATATATATACATATATATATATATATATACATATATATATATATATATATACATATATATATATATATATATATATACATATATATATATATACATATATATATATATACATATATATATATACATATATATATATATATATATATACATATATATACATATATATATATATACATATATATATATACATATATATATATATATATATATATATACATATATATACATATATATATATATATATATATATATACATATATATATATATGTAAGTAAATTACGTGTACAACAGAATGGTAGGATTAATTTTAGAGGAAGCATTATTAAAATCAATGAAACAGACGAGTGAGGAAAAAAAAAAGAAAAAAAAAAAGGAAAATTGTTAAAATTACCTTAAGGCCTTGTCGTCTGACCCTCTGAGAGGAAACGTCAGAATGGTAAATTAAAAACTAAAAGTCGAATGAGAAATGAAGGGGGGAGAAAAAAAAAAAAAAACTTATTTCAGTTGGAGGAAACGAATGAGAAGGGGGAAAAAAAAAGAAAAAAAAAAAAAAAAATTAAATCTCTCAACGTTATAGTGGCTTTGAATCATTAAAGATCTCCAACTGATGTTTCAAAATCTTTTGTCTACACAGGCTAGGTCGATAGTTGTTAATGACTAACGCCTCAAGAATATACATATATATATATATATATATACATATATATATATATACATATATATATATATATATATACATATATATATATATACATATATATATATAGAATTATAAAAAGAAAAACTATACACACATTAAGGTTGTACACATAATAACTTATTTCGACCCCTTTAATTAGGTCTCCTCAGATGTATGGACAACCACGTCAAAAAACCCCGTGGTTGTCCATACATCTGAGGAAACCTAATTAAAGGGGTCGAAATAAGTTATTATGTGTACAACCTTAATGTGTGTATAGTTTTTCTTTTTATAATTCTGTTTTGCTCTGTTTGAATTACATTGAGCTCTGTTATTCAGATTCTCTACACAAAATTGAAATCCACACACCATATATATATATATATATATATATATATATATATACATATATATATATATATATACATATATATATATATACATATATATATATATATACATATATATATATATATATATACATATATATATATATATATATATATATATATATATATATATATATATATATATATATATATATACTAGTGTAAACAACGATATATTTCATTATTACATAATGGTATTAGAACTGAAGTTTTAATTTAAAAGTAAATGCTTTCTTTACCACGAGATATTTTTTTTATTAATTACAGTTATTTTGTTAATAATTTGAGTAAAATTGTTCTACGTATTTCAAATATCGTAAGTTCTGTCTAAAAAACTCGTTACTTCAATACGAATTCGACATGAAATTAAAACAAAGTGAAAATGTTCAATATGGAACTTCGATTGATGTTGGCTTCTATGTTAAATTAACAGTAATCAAATCCCCAGAAATACGTTACGTAATCTGCTGAGGCAAATGATACGGACACGAATCCAGGGGTCGTAACGAGCTAAAATACCGGAAATGTTTATTCGGTGAAACCAGTGATTAGAAACGATAAACGAGCGTGGTTTCCCCTCAAGCTACCACTTGTAATAAACTTACTCCCACCACGATGAACGACCGGAAGTCGATATCCTCTGCCAATTGGCATTTCTCAGTCTATTCGTCGACGTTTTTAGAATAACGAGGAAAAAGATAGAAAAATTGTATTTCTTTTAGCAGCATTAGCTAAAACAGCTAGAGGCTGTCAGGGATCTTTTCGTCGTCACTAGCAGGAAGACCCGACATTGCTCGGGGTCGAATGGGAAACACTACTATGTTATTGTTTTTTCACTATGCTAATATAACAATATTACTTTGTCTGTGTTACTTCCCTTGACTGTTTCGCCCCTTAATATAGTCGGAAGGTACTGAAATTTTGGAACACTATCTGAATTAGTGTCTTATACATATGGTTTAAATATAATTACAATCAGATATACGTATTTCAAGACATCTGTCCCAATAGCTCCCTTGGGAGAGATTCGGAAGATAGAGAGGTATGTAGATTAGGACCACTTTCATAGAAAGCTGGATGGATAGATAGTATTCTGAACGTTATTGCACACAGCATCATAATGCTTATTTTTTAAAATACTGGTGTTTATTGAACACAAAATAATAACTAAAATGTCAATGTAAAAGCAGGGTTTTTAGTGTTAATTCAAACACAGAATTTTTAAAGTCAAATAAGAAACCAAATTTTATTTTTTATGTAAAAATAGAATTTTGAAGGCTGATGGAAGAAACAATTGTAAATGTTAATTTTGAAAGCTAATGTAAATAACGAAATTTTGAATGTTAATGTAAAGAATTTTAAATGTTTGTGTTGAAACAGAATTCGAAATTTCAAATGCTAATAAAAACAGAATTTTAAATCTTAATGTAAACGCACAATTTTGGAGACTAATTTTAGAAACAGAATTTTAAATTTTTATAAAAAAACAGAATTTTGAAGACAAATATTAGAAACATAATTGTAAATGTCAATGTAAAAATATAATTTTAATGGCTAATGCAAGAAATGGAATTGTAAATATTGATGTATAAACACAATTTTGAAGAAACAAAATTCTGTTTTACAATAAAATAAAATTTTAAAAATACGTTTATTACACCGTAATAATTTTCAGTTTTCAATAAAGTTTGCCATGTTGACACACTTGTGTGTGGAAATATAATTTTATTGCTGTAAATCTGGCTGGATCAAACTTTCAACCCCTATCATCAATTATGTGCTCCAAGTATTTAATTGTTGTTAAAATCAATTAGCATTTATCAATGTTTAGCCTAAAAGGGCATTCTTTTAATTTCTTTAATACTATTTTCACATATTTAGCACGTTGTTCACGATTTACGGTTTTTATCAACATTTCGTCAGTATATGCAACTGCAAAATCCAGGTCACTTGATATGGCGTCCATTATTTGCTGAAATACTCCCAGCGCGACCTTTATACATAAAAAGTAGTCTATTGAACTTGTAAAAACCTTTCTGTGTGAGTTTATTGCTACTAATTCTGTACATTTCTCTTCCAATATCATATGTAGGTCTGCATCCGATAAATCTAGTTTTGAGAATATTTCCACCATTTTATTTTGAAAATATCTCTTGAGTTAGTTGGGTAGTTGTAAGTTTATAAATAATCGTTTATCGATCAAATAACTTTGGTACTTATATAAATCTGCCCCCCCCCCCCATGGATGCCAGTCAAATCCCGATTACGATAACAACCGAAAGGCGACCGTACAAAATTAAAGTTAAGTTCTTGAAACGAAGAAACACTTACTGATTTATTTACATTGCCTTTGTGTACTTTTATGTTTACATTGTTACATTTTTTTTCTTTCTTGTAAATTGTTTTCTTTTCATATTGTTTGTAATTGTTTTCAAATCTAATTTTGTTTTAATCATGCGGACTTTGTTTTTGTAAATTGTTGCATTTTATTTTTTATAATTAACATAACCAAATAAGCCGTCCACGAGGCTGAAAAAAACAATATCACTAGAAAACAACACTTATAAGTAAAACAAACAATTTTTAAAAGATAATACAATTTAAATATATCAGAAAAAATGTGAAGTAAATAAACAAGTGTGTTTTCATTCCAGAAACTTGGATTTTATTTTGTGTCTTTCGGCTTTTGTTACTGGATTTTACGACCGTCGTAATAACCAGGCCAGTGCACATGAAAATGACGTCATGCTCTAAAGTAGCAGACTATGGCCATTTTGAACCCTCCCTTCATTTAAAAATTCATCAAAATTCAGAAAAGCAACCAATTTAATGTAATGTTCAGTATTTATTAATTAGCAGTCCCGGAACATAATTAATCTATTATTTTATTAGAAATCTTAGTGCAAATGTATTATTTCGTGTAATTTGCGTAGACGAGACCACAAATATTAAATTAATACTTAATAATAAAATGGTGTTGTCATAAATCTTTTAATTTTTTAAACATGAAAATTTTTCTTTGAAAAATAATTTGTATGATTTAATATTCATTCTTTAAATAAGTTCATTCATTCGGGATTATTTTTAATTTTTGAGTTGATTGTTAGGAAACCCTGGTTTGCATCGAATTAAAAGACTAGTATCAGTTATGCTGCATGGAAATATCTCTTGGTTTATAAACACTACAAGAAGACAAATCCTTATTCTTAGTCAGTGTTATTCTTTATATGAACATTTCATTATCATTAGTTTTAGCTGAATAATTTGATAAGAGTTGCTCTCATTTCCGAAAAGAATAAATTATGTTTCTTGATTCTCTCAATTATTCAGAATGCTAAATGAGTAGCAATCAAATTACTTTTGTATTTCTATTATACTAAACACAGAATTCTCTAGCGACATGATAGGTAATTGTACACAGAAAAAATAATTTTAAAATTTCGAAAAAACATAGAATATCTCGCGACATGATACACCGAAAAGAGAAAAAATTGGTCAGTAAAAAAGTTGAGAAAAACGGGTTGTCGAGTATTACAAATAAGCGCCTAAAACTTTTTTTAAACTTTTCAAATTACTAAATAGTTAAAATTAAGGAACTTGTGCAGAATAGAGATTTCTGTTTTCATTTGTAAAGAGATACAGTAGCGTCAACAGTAGACAATCCTGGATTGTTTAACTTAAAGGTAAACCAAACATGAAAGATTACGAATTCAGTAAAGTAACACAAAATCAATAATTCAAAATAATTGAATTGAAATAAATTAAAATGTGAGTGTTTTGTATTTTTGCAAAACGAAGAGTTTATTTACAATATAGTAACAAATTGTAATAACTTAAAACAGTCATGTTTGTTTTTATTTTTTTTGGGGGGGGGGTCCAAGCAGACAATTTTTTTAAGAAATTAAATTTTGTGAAAATGAACAGTTTCTTTTAATGTGCGATTTTTTTTCAAAACGAACAGTTTATTTACAATATATTATTATTTGAATATCTCGCTTATTTCGTTTGATTTTCGCACACATTTTGGATGAAATTTATTAATTAGTCTTAATCGTATTTTTATCACGAAATAAAATTCTAATTCATTTTTAAAGACTTCAAAATCGAACTTTAATGCAATGCCTTAAGCGTTGGCGGCCATGTTGTAATTTCCCATTTTCTTTCGCGCATGACATCTATAAAAAGGAAATACGTTTGAAAAAGGAACAAGTTAACAATGATTTCCAAGTGAATGAATATTTTTTAGGAAGGTAGCTGTGTTCTTGACAGGGGAATAAAGTCACAAGAGTAGGAACAAGTTAACAATGATTTCCAAGTGAATCAATAATCCTTAGGGGACAGTCTGCTCGCTCTGATGACTAACTGAAAAATGAGGGACTCTCGCGCATGCGTCTCGGCGCTTTCAGCATTTCCGATCCTCATTGATAGTCGTTCTTACTAACGACTATGAATGACGTCACCAGAAAAACATGACTTAGTGAACTGACCTGAGTTATTACGACGGTCATGGCTGAGTCAATATGGGCAGCGTAATCGATCGGGGCAAAATGAAAAGTTTGTTATCCCTTTTTATGTAAACTGTAGAACTCGCCCAAGCAGTATAATTTGTTTTTTCTAAACGGTCCATATCTCTTTTTTTTTAATTATTTCTCGATATGCAACGGGTACTCGTCTTTTGGGTATAAAAAGCGGTTGCCCATTATTTTTAAATTCGAATGTTACTTTAGTCTTTGGGCATATTCCTAACCTTCTGAAAATTGTCGGGAAAATTTTATTTCACTTTTTTTTTCAATTTTTCGGCACCAGTTGAGGCTGCATTACGCTATTAATTAAAAGGGGAGGAATATAAAGAATGTAGATTTTTTTAAATGAAGGAAAAACAGAATAAAAACAGCGAAAATAGAGAAAAACAGAAAGAAAATAAAAAAGAAGGAAAACAGATTTTTAAATGAATGAAAAACAGAAAAAGAAGGAAAAACAGAAGAAATAAGAAGAAAAAAAACGAGAAGAAGAAGGAATAATAAAATAAAAGGAAGACAAAAACAAAAGTGAAGAAAAACGACAAGAAAAAGTGGATGAAATTGAAAAAAAAAACAGATGAAATTTAAAAAAAAAAGATTTTTTTTAAGTACAAACAGAAGGGGAAAAAAAGTACAAAACAACGAAGTACTAGAAAAGAGAAAACGAATTTTTAAAAAAATTATCTTAATAATTAAAAACTAAAGATCACCCGAAATGCAGTTAATCTGTATTCCGGAAATTACTCAGAATAGAAACTATTAAGTCTAAAATACATTTCCCATGGAATAACATCGGCATTTGTCCAAGGGCGGAGAAATTAGTTCTCCAAGATCGAAGAAGATCAATTTGGCGCCAAGAAGAAGGCAATTAATGGGAGATTTGTGTTGGTCAAAAAACGAAAAAAATAACACTTGCGTTGTCTCGTCATAGTTTCTTAATAGCAAATCGAGGACGGATGTTCTTAAAATGCGTCCATTCATTCTGCGCTTTTGTTAATGAAACGACACTTTGAACACATGCATGACAGACCAACGAAAATTGCATCTTAAATAAAAGAACAACTTCAAAAACATCGAGTAAATCCAATTCAAATGTTAAGCATATACAGGGCTATCGCTATCGACTTCCAACGTGTGAAAATATTATCACGTGACTTCTTCCCTGTAGACTACAACTTGGTCGTCTTCAAGTCCAATCGCAAACATACTTGTCAAATAGTCCTCTTAAATAATCACAATTTTGCTCACGTCAGTCATCGTGTTCCATCCTCGCATAGTATTTTTCATCATCCGGTGACTCATTAGTATAAATAAACAGTTTTCATAGAACGTAGCCATGTTATATATATATATATATATATATATATATATATATATATATATATATATATATATATATATATATATATATATATATGGAAAGAGAAGGATGAAGGTAATCCGACGTGATGGGAAAATGAAAAAGGAAAACCCCAAAAATGGATGTTTTTTATGTGTACATGAACGTTTCGTCTTTATTTATAAGACTTCATCGGGATGATAATATAGAGAAAAAATGTCATGCAAGTACAGATACATGTAGGGTAGACATATTGGGAGGAAAAATAAAATTAAAATAATGGGACGTCCACCCAGTAGTGGCCATTATTTTATTTTATTTTTCCTCCCAATATGTCTACCCTACATGGATCTGTACTTGCATGACATTTTTTCTCTATATTATCATCCCGATGAAGTCTTATAAATAAAGACGAAACGTTGATGTACACATAAAAAACATCACTGTCTGCCAAGCTTACAACCCTGTCGTATCGCCGCAGTATTGTATCCCCCTGTTTGTTTTACAAGTACTTTCACGGAGTGTACTCCGATGAACTTACTGCTATTGTACTCCCTCAACAAAAATACACTTGACTACCAGCAAAATCCCACCTCTTCACTGTTCATAGATGCCGGAAGATTTTCTACTCTAATAGCTTCTTTCCTCAGGCCGCTTGCCTCTTGCATTGCCTCCCTGTTCCTTGTTTATCCGACCTTACCAACATGTAGAAATATAAATGTAATGTGAACAAACATCTTGCTGCCCAACCTCTCGCCCAGGTTGCCCCCTTATAAACTTGGCATTTATTACAGTAGTCCTTTACGCTTCATGAAAATAAATAAATCCCAGAACTAAAGTATAGTTCAGCATGTATTTAATGTCATTAAAGTATATAGAAAACAGCCTTAGGGAAACAAACGTTGATTAACTCACAGTTAGTAAAATAATACGTGGGTATCTATGTGTCTGTGCATGCGCGTCAGATATAGTGGTTCAGTTTTATAAAACGTAAGTCAAAACAACAGCCGGAAAAAGTTCTTTTTAATGACTGATTATATACTTTCTAGATCCATGTAGGCAAGGAAGCCTGGATCCGTGCTCGGGCAGCAGTTCTGGATTCCATTCTCATAGTTGCAATCACGCGAACACTCGGTGTCTTCAGCGAGAGTAATGCGTCTCAGATAGGATGTTAAAGTCCCAATTCAAAAAGAATGGACGACGTTCATCGCATATTGATTCGTTGCTTAATCGTCTTTTGATTTCATTCAGCTGTTGAAAATAAATAGTGCGGTAAAATTACAAACAGGAAACGGTGCTAGGCTCTAAGAGGATTATCTCCCTTACACATCGGAATGGAGGCATAAAAACAATTTAACATAATGTTTTGATTAATCGACACGAACACACACGCACACATGCATATCTCTCTATATATAAAGTTAGGTTTATATATATATTGATATGTACTAGATTCACTCCTAAACTAATTAACCGATTATTATTCATTTTGGAACACATTTACTAAGTGTAAGGGTGTGTAACATGGGCTATATTTAAGTTAGTTTAGTTTTATGCTAAACGGCCAAAGGAGAGATATAGGATACTAACGAGCGCGAGAAGTTTTCTAGCCCGGTAGAGGGAGCCTACCCTCTTTGCAGAAGACTTGGCTGTATCTCCAATGTATCTATTCCAATTTATGTTACCTGTGAATGTTAGTCCGAGGAGTTTGAATGTTGGACTCTCGGAAAGGATGATATCAGTCATGACAATCGGTGGTTGGAAAGGTTTCTTATAATTCTTAAAGGAAACCAACTTTGTCTTAGTAGCATTAAATGAAACCATCCATTTATTGCCCTATTTCACTACAGACTGGAGGTAATTTTCTAAGGATCCAACCATTACCCTGGATTGCAGGGTTACCCGATGTTGCCCGGGTTGAAGGGATAGCATCACATGCAACGGTAATCCAGAAGAATACCCGACTCAAAGTCAGCAGCAAACGGTGTTCGATCAGATTTAGTTCCTGATATTAAAGACTTCCTTTTTGGATCGCTTATTCTTCTGGTTTGTAAAGTTTTGTACTAATTTTTCTTATCAATTCATTTATTAAAGTGTTAGGTGAAAGTATAGAATAGTTAACAAACCCCTCACCATGTTAAGAATGGCTTTCTAAATAATCTTCTTCAGGTTACGGACAGTGCTGAAGTAATAACGTTAATATTTAGAAAGCCATTTATAACATGGGGAGAGGCTTTGTTAACAATTCTGTACTTTTACCTAAGAATTTTTAAAATAAATTCATAAATTTGGGAAACTGAAACTGAAACTCTTGCCGGAAGTTATATTACGGATAAAGTTTAATATCAGGACATTATCTGACCGACCACTGTTTGCTGTTGACATTGAGTCGGGTACATTTCTGGTTTGCCCATGTAACAACATAGTAAAGACTAAGGGGTGAATTTTATGTCTACTATCTGTTCTAAATCCCATGAAAAACTGTCCAGTAATATTTTAATCCAGTAATATACCCATGGGTATATTAATTTTCAAGGGGATGCATTCTGCGGCTTTTTCAAACGTCACAAAATATATAGAGAGAGAGAGAGAGAGAAAATGTATGCATCCTTAAGGTTAAAAGCACTATTAAAATGTATCAACACAACATCCACACTTAACCATATGCAGAAGTATTAGTTAGACTCAATGAAACCTAGATAACAGACTGTACGAACACGGAATAGCTATTAAAACAAATGATCACCAAATCACTCCTTTGCTCTCACATATTAGATTTCAACCACATCTTTAATTTCACTGAAGCTACACAAATCAAGCTCATCGACGGATAACAGAATCCACCACTAACTGCACTTTTAACAATGTACCAATCTAAGAACACCGTAAAGCAACGAATGGATTCCAACCAAATCACATCTAGTTTAGTTAAAATAATACTTTGAAAAAATAATACAAATTTAGAGACTTGTTAACATTATCTGTCTATACATCTGCTTTCGAAATCCAATTAATTTCCCTTCCATGGTTTTTTACGCTAATGTAATTTTTTCTATTTCCGGTTTTCTTTTATTGCCAACAAATAAGTAGTAAATACTAATATTTTCTTAACACTACCTTCTTCACCGCCCCCTCGTCGCTGCCGACATTCGTACCTTTTTTCGCCAATTCATGAGATTCCCCCTTTTTCTTTCATTTTACGCTATCAGCTTTTCTCTCTATTTTCATTTATTTTTCCTACCCCATATCTATAAAACGTCATGTTTGTAAATTTTTAAAAAATAAACTTCTCACATCTGCCAGTAGCTTATACATTGCTACAAAGCCACCATTCGCCCATGCATGGAGTATTGTTGTCACATCTGGGATGGTGCACCAGTCTCTCTCTGTCTCTGTCTCTGTCTCTGTCTCTCTCTGTCTGTCTGTCTGTCTCTCTCTGTCTGTCTGTCTGTCTCTCTCTCTCTCTCTCTCTCTCTCTCTCTCTCTCTCTCTTAAACAAGGTCCAAAAATAGCCTTTAATATAAAGAAAAGAAAAGACAATGGCATTGACGTTTGAACTTCAACGACATTGTTTAAATTTGAAAATAATATTTTCACTGATTTCTGATGAAGTCTTTTGATAATAATGACGAAATATAAAATGTCCCCATATTTGATAGTATTGTAGTGTTTGATTTATCCGCTTTTCAATGTATATATATATATATATATATGTGTGTGTGTGTGTGTGTGTGTGTGTGTGTGTGTGTGTGTGTGTGAGTGTGTATATTATATATATGTATATATATCTATATATATACATTTATAATTAAATTAGAGCGAAAATAAGCAAATATATTGTTAGATAGTTAACAGATTTATTCTTATATTTTCTTAAAAAGCAACAAAATAGAGGTTACATCCATAAGTGTCCTTCAAATATAGACTTTTAAAAGAAAAATATCTTTTTCATCAAACTCAAATAATTTATATAATTTATATAATTTCAAATAGAATAATTGAAGAAATAGTGTTTAACTTTACAAAACTGGCTTCACCTTCTGATGAGAAGGATATTTTTCTTTGAAAAGTCTAAATTTAAAGGACACTTATGGATTTATATTATTATATACTTTGTAGCTTTTTTAAGATCTGTTAATTATCTAACAATATATTTGCTTATTTTCGCTCCGACTTAACTAAAATAATGCTCTATTCCCAATATTGAGCATAATTTTATCGTATTAGGAACTTTTTCATGATGCAAATAAAATATATTTATTAAAATATTATTATATAATACTCTTAAATATATATATATATATATATATATATATATATATATATATGTGTGTGTGTGTGTGTGTGTATCTATATATTTATATTTAATATATTAAATATCAATTTTTATAACACAAAGTTTTATTAAACAATGTGATTATTAACTTTGAATAAGAAGCATGAAAAAAAACGACTTAAAAAGGGTAGATCAAAGCCTAGAAGAAGGAAAAATGGCTAAGATTAACACATTAACGGTTAGTCAATACATTTATCTTATATTTGGTCCCGCGATTTATAAAATCGGGGGACTTATGTTTTGAGGCATGTCCGTCCGCCCGTCCGCCCGTCCGCCCGTCCGGATTTTTCTCCGCAACCATCCATTGAATTTCTCTGAAATTTTGCATGAAGTTGTAACTTTGGTCAGGTTAAAAAGTGACATTCTCCGATTTTTGAAAAAAAAATCTGGTTAGCCCCCCAGGGGGTCAAAAGGCCCCGAAATGGCAAAAAATGACATTTTTGCCCCATAACTTTTCATCCATCCATTCAATTTCTCTTAAACTTGGCCAAATGTGGAGGCAATTGTTTCTAATAGAAAATAAGTATCGCTGACCTTGGAAAAAATCTGGTTCGCGCCCCAGGGAGTCAAAAGCCCCCAAAAAGGCAAAAAATGACCCTTTTCTCCTATAACGTTTGATCCATCCATTCAATTTTTCTGATACTTGGCCAAAATGTAGAGGCAGTTGCGCTGGATATAAAATGAGCATCCTTGACCTCAGAAAAATTCTGGTTCGCGCTCCCAGGGAGTCAAAGGGGGGTAAGAAATGCCCCAAATTGCCCAAATTTATTGCATTTTACACTCGCCACATCGAGTTACATACAGAGAGGGACCACGCACACGCGGCTTGTTGACTGTATTTTAAGCAAAATTCTATATCGATGGCAAACGATAAAAGCTATCATGCTGCATGGTTAAAGCACATGGTGCAAATATTTCACAAATCGTATGTACGAGTGTAAACTACCCGATTGAAAAAAAAAAATGAAAAACAAGAGATTTTATAGAAATAATATATAGTGAAACAAAATATAAAAAATAAATGAATGTAGAATGCAATACAGTTTTTTTTCCTGTCTGGAGGGTTACTGATCGGGGAATATAAAACATCGTCTTGCAGACAGATTCATTTGACACTGTTCACATATCTTGTTCTTTCGCGAACAACAACATAAAACTCGATTTCCGTATTTGGCAGGCGTTGTCGTACTTAAATAAACAGGTAATTATTGAATCTGTTTTCCTTCTCTGCTTACTTTTATGCTTTTTTTTATTGAACCCACGTGATGGTTTACACGTCTTCCTTCTTATCTACACCCAATAAGATTGTTTTCTTTAATGCGTTCAAGCATGTCCAGCGGTAGCCGATCGGTTGTTTTGAGCTTCCTCCGTCTGTAACAGCGTGTTCGTCGATTTGTCATATTTAAGTTTGCACATTTCCTTTGGTCTGTCACGCTTAAGTTTTATGTAGCATTTTTAAATGCGTCCACGCATCTCTATTAGTGGCTCTGTCCGCCTATTCGTCGGATTGTTACGTTTAAGTTTGAAACAGCATTTTCACTGCTAAACGCAAACCGAGTACCTCGATTCTTAACGTGGATCATTACTACCAGCTATTCATTGCTAACCTTAGGGGTCTGCGTCCCAACCTTCGAAAGGAGAAATCCATTTAGACGAGACTTGTCGTTTCTGTGTGAAACTGGCATTGGCCCGTCAATTTCTAAATGACTTCGAAAAACGATTTCAGGTCATTCTAACATGACCTCAAAACACAAACTTTAAGATCGCCATGGATATGAAACTTTTGCTTACATCAAGGACTGTTTTCTACGTGGCAGGGAGAGGTCGAATAAGGACCCTGAGTTGTCCTTTGTGTTTTCATGTGTCTTCTGTTCACAGCACCTCTTTCATCTTTGCCTTTGTTGTCCCCACACGATGGAGTTACTGTCATTAAACGAATCTCTGAAAAATCGAAAAGATCTTGTCGTTTTATCTTTCTATTATCATTCATATTTGTGGTGACTTTAATGTTCACAATGTGAAATACCTAGTCTATTCCAACAAAACTGATGATAAAAGAAGCTTTTGTCATGTCTTTCCACTTACCTATGCTTGTTGACAAACTCACTCGCGTACCTGATGTTGACAAATATTTTGTAAGACTTCTTGATCTTTTCTTGGCAAATTGCCACAGGCAATGCACATCTACTGTTTTACCTCCTCTGGTATCTTGTAATTACTCGGTTGTCTCCATCAATATTAAATCTAAGTATAGGTAGACCTCTGATGCCCTTTTCAATCGCAGAGTGTATCGATACTCAAGAGCAGATTTGGATTGCTTTAAATCTTTCGTCCATCAAATTCCATTTTCAAAATTTCAGAAAGAAGGTATTTTGTGTCGCTTCCGGTATATCCGATTGCTTAATCGCTTGTATTAAGATTTTTTTATACATCCGAAAATTTTCAACAGAGACCAAATAGACAGCCATGGTTCATTCCTGAGTATAGTGCTGCAATTGCTCACAGAAACCACTATGTCAATTGCTATCAACGAAATACAGGCCCTTAAATCAAAGCCGCTTTTAAAACTGCCCATGAACCTTGAAAATGGGGTATAGAAATTAGGATCCTCTTGTGCTCAATCTGTTAAATACAAAGTTGCTGGGCAGAGGCTTGGTTCTCAAGAGTTTGGGAAAATAACAAGCAGAGTACTGAATAGATGGACGACTTCTATTCCAACCATCACTAATGGGAGAAGGATGATTTCCTCAGCATCTGACAAAGCATAAACATTTACAAAGAACTTAGCTTCAAATTTCACCTTTTGTGATCAGAGCTACTTACTTCTGGAATTCTCCCCTATGACTGAAAATACTCTACGTGATAAACATATACCTGTTACAAACTTATCAAGAATAGTGACGCCAACAAGGAAACTGATCCTAGCAGCATTCCAGTTGTTGTGCTTAAGAACCTGTTACTGGAACTTGCTCATATCCTTAAAAAGTTATACAATCGTTGCTTAAAGGAGAAATGTATTCCATGCCATTGGAAAAATTCAAAGGTTAGCATAGTATTTACAAAATATTGGTGATCAGTCTTCTGCATCTCAATAAGAGCGACCAGTTACATGAGTAAGTTGTTTGGATCTGTGATAAATCAAGAAATTGTCAACCACCCCAGGAAAAGCAATCTACTTAGCAATATATATTTCGTCCTGCAAGATCAACTACTGATGTGCTGACTGTAATAACGCATAGGATGAGTGAATACCTTGATACTGATTTTGTTTCTAGGCCAATAGCTCTCGACATATCAAATGCATTTGATAGGGTCTGGCACAAAGGGCTGCTTCATAAACTTATTAGCCATATAATATCAGGCAATGTCTTTAGAACCATCAAATCTTTTTCTCTGATATGCCTATAAAAGTAGTCGCTGATGAGCAGAAAGCTGAAACACATGCTATCAACGTTGGCGTGTCTCAACGATGTATTTTGGAGCCAACCCTCTTCCCGATCTTCATTAATGATCTTCCAAACCATATTCTGAGATCATGTGTTGACATCTATACAGACGACACAACTGTCTACGGCGGTATCTTGAAGAGCATTGATGATCACTATATTGCTGATTCGCTTTCTTCTTATCTGGAGCAAATAGCGTAATAGGAAAAATGTGGCTTGTTATTTTTAACACCTCTAAAACCAAGCTTCTATAATTTCACCACCAACGCTCGAATCCTTGTTTTTCCCCAGTCAAAACAAATGTCTCTCTCTCTCTCTCTCTCTCTCTCTCTCTCTCTCTCTCTCTCTCTCTCTCTCTCTCTCTCTCTCTCTTCTCGGGGAGCCCATTGTTTTGATAAGTCCTTACGACAGACTTTCCCTCAAGATCTAAAATGGAAGATATATATGCTATCTATGGCTAAGGTTGCTGGGAAAATTGTTGGATCATTCTACCACTCTAGAAAGTATCTGACTCCTGATGCATTCCTCTACCTATATAAGAGTCAAATACATCCTAAGATGAAGTATTGCTGCAACATCAGGTGGGGGTACCGCCTAGAGCACTTGTTATTTTTTAACAGTCTACCAAATCGATTTAAAAATCTAGTGAGGTTATCTCTTTTGTTCTTTAGAGCCACTTTTTCACAGAAGAGACGTTAATAGGCTTTTTATAGTCTATAGTTATTTCCATGTAAAGTGGTCGACTACAGTTGGGCATGCTTTGTTTGGAGTGAAATATGTAAAAAAAATTTACAATGTATTGCAATAAAAAAAAATAGTTTTCATTTAAATTACCTTCTTTGAAAATTAAGGAACATACTATTTTTAGAAAGGTTTTGGTAATTCATGCTTGTTTATATATTAAATCACTTTAATTAATTACTGTTAATACAGACAAAACTATTGCATATATATATATATAGGAAATAAGACAATAAAATTACGAATGAATAATACCAAATATTAATTTATAATACACTGTTTAAAATAGTTATACAAATTAGGCATACACATAGTTGTGTTAGAGACTTTTCCCTCTCTTATATATATAATATTTAAAATAACCTATGTAAAAACTGTCTAGCTACCAAAACTAAAACAAGCTTTTCTTTCCTCTTGTATGGGCCTAGAGTCAGGCGGAAGTTTCATGAATAGAGTTTCTTTCCAAGGGATTCCCGTCTGTGGAACATATTACAACGGGACTGCTTCCCTGCAACACAGTCGTCTCCTATTCCAATGTAAAAAAAATGCTTTATATAAACAGTCCCCATAAATAATCAAACTTTGTTCATTCAATTTATCATTTTGAATCCTCTCATATTCTTCTTCATCATTAAATCGACAAGCTATTCATATCATTGCCCGTAATCCTCGAGTGGATTGTAGTCTTGACAAATGGTAACTCATTAGAAAAAATGATTCTTCTTAAGAATATATGTACTTGTTGCTTACTTCCTGGGGTCGCTAATGTCATCTTCCACTACCGGGAAGTCAAATTCGCCATTTTTCTGTGTGTTTAATATAAAACTTTTTTCATCGACTTCTGACTAACCAGTTTAGTGGTTTAAGTCAAAAATCGATTTTCTTTTAATTATCGAACGATTCACAGTTGAATCCACCCGATTACACTGTTTCGTGCTAACGCACTCATCACACTGGAGTAAATAAGTTGCAATATAGGCTAGACTCTAGCTTATATAGGCAGCCAGAAGATTAAAAAAATAATCGAGTTGCTCGGATAAGTTTAAGCCACTACTAACACCTAACACAACGTATTAAATCCAATTATACTGTAATTTATAGCTTGCTTCTGAAATCCTGTTTATTTATTTTTTATTTTAATCAAAATACAATTCCGCTTCACAAGATGCCTCATCTTTGCGGTAAGTATTGATTCTATAAGCCTCGTTTTAATGTACAATATAAAAATAATAAAGCACTCGTGTATCTGCTGAACCGTGTTAGGACTCGTAGTGAAATCCATTAGTATTTCACTAGAAATAGAATGTAAATCGACCCTAAGACTAAATTAAAGTGTATGTCTTTTGTTTTTGTCTTGATGTGTGAGAAGTTGAATGAAATTTGAAAAGCTATGAATATTGAAATGGTTTCTTTGTGCAAATTTTGAAAATACAATAGGAAATGTTTATATTCTTGTTAATAATTATTAAAGTAATTCTTTGTCTGGTAAATGTCAATTCCCTATCAGTTTATTTGAATCCCTTCAAATATGTATGTGATTTGTATCTATTGATTTATCCTGAATCACGATTGTATTTGTTTCTGGTGGAGTTTATTTTGGCTTTGTTTCAAATTGGATATGAATTGATTATGTGTGTATATGTGTATGTATACATGTATGTACATGTGTATCTATGTGTATATGCATGTGTCCGTTTTATGTATTTGATGAGGAATACACAATTTCCAAAAGTTGCAGTATATTGATTACCATTTGTTGGTATGTTAATGTTGTCTTTTGTATTTTTTGTATGTTTTTATTTTATTTTTCTGTACTTATTATTATGGGCGGAAGAGTACCTTAGAGGTAAATCACCCGCACCCGCTAATATCTGTATATTTTGTATTTGAAATTATTAAATAAAGTTCATTTTGATTTGTACCAACGAGGTATTGAAAATCTTGTTAAACGTTGGAAATAAGTTATAAAAAATAAGGGAGAATACATGAGTGATTCATTAGTTGTTATTTTTTGTTAAGCCTTTTGAATTTAATTTTAGAAAACGGTGGAAATTTAGTTGCCAATCAGATATTTTCATATAACCTTCGCATTTAGCGAAGAAAATGATATTTTAAACTTAAGCGTGACAGACCAATGAACCGATCTACTGACAGCAGAGTAAATTATAGAAATTCTTGGATGCATTTAAAAAATGCTGTTTCAAATGTAATTGTGACAGAACAAAGAAAATTCCATTTCAAACGAAAACGTGACAGAGCGAGTGACATACAAGTCTCTTACAGATATGTTTGGTTAAATTTCAAATAAGAGGTGTCCTCAGCTTTCGCGTTTAGCAAGATGAACATACTAGTTTAACCATAAGCCTCCGATGAATTGGCTACTCATGTGCCCCCTCGACGTAAATTCACTAGACTAACTCGACAATCAACTAAATCTCATTCATCCACTGTGGAGGTCCCCAGATGCTGGATAACCTTCTACTCAAATAGCTTCTTTCCTCGTGCTGCTGGCCTCTGGAACTCCCTCCCTGCCCCCTGTTTCCTCGACAGTACTGACATGCAGAAATTTAAAACTAATGTAAACAGACATCTCGCTGCGCAGATCCCAATTTAGGTTGACCCCCCCCTCTCAACCTTCTCCCCTTTTCTTTTTTCTCAGTAGCCCCTTACGTCTACAGTGGCGGCCTGCCTTGTTGTGGGTGAACTATGTTAAAAAATAAAATAAATAAGCCTAATAAACTAACGAAAATGCTATGTCAAACGGAAGTGTGACAGACCGACCGACGGACAGAGCCTCTTTTTTAAGATGCTTGGGCGCAACTCAAATAAAATTCCTCCATTTAATATGCGAGTTTACTATTTAAAACTTAAGTGTGACAGATCAACGAAAATTGTATTTCAAATTGAAGTATGACAGACCGAGTTAACGATCGACAAAGAGACAGAGACTTTTAAGTCGATATTTGGCGGCATCTAATGCTATTTTCAACTTACGGCTGGCAGACCAACCTCTTATATAGATGCTTCGGTAGATGTAAAATGCGCCGAAACAATCTGTGCGTTTAGCAATGGAAATTCTATCTTAAATTTCAACGAGACATATTAAAGAATATCCCAATTCAAACTTTAACCTCAAAGACCGACGTTAAACCGTTATAGACCAGCCGACGGACAGCGCTTCTTATATAGATACTTTGACGCATGTGAAATAAGATGCGTCCAAACAATCTGCGCATTTTACAATTACATTTAAAACTAAGACGTGACAGATCGAAAAACAAAGATACGAGATGCGTCGAAAAATATAACTTGTCTTTTTAAGACAGATTCGTTTGACATTTTGTTTATATATTTAGAACTCCCGTAAATAAAAAAAATTTAAAAAACACTCGCTTATTTGTTCAACGTTTGCGTGTTTCAGTTTCAAACGAGGAATTACTTAATTTGTGATAATTAATTTATTATGAGAAAGTGGCATTTTAATCCACTGAAACCATGGCAACGAGTAGCCATTGGTAAAAAAAAATAGGACGAATATCTTCGCTGCTGCGTCGTCTAGATCGTGAGAAATAACTGAAATCTGTTTGTTTGTTTTTAAGACACGTATTTATTCATAACTGCCGTATTAGGTTTTATGGTGCGCTAGTTAATTAGGAGGGTATTACATACAAGTACCAGGAAGTTGAATGAAGGGACTTTATTAAATCTATAGGAACGAATTTTGCTATTAATTACAAGTCCCATCCTATAATTAAATATTGATAAAAAAGAAATAAGACTTAACAGAACAAAAACATTTCTGAGGCGTCGTGGTCTAGTGGTAAGACGTCAGACTACAGACAATTTGATCGAGGGTTCGATCCTTGTCTAAGTTAGCCATGCTGATGACGGATGATAGCCAGAAACACGTGTCCATGGATTATTTTTATGTACGTAAAAACATACGTAAAAAATATAAACAAATATTTGAAAGTTCGTGTTACATACATAAAAGTCCAGAGCGTAAATTGTCTATTCGTGAAAAAGAAAGGTGGTTAGTTTCTCTCTGAAAAATGTGTGCGTAAGAGGGCATGATGGCAGTTTATCTGTGTGCCATATGGAGACACTGTAATGATACTATCTTGTCGGATCGCCGACAAACAAAGCATCGCATGACGACAGGAAGTGGGAGAAGGAAGTTGTCTCGCTGTTGTCAAGTCGATTCTGTATTCTTCTTCTTATAAACTGTTCGCCATAGAGTTAATACGCTGGCTTCCTTGATTGGTCCATACATGACCAACATCAACTCTGTAGAATAACTCTTCGTACAAAAAAAAATAGTTCCTTACTCCTACAGAACCAACCGCAAAGTCACGCGAGTCAAAACAAGATTACTGAGCAGCGTACCTCCGCTAGGAACATACAGAATCAAGGAGCTATAACTCGGTATGACTAAACTACCGGCGCTGGCTCTTTTTAGACGCGTCGAATAATCTGCACGAGAGGCTCTGGTCGTTCGATTCGTTGCTATGGCATGTCTAATTTGAAATGTCACTTTAGTCGGTCTGTCTCGCTTAAGTTTGAAATTGCATTTCATCAGCTAAAGACGCAGATTAAATCAACACAATTTAGTTTAACTATGCACTAGCATCTCTTTATGGGGTTGTGTCCGTCAGTCAGGTATTGTATATTGCTAGGTACATCTGCTAGTAGTAATTTGATTATAGAATATTCGTAGGGAAAGTTAAATCATAAACCTGATGTGTTGTAGACAGGGGTCAGTAGGGTCCAGGCGGTTGATCTTTTGGGGTCAAGCTTAGCGGAAGTTACGTCAGACGATGGATTTGAATGAAAAATGCAGAGCGAGCAGACGTATGTCATGAAAACAGCGAAGTCATGCGCGTCTAACTGTCGCAGTCCGTAATTCTTGTTTTGCAGCTCAAAGATGAACACGGCCAAATTAATTACCCTCTTCTGTAAGAATATATTCGTTAGGTAATTAATCAATTAATTAATTAACGTAATTAACGTAATTAATGTTGTGTGCCTGACTTTTGATTGTAGCTAGTGAATTATCTTCCTCTGGGAGGGCACGGCACAACACACCTGGACACTAAGACGTCGACCTGGAATAGCAAGGTATGACTTAATTAAGAACTGAACTCTATTGTGAGTGTCTGGTAACGTGAAGATCAGAGAGTCACCTGAGCATTTTGATTATATTAGAGGGCCTGATGCGCTTAATTTTGAAATAGAATTGTTCTTCAGTCTGTTATGTTTAAGTTTAAAAATACGTTTGAAGTTTTAGATACGTCCACGCATCTCTATAAGAGGATACATCCGTCCGTCGCTCGGTCTGCCACGCTTAAATTTTAAATAGCATTTCCATCGTTAAACGCGCAAATTGAATGGGCACGTATTTTTAAATATGTGTTCTTGTTTTTTTTTCTGAATGAAACACTCATATAAAAGGACCTCAACACATAAGTTGTAAATCGTGTGGGAAATGACGGTGGCTAAGTGGTTAACAATCCGGACTGACAACATGGGTACGCCAAATTCAAATCCAGTTCGTTCCACAGAAACGCTTTCACTTAGGATGTTGACAGCCTTCACGTATGCCCTCCCGTAACTACTCAATGTCTTTCTCTAAATAATTCTAACCAATGCTAACAATAGAATCATCTGATGCATAAGAAATCAATGAAGTAGATCATGCGATGTGAAAATCAATGGCCACTCTCTCCACCATGTAAGTGATTAGAGTTGAGGGAAAAAATGGGCGCCACCTCACAGAGACCTAACTAATCGCAGGTATTTTATCATAGTTTTTCTTCTCATATAATAATTGTCCTGCTAAGGCTTGAGGCTACCTTGCACCACACAGGGCGCGATGGTGATGTATTCATACCTTTCTCTAAAGGGTCTCAATAGCTCCGACGGAATTTTAACATGGTCCTCGCTAGAAACCATAACCCCACTTACATTTTTCAAATGAAACAGACACACACAGATATATATATATATATATATATATATATATATATATATATATATAGAGAGAGAGAGAGAGAGAGAGAGAGAGAGAGAGAGAGAGAGAGGGGGAGAGATAGATAGATAGATAGATAGATAGATAGATAGATAGATAGATAGATATGTGCGTGTATTTACTGCAGTTTTATAGATAATTAAATTAGCAGAATGTCTTATTCCCATCCATTCACTGTGGAGGTCCCCAGATGCCGAAGAGCTTTCTATTCCAAACGCTGCTTTTCTTCGTGCTACTATACTCTGGAACTTCCTCCCTGCTCCCTGTTTTCCTGGCGGTATTAACATGCAGAAATTTAAACCTAATGTAAACAGACATCTCGCTGCACAGCTCTCAATTTAGGTTGAACCCCCCCCCCCAAAAAAAAAATAAACAAAAAAACTTTTACCCTTTTTCTCAGTAGCCACTTACGTCTACAGTGGCTGTCTGCCTTGTTTGGAGTGAACTATGTTTTAAAAAAAACAATAAATAGGTGATCTTGCTAACTGCACTAAAGTTGTGCTATTTTTATTATTTATAATTATTTATTATTGTTATAAAGTTTTATCGAAAAAGATATTGGATTCTTTTTCGAGCTTCTTTATACTATATTAATTCGGCATCGTTCCGATTTTGAGTTTACTTACATTTTATCTCTATATTTATGAAGTTAGGTATGCATATATATATATATATATATATATATATATATATATATATATATATATATATACATATATAATGATTTTTAGGGAGTACAAAATGTTATTATCGCAACGAGTTTTCTCGTTCATGGTTAAAAGTTGTTTTTCTTCAGTCATCACTTAACAAAAGCTGTATTGAAGATTTTTTAAAGGGAGGAGAAAGAAAAAATACAACTGTATATATTTTAAATAAAACAGCGTTATGGTATGTGTACAAAACGGAGTGTTTCTTAGAGACTGATAACGTTTAATCCCGATTTACAAAGTGAGGGACTTTTTATACGAACGTGAATCATCTCCAAGATTTTTGGATGATATAGTGAGTGAGCATGACTCAGGATAGTAAATGAGTCAATGTTGAAATTCCTAGCGCACAGCGGGTTTTTAAGCAAATAGTCAGTGAGTGCAGACCCGTATGTCTTATTTAGAACGTCCGTTGAATGGAAGGTTCATTTCTAATTTTACTAGGTATGTGTTGTTGAACGCTACTATATAATCTCAACATTGTCCTACCATTTTAAATGTGGTTGCAGTGCCGACTACGTGGGTAGGACGATATATATATATATATATATATATATATATATATATATATATATATATATATATATATATATATATATAGTAATTTCCTAAACAAATAATGAACGAATCATAATGAATTTTGGAATATATATTCTCGGCAACCCCGTGAATAACATGGGTACATTATTTTATTTTGTAAACTTTACAATTAAGGGGTTCGCTGACCCGAACTAACAACTGCCTCAAAAAGAAAATCTTACATACAAAAAAATTAGAGAAAATATTTGCTCTACAGCAAATTTTAATTTATATTAAGTAATACATTTTTTAAAAGAATCGATGCATCAATAATATGTATGTGTTTGTAAAATCATAAACTATTAACTGTTGTTGTTCAGTTCTCATTTTTTTTTTATTATTTTAACGTCTAAAATAATCTAAAGAACGCTGTTTCTTGTTGTATTTATCTACATACGTTTATATACAGGGTGTTTCAAAAGTCTTGGGAACATTACAAATGCGTATATCTCATGAACTATTCCAGGTAGAAAAATGAAACTGGTGCCATTTTAAAGCTTGCTTAATCAAGTTTTTGTCATACTAATGATTTTCGTGTTATCTTTCCAGGTGCAGTAATGGCGTTCTCTAAACAAGACAAGGCATTTTGCGTCCTCCAATTTGCAAAGACTGAATCGTGGACATGTGTTCAGCGTGCATTTCGCAGGAAATTTAAAAAAGAAGCCTCTGAAAGGAAATCCATTGTCAGATGGCATGCTAAATTTGTGAAAGATGGGTGTTTGTGCCCAAGTAAGCGAACAGGTCGCCCTTCAACTTCAGAAGATGCAGTTGAGCAAGTTCGGACAGCCTTTCAGCGGAGCCCCCGTAAATCAGTGAGAAGAGCCAGCAGGGAACTTCAGCTTGCTCCAGCAACTGTCTGGCGTGTCTTAAGGAAACGACTGCAAATGGTACCTTACAAGCTCAAGTTGGTCCAAAAGTTGAAGGACACTGATAAGCCACTTCGCCGTGACTTTTGCATTGCAATGCAAGAGAAGTTGGAAGATAACGGCTTTGATGACCGGCTTGTTTTTAGCGATGAGGCGACCTTCCATCTGAATGGCAAAGTTAACAAGCATAACACTCGCATATGGGGTACTGAGAATCCTCATGAACTTCTTGAGCACGAGCGAGATTCACCAAAAGTGAACGTGTTTTGTGCAATTTCCAAGAAAGGTGTCTATGGACCGTTCTTCTTTGAAGAGGCAACTATCACTGGTGAATCCTATCTCAACATGCTGGAAGACTGGTTAATGGCTCAGTTGGAACAAGCAGAATTTGATGACTTCATTTTTCAACAAGATGGTGCACCACCACACTGGAGTCTTAGAGTAAGGCAGTTTCTTAACACAAGGCTGCCTGGTAGATGGATTGGGAGATCTGGGCGAGGTGATGACGTTCTCATGCCCTGGCCTCCTAGGTCTCCAGATCTTACCCCGTGTGACTTTTTCCTTTGGGGCTTTGTCAAGCAACAAGTCTATGTGCCGCCCCTTCCAAGAGATATTGACGAACTAAAGGCTCGGGTAACGGCAGTTGTGGGAACCATTGACGTCAAGATGCTGGAACGCGTTTGGCAGGAAATGGACTATCGACTAGATGTCTGCCGTGTGACGAATGGTGCTCATATTGAGCAACTTTGAAGATTCCCCACAAAACTTGAAACTTTAACCTTTCCAACGGTACCAATTTAATTTTTCAACTCCTAATAGTTTTTGAGTTATTAAAAATCGTTATGTTCCCAAGACTTTTGAAACACCCTGTATGTATATATATATATATATATATATATATGAATTTACAAATAGGAGATGTGTCCCATATTGTTCCCCCTAAAAAAGGTTAAACTAAAGATAGCCAACATTTGAACCTCTTACGCCGAGCAGCCATATTTCAAAATTCATAATTGAATCCGGTACATATAAATATATAAACATACCTAAATTATATATATATATATGTATTCATTCATTTCGCGTCCTTTGAAGAATACAGACCATTGCTGATAACGCTACAACCAAAATCATGTTTTTCATTCTCTGCTTGTTCACGTCAACAACCATGCCGAAATCTGAACACTTTCTTACCAATCAAAATTATTATTCTGTATGATTTTTCTACATTGCTTTTTTCATCCTGGGGATGTCTTTCAATAAAGACGAAACGTTGATGAATATATAAATCACATAGTTTTTGGCTTTCCTATTTTCATTTTACATATATATATATATATATATGTATATATATACACATATATATGCATATATAGATACATATATATATATATATATATATATATATATATATATATACATGTATATACACATATATATAAATATATATATACAGTGGGTACAATAAGTATCCGATACAAAGCAAAAAGTTGATTTATTTTTATTATACGGAACCAAAAACGATAAAAAACGATAAAAAAGTGCTATTCTAATGTATTTTTGTATGATAAATACAATCCTTGTATCAAAAAATCATATATAATTACGCATTCACTAAATAATTACATAAATGTCATATTTAAGGTTCAAAAAGTATCCGATACAAAGAAAAATATAGTTTTAATTAGCAAATATTTGTCATGTGATGGTCCAGATAGTTACTACAAAACTTTAGAACCTTCTATTGTGTGAACTAACTGTAGCGATCATCATGCAGGCCCACAAGGAAAAAGAGTGAGGGTCGCGCCATGAATTTCCCATCGGGGATTGAACCCAGAGTGTTCTGGTTTCAAGATACAATGTCTAAAACTGGAGAATTGTCGGAAAAGACAAGAAAATCAATTGTTCAACTACACATAGATGGTTCAGGGTACAGAAAAATTTCAACAATGTTGAATATCCCAATTTCTATCGTCGGTGAAACAATTCGTAAATGGAAGTCATGCCAGTGCACATCAAGTCTGCCACGTTCAGGGCGTCCTTCCAAAATTTCTAACTGTATGGCTCGACATTTGGTTCTTGAAGTTAAGAAGAATCCACGAATTACTCGTTCTGAACTCCAAAAAAATTTAGAAGCATCCGGGACACGTGTATGCAAGAATACAATTAAGACAGTACTTCGAAAGAAAAGATTCCAATCTCGGACACCAAGAAAAACCCCTTTTTTAAAGCCAATTCATATCAAGTATCGTTTGAAATTTGCCAAAGAACATTTGGAGAAACCTTCAAGTTTTGGGGATAAAATATTATGGGCAGACGAAACGAAAATTGAGTTATTTGGTCGAAAGAGTGTAAGTCATGTTTGGAGACAAAAGAACTCAGAATTTGGTCCAAAGAATACCATACCTACAGTGAAATTTGGAGGTGGTAGTATAATGGTTTGGGGTTGTTTCTCTTCTTCCGGCCCTGGAAAACTTCACATCATAGAAGAGAGAATGAATTCCCAAATGTATCGGGCTATACTTCAAAATAATCTGACTAGATCTGCAGATGATTTGAACTGACCTAAAGATTGGATATTCCAACAGGACAACGATACCAAGCACACGGCTAAGGAAACTACTGCATGGTTTGGTAAGAATGAAATAGAGGTATTAGGATGGCCAAGTAAATCACCTGACCTCAATCCAATTGAAAATCTGTGGCGAGAGTTGAAGTTAATGGTACAAAAGAGAGATCCGATGAATCTGACAGAACTTAAACTAATCTGCCAAGAAGAGTGAGATAAAATTCTAGTTGACATTTGCTACAATCTTGTAAGGAAGTATCCAAAACGTTTGCAAGCTGTTATGGCCAGTAGAGGGCATATTACTAAATATTAAAACTATTTTTTTCTTTGTATCGGATACTTTTTGAACCTTAAATATGACATTTATGTAATTATCTAGTGAATGCGTAATTATATCTGATTTTTGATACGAGGATTGTATTTATCATGTAAAAATACATTAGAATATCACTTTTTATCGTTTTTGCTTTGGTGTAATAAAAATAAATCAACTTTTTGCTTTGTATCGGATACTTATTGCACCCACTGTACATATATATACATACATATATACATATATATACATATATATGTATATACATATATATATATACATATATATATATACATATATATATACATATATATATACATATATATACATACATATATATACATATATATACATATATATACATATATATATAAACATAAAGCCTCGACAGAGCTTTAGACAAAAGGTAATTTAAAAGAGACATTTGCACCGTCAGTCCACATAACATCGGACGTCACACATGGTTCTTTGAAGGCATTTTGCCTCTTTCTTTATGTTTAAAATTCTAAAGATGCTTAAAAAAATAAACTTTCCCAAATGTATACCTACCAGCAACCATGCGTGATTTAAGTTCAATTTAAAAGAGACATTTGCACCGTTAGTCCACATAACATCGAACGTCACTTCTAGAAGACCAGTAAGGATTATTACGGAAAAAAAGGTTAATACCTTTTATTTGTCTAAAGCTCTGTCGAGGCTTGTTATATAAAGCGAAATATTAGATTTAAAAAGTCAAGATGAAAAAGAAAAAAAAGAGCTTTTATATAGCGAAATAGTCTGCTTGTGAATGACTAATATATGTTACCTCCTTCTTGAGTGAAGCTATCTTGTAAGTGAAACCACCAACTGTTTTCATTTTATAGTTGATATGAAAGGCATAGTGAATATGCTAATCGGCCAAATTACATTTAGAACACATCAAATTAAGAATACCAGCCAAAACAATATTGTTCATATATCTCTTTGAAAAAAACTTTTTTTCTAAATATAGAGAGGATCGAACATGTACAGACAGCGATTAGCAAAGAAAAACTGTCTAATGATGTAACCACATATGACGAACATGGTTTTGAGTTTAATACGTATGTAAGGTATCCTACGAATTTTTAAATTTGAAATAATATACAATTACCACACCAACTATTATCGCACTTAAGACAGTCTTAAACTTTCTAATATTATATATCAAGACATACGACCAATGGTTTGTATTTTGCTTGTCCCATATAAGTTTCATTAGTTAAGATTCAGATTGAAATTACCTCTCCCCCCCCCCGCGTGAACAGAGTGAGATTGCTCTCAATTAAGCTGAAGAGATTCCGACAGAATTCCTAGTTTTATATTACAAATTAGCTCATCTACTTAATCTCTAAGGTTGTAAAAAAACAAAACAAAACTGATGCCAACATGTATCCTCCCTCCCATTCTAATAAAACCCGCTAAAATATATATGGATTAAGTACGTCAACAAAGACAATTTATGCATAAGTTCCATAATAAATAATGTTTGTCCTATAATTCATAATTAACCATTAATACTTCTTATTTATCCTAACTCTTGGATTTGCTTAGTTTGTATTTCTCTGCTCTACCTAACATATACCATTTCAACTTGAATTGTGTGTTATTGCAACGTAATTCTCTGACTTATTTAGCTAAAGTAGTTGGGGTTTTCTTAGAATCAGTTAGGCACCATAAAAGAAGATCTTTGAAACGACATTCAGTGGACCCAATATATGTCCTCGTTCTATTTCTTTCAACAACGCTGCACTTCAACATTACATCCGAAATTAGACATTTCCCATCGAAAGAACATTCCTTTACGTCTCAATTACGTATTTTTAAGGACATTCATTCCACTATTCCTAATTACCTTATTTATTTTAGCACTATGAGCAGCTACAATAGTTGATGCTAAGTCAATGGAAGTTGAAAATGATAATTTAAAAATGTTTTTATCGATATTTCATTCTCTAGAATTCAATAAAATTCTTCAGGTATGTTGCTAAGAATGTGCATGCTGAACGTCAGTTAAGCCACATCGAATTTCTACGCTTGTTTTTCTTCTTGATAGTATTACTACCAGTTGGTTGAAGTGGAGTCCGGTTAGGTCTTGAGTTTTTCCTATGCGTATCATTTGTATTGTTTTTATTTATTTTAGGTTTAAATTTGCCCATAGCCATGTTATATGATATAATTTTGTATGGTCTCCTATTTCTAAGGCTACACACACACTGTTCATTCGATTTATATTATTGAATAATCGTTCATTAGAAGATAGTTTAGGTACTCTGTTAGAGATACTAAGTGTTACACCGGCCGTTCTAACAGAAGAGAAACTACACCGGTTCTCACTATAAATAGTGCGAGTAGACAATCACCAAGGAGTAAAAGAACAGTATTGTAACTGTCTAGCCGAGTGTCAGTCAGTTTCCTTACCTTTGTACCTTTTATGTCAATACACTTGTTATCTTAACCCAACCTCGACTTGACTTCTTTTTTTTTACTGTTGGACTACTTCACAACACTAAGTATATTAGCTTTTTTTTCACTTATTTCGGGTGGTTAAAATTATTGTCAGTATACTATAATGTGTGATTGGGTTTATGGTAGGGTTCATAAGTATTGGCATTTGTTTAGAGTAATGTCTAGAAAATTCAGTACGTTATGGTTTATATCTATGATTATCCTGAGATCCGTATTTCTAAAGAATTGATGTATAGTTTTTTTTTCTCTAAATCTACCACTAGAGTTAATAAAAAAAAATAGAGCGTCATCTCTAAACAGACCACCTTAATATTCGGTACCTTGTTATAGAGATCCTTCAAAATATATAGGTAAACTAAGTCAGTTACCTGGGCAATGTCCGGTGATCCAATAGTAATATCAAAGATAAGTTCCCTATTTTTCCTAGTCAACAATTTGTTGTACTGAATTAATGTTTTTCTATCTAATTTTATGCCTGTTTCTAGTCTTTTTATGTTCGTTTCTAGTATAGCCATTACGAAAAAGAAATAGAAGAGCAATAGTAGTCGATATCAAACAACTAATTTCCGCCCCCCCCCCGAGGTAATTCTTAAAACTAACTGAGAACTTCGTCGAAGGATGATCATAATTCATAGATTACTTTAGATTTAATACTAGGTAGGATCCTGTTCAAAATTCGTTTACTGACTATTCCTATATCATGTATACAAGGGGATATCAATATAATACTAGAGTTGTTGTTAAAATCTTATTTATAGTCCTTTTTTGTTTCTGATGAGTGCAAGGAGAAATATCCGAGATTAACATACAAATATACGAATGTTTTTCTTTGAACGAAACGGTCCGTAAATGTACCCAAGTTTTTTTTGTTTTGAAAAAATGATCAGTAAGGTGAATAAAATCTTGGTCATTGGAATGTAGAATAAGATTATATATATATATATATATATATATATATAGATAGATAGATAGATAGATAGATAGATAGATAGATAGATAGACAGACAGATAGATAGATAGATAGATAGATAGATAGATAGACAGACAGACAGACAGACAGACAGATAGATAGATAGATAGATAGATAGATAGATAGATAGATAGATAGATAGATAGGTATTATGGAGCAAATAAATTGTACCCATCAACACAAAAACGTACCTATTGCTAACCCTCACCTGTATAAATTACAAATTCATGAAAAAATTCAATCAATAATATCATGTACGAGATGAAGAGAATCCCTCTTTATGAACGAAACACCGCCCACACTGAATCAAATATATGGATTCCGTTCGAATCACCATTTTTTTAAAAAGAGATTACTAACGTTGAAAGCGATGTTATTAACATCGTAAAAAGAAAGAAATGTTAAATGTTCAATATTCACTCTAAGCTAAATTATAGAAAGATTTACGTCAGATCTCTAAATCCCCGGAAATTGGACGCATTACACCAAATGAGCCCATACAAATATAATGAAATATTGCACGCTGGCGTAACACAATTTCTACACTCAGCAAAAGGCCCCAAACGATCTTAAAATAGAAATTAATAATGAAACCACGCAAATGGTTGATAAAATAACGTTGGTCGACCAAACAATTCGCCCCAAAAGAATGTTTTATAAGCCTTAGGGATCATAAAAAGACGTTTACAACGAAGCATCTTGTCTTTTATTAAATCCCAACAAAATTAAAATAGGTAATAGTGTTTTATTAGCGAGACAAAAATCATCTCGAGAATAAGGGTTAAAATAATTAAAATTGAAAAAACATGTGAATATGTAAAGATTATGCTTAACATTAATCAATGCTTTTAACGCCACATATTATATCAAATGGCTTACTAATATTGAAAACCCTATGCACATTTGTTGTGTAATGCACCGGCATTGTGACAAAATGGTACAGGAGTAAATGAAAATGAAAACAATAGGAGATTGACCTTTAAAACAGAATATGAACATAGGTCACAGAGTACACGGACGAAATAACGAACAGATTTAAAGGTTAAGTGACAGAGTTGAAGCGCATGTATGGAGAAACAAGACACATTAAAATCGAGCTCTTTTTCCCTGACCACAACGCAAATCAGACGTCGATACCTGTGATGCCTCATATTCATCATATATTATGGGTTATGGTATTGGTGGTGAGGTTCTTGATATTATTAGGTCTTTTCTTTCTGGTCGAAGCTTGCGAGTAACTTTGGACGGTTTCTCTTCTTTCTCTCTTCCTATCAATGCTGGTGTTCCTCAGGGCTCTATTCTAGATCCAACACTGTTTCTTCTCTATACAAATGATCTTCCAGAGAATTATTTCAGAAAATTAACATATATGCTAAATATTCTGGTGTTGCTTCTCGCCCATCTCCCTCGGATCAGTCGAAACATGCAGCTGATCTAGAAGTTGACCTGGGTTCAGTTGTGGATTGGAGTACGAAATGGCTTGTTTCGTTTAATCCAGTTAAGACTCAGCTCGTGTCTTTCAATCGTAGGCGTGTCCATTTTCTTCCTAAGATTCTCATGGATTGCTCTGCTCTTGAGGAGAAATCGACTCTGGAACTTATTGGTTTTTCTCTCTCATCAAATCTTTCTTGGAGTTCATACATTAGATCCATTTCTCTTTCTGCTTCTCGTAAAGTCGGTTCTCTCTATCGCTCCAAACACTTCCTCACACCTGAAGCTATTCTCTATCTCTACAAATCTACTGTCAGACTATGTATGGAGTACTGTTGTCATATTTGGGCTGGTGAATCTCTATCCCATATTTGTAATTTGATTACCCTTTCTTTTTCTCTACACCTCCTCTCTCACAGACGTGATGTTGCTAGTCTCAGTCTTTTCTATAAATACTATTATGGCACGTGTTCTTCAGAATTATGTAATCTATTCCTTGCTTCTTTTGTTCCAGCTCGTTTGACTCGTGTGTCTAGTGGTCTCCATCAATTCGCTGTTTTATACCTCATTGTAATACAGCTATCTATTCCAGTAGCTTCTTTCCAAAAACCGCAGGCTTTTGGATCTCTTTCCCTGCCGACTGTTTTCCTCCTACCTATAATCTTGGTCTTTTCAAGACTAAGGTCAATAGGCATCTCCTGTCTTTGCGATAATCATATTTGTTATTGTTAGCTCCTTACATCAAGCGGCTTCATGGCTTGTCTGGAGCGATTTCTATAACAAAAATTAAATAAACTGCTTAAAGATTTGGATAGCAAGATCGAAATCTACACAAAATTATAAGTTACATCTTCATAATGTCTCCATTACAAAACAACTAATTATGATCCTTTCTACGTAAGCACGTTTTTTTTTCTTTGCGAATCATCACTCGGCTGTCATTTCCAAATGATATGCTATTTTGACCAGGTAAATTGATTCAGACCCGAAATTATCTGTCGAAAGAACCCCGAGCATTTAGCCGGTTCGAAACGATTTATTCTTCAAGCTTCAATTTTTCCCCGCTTTATTTTCACTTCGATCGATCTTTCCAGAAAAGAAAACCTTTCTTTTCTCGACAAATAAAATAGTTATCGACGAACATGTGTTTCGCCCTTACTATGGCTCATCAGCATGGCTGACTATAGTGAAATTCAAAACCACGACTACATGGACTGTAGTCGGGAGCTTTACCGTTAAGCCACGATAGTTTCGCCTGAAATACGGGATATGCTATCGCTTATAAATGTTCAGCTATTTATTATTGTTTTTGTTTTTTGGCGATAATGACAGCTGAAATCTCACAGTGAGGTATTTCCTAAATGCCTGAGGGACAGTTATCTCTCTTACACTCTGTCGCCTCCTATATTTTAGGGACGCATATATTTATTTATAAATAAAATATCATTATCAACGGACACGTGTTTCGTTGTTACTACGGCTCATCGGCGTGACTGCACATGGCGAGATTCGACCACCACGACCACAGGGGCTGCAGTCTTTTCTTGTCTCTATTTTAGTTATAATTTTTTAACAATTTAGTGCAATCAATAAATTAACTACTAAACGGTACGATAATAATTAAATGTAACTGTTAAGATCCTATTAAAAAATAATTTGGTAAAAAAAAACGGAACAGTGAAAAGAAAGTGTTTGTAGGATTTAAAAACGTCCGATTGATTCTGTTGTTAAAACGATTTTTTTTAATAAAATATAATCCTTCACTTAAATATCTTTTCAAAAGTGAGAATATTTTGTTACAAGAAATTAATTGAGAGAAAAACAACAAAAGAGGGAGGGGTATCAATTGTTGGATATTGCTTATGTTCGCAGGTGTATAACATCATACACCCGTGAATCTTTGCTGTAACCCAGGTTTCGTCAATAAACTTTGAATCCTGTTACTCGCTTGTTGATCGAGAACCACGCTGACGCCGGTTAGGTTTTAAAGAGTTTTATTAAACATGGAGCAAAGATACAGAGATCAGATGCTTGTGTACGAGAGAGAAAGAGAGAGAGAGAGGGAGAGGGGGAGAGAAGTCTAGAAAGAATGAATTAGAGAGAGAGATACTCTTAGCATACAGTCAAGCCATTTTTTGGCTACACTGCGCTTCATCTCCCCCGGCCCGCTGCCGAGCTGGCAGGAACCGCTGCGTTTCTCGCGTCTGTTTTCGTCGGTGTCGGCAGGCTAAGAGAGAGAACCCTTTCCAACGGAAGTGACGTAGTTTTATCGACTTCCGCTTTTAGCCTACCTTCCTTTAGGGTCACTCCCTCCGTTTGCTATATAACACAGTGAATGAAACAAACATGAAAGTAAAAATATTCCTGAGCAACGCCGGGTAAGTACATTTACAATAAATAGATTGTAAAACAATAAACGAAACCAGCTGACCAATCCTATTACTTATGGACAAAGAATGCAATTGTGATTATTCAAAGAGTATGATGATGATAATAAGAAGAAATGGAGTGCTATAAGAGTGCAGTTTTGAAATCAGCCAATTTGAATCGAGATCGAGTGGAAAATCAAACTGAACAGCAATTGTATTAAAAATTGTTCCCCAGTCTTATATATCGAAAATGTACCGAGATGTAAATATAAGTAGACTCTATTTTAAGGTGGGGAATGTTTTATTTTTACTTATCTACATACTACTAAAACTGATGATGCTATCTTGCTTATTGTCACCGTGCACACCTAACCTGTACATTAATGTTTTAAATAGTGGAAAGAACGGTGAATAAGGTAAATAAACAGAGAATTGTGAAAGAAATTGTGAAAGGAATGGAACGATGTAGAAATCAAACGAGATGGAGAAAAAGAAGAGAGGGGGAAGAGGAAAGATGAGAGAGGGGAAGAGAGAGAAGAAGAGAGAAGAGGGAAGAGAAAAATGGTCTATTATAGTATCACAATGTATTCTGACTTTCTAGTGTTAGAAGAGAGGGTGTGCCCGTGTCTATTATGACATCACAATGTATTCTGACTTTGTGAAATCTTTTGACTTTGTAACTCTAGTAAAAACATGATTATCAACCAATTTCAAAGTTGATAAATTATATTTTTAACATGTATAAAAATACTGACCTAACGGATCACAAGTGTCGCCATGTTGTTTATTTTCGGAGTAAACTAAGGCAGCCCCAAACGCTCACTATATTAACATGTGTGAGCTGTGTGAATTCTTATGTTCGGTACTTTTAGCTGGACCTAACAACAACAACAACAACAACAAAAAGAGCGGGAAGTTTCAGCCAAAAATATCAGCACATCTTCTGCGACAAATTACTGGAATTATTCCATCCCTTCACTGCTAAAAGTAAATAGCAAGAACATGTTGTGTTGTAGTTAAGCAATGAAATGGCGTTAAGAGGCATAGTTTTTCGATAACCCGACAAAAATTGTGTAGACGAGACAATGAGTTTGTATTTATTTTTCAATGCGAATAATTCAAAGATAATCCGAATTTTCTTTTGCGCGAATCAGATAAGTTCTAAAAGGGAAAGATTTGAAAAGAGTTTTTATCATTGAACTTACAACAGATAAACGTTTTCTTTTTCCCGAGATTATAGAAGGAAACTTTTCGTTAAGTAAAACAAATTATAATAATCAATGTTGGTGCTTCTTGAGATAACAATCCTCAATAACTACATTAAATACGTTTCTCTTTACGTTATGCAGATTTGGTATCGTGTAGGAAAGTGTAAAATACGAATATATTTATAACTGTATTTTTACGCTTTTTTGCGAAGCACGTGTTGGATTCTCTTTACCAACACGCGGCCACCATATGTGATGTTATGTTTTCTTTAGTAGACGCGTGGGTCGGTATAAACAAAGGAAAAAGACTAATAATTAAGAAATAGTTGAATTTACATATATACATAAACCTCCCAAAACAATCAATACAGAACATGTACTGCTAGGGTCAACGAATAGCGAGAGAGAGAGAGAGAGAGAGAGAAAACGAGAGAGAGAGAAAGCAACGTAAGGGGGATATACGAAACATGATACATAAAAGGGGTGAAATCACAGACGTAGTTACTAACGAAAAGGCTATGTTAATTGCAGTAACACAATCGACTTAAACGTATTTCCAGGGGCATTAAAGATATATATATATATATATATATATATATATATATATATATATATATATATATATATATATATATATATATATATATATGAGCAATGTAGAAGTAAATGTGGTCTACTTTGTTATTCATATTGTTGTAGTCTATACTTACGACCAGAAAATGCCATAGAAAGATAGCGAGCTGATCTGGGAGCCCCGTCTGACTGCAACGAAGAACAGAGGGAGTCTGGAAAAACAGCGACTGTCAAAGACGTCTGACGCGAAATAGCGTCAGAGTTGTGAGACCCATGTAAAAATAACCGGACACTCGGAAAACGTCCAAGGGTTTCTGATGCCCGATCAGAAAATAGAAAAAACCACGTTCAGAATTTCGAACCTGCGTAAAACGAATCTTTTTTAACTTAAAAAAAAATAGGAGAGTGCATTTTTTTGTTTGCTAGTAATGATTCAGGTGAGATAACTTGTATCTGGTACAAGGGAGATCACTCTATAACTCATTAGCCAACAGAAGTAATATTTCAAGTTTTAGTGAAAACAAGTAGTTCATTTTTTATTTACAGTTTTCACATTTCCATAGCTTATTTAACTGGTGGTCCGCTATTTTGAACACTTCTAATATTTAGTCTGATCGAGTTATCTTTTATCTTCTTTTGCCAATTACTACTTAAAGTTGGCTTCGCCTCATATAACCATTTACAATGGTAGCGATTTATGAAGTCATTTTTTTAAATGAGAACATTTTTTAATCTTTAAAAACTGCTTGTGTTTTATTAAAACTTGAAATATCACTTCTCTACACAAAAACAAGTCTGTATCACAGAAGATTAGAATCATATCTATTGTAGTTACTGAGAGCTGTTATATAAATAAGAACCAACACTTATTATTATAATATATCTGTTTAAATGTCTAAAAGAAAAATCAACAATGAGCAACCAACCATTGCGGATAGAAGATGAGCCAAGGTGGACAATTCGTAACAATATTTATGTATTTAGATTATTTTGATTATTACAACTACTGTTCTCATTGCAGGTGTTATTATCACAACGGATAAAGTGCTAAGTGATAATCAGTTCTAAGTGACAGTCTTCTGGAGGTTGAAGGTTCAATCCTCAGTACGGGCGATACTTAAGACTTCTACACGGTCATGGCTGACGAAACGAGAGCAAGCTACCCCCGTGGATTAAATAAAGGGTTCCGTTCGAAATTCCGAGTTCGACAGAAAGATTCTGGAGTTCGACAACAGCATCCTGAAGAAGGTTGGAGATTACATCGGCCGAAATGTTGTGAGGATAACATCCAAGATGAGAACAATAGTTCGAATAATACAAATAATACAAATTATAAATCCTCATCTCAAACATTCCGAAACATAATATTTATGTATATCCTCTACTTATATAAGAGTCAAATATGTCCTAAGATCGAGTACTGCTACTGCCAAATCTGGTGGGGATGCACCTTTTCTTGCCTTGGCAAAGTTAAAAATAGACTTCGCAATCTAGTGGGGAATGACCTTTACTGTTTTCTACAGCCCCTTTCTCACAGGGACGTTATTGGTTTTTCTCTACTCTATCGTTATTTCTATGAAACCATGTTTCAATCTTTAGTTCGTCTTTGTAAAACATTTGCAGCAAGAACTTGTCTTCCTACCACCACGGTACAGAATTTTCTTTTCTTCCTCTGTTTGCCTCTCTAACTGAATTTTTATGAATCAAGTTTATTTCTAAGAACTCTTCATCTAATATACGGAGTGGCCCGCGAACACACAAACGCCAAAATGACTAGAACCAACCAAAGCCAAAATAGTTCTCAAGAAGAGTTCCAATCAAGGGAAGTAATGTATATGACATCCCTCAAAATTCATTTTTTTTTTGTTTTAATTTTAATTTAATTAATGTCTTACTGTTCTAGATATAAAAATGCTTTCCAATAATTTATTGAACATCGTCCTTTCATCTTACACTACGGGTGACTGGCTACAATGGAACTCCCAGCATAAAACATTCGTTTATCGACTACTGGGCAATTTTCGTTGTGTTCCAGTTTTACCTTGAATAAAAGTTAATACCTATTTAGTTGTTGAGATGTGGTCTTATGTATGGAAGATGGTGACCCATTTTTCTTGTTCAATATTCTATTTCAGTCAGATGCAGCCAGATGCAACGAACTCTGTCAAGTTACATTCTCCATTCTGACTTCTTTACTAACCAACTAACCACATGACCTCTTCATAAAAAAACTACAAATGTTTTCATTTGTTTACTTAGTTCTCTAGTTATCCTCTTAATAGACGATAGAGATAGGCCTCTTTTCAGTCTTGAGAGACAATGAATACCCGCTGTAAGGATACATGCGCAGGGAGTGTATAATGAAGCAAAAGTTGCGCAATCACCACCTTAACCTCTTCTGAAATGGCATTGCTTGAGTTCAGTGGGAAGGAGAAACCCAGTACGACTGAAAACAATACCGGGAAAATCAGAGAAAGACTGGTGTTATTTTGGAGTTTTCCTTTTCCTAGACTAGTTACACAACCGAGGCTTGAGAGTATAGTCTAGCCTACTATTTAATCTATAGTTAAAGGGAATATATAGCGAGTCATATCTTTCCCAATGGTATTAATAAAAGCGATATACTAGTTCTGATAAACTTCTAACCCGACACGCCGAACCTGTGATCTCTACGCTACCACATTTCCATATAAAAGACCATACTGCTACAAATATGCATAACAATTTCAAGCGTCATAGACAAGCGTCTACTATTTGAGAGAACTTTGAATGCTTACAAGACCCCGTCCTCGAGTGTCTAAGGTCTATCTGTGCAGGGGTTTGTCAGGACGACCTGGCATGAGGATACTTCCCCCTACAAGTAAACGCTGACCAAATATTCAAAGTATTCGAAGTCCAAATAATATCCCCTCTGACGTATACGAGGAATGGTACACCTTATCAAAATGTTGTTGCCTCTAGTAACAGCACTAAGCTGGATACACCACCAGACTAGATGAATTCTTTTCCTGGAATCCGATAACACCAAGAAACCAGAAGAAATATATGTTATAACATAGTTAACTGGTCAATTAGGGAGAAGACAAGTAATATTCTTAACTTTTTTACTAACTCAACGGTTGACAGATAAAGAATTTTAATGGGATATTAGAATATCTATGCATCCGATATAGAGATCAAGTATTAGCCCCAGGAGGGGGGCCCTTGATATCTGAGAATTTCAACTGAAGTAAAATGAAACTTTCTAACTTTCCGATTCCATGTGTGAACGTAGTTACAAAGCAGTAAGAATAGACAGGGTTTTCTAAAGACAAAATGGAAGCAGTCATTTGCAATTCTTGGTGGAGATTTCGAAGGATTACGCGAGGAGGGAACGACTCAGATTTAACCTCACAACGTACACACGATTAGCTGCTTTGGTTTGAAGCGTTGTATTAGGCTTAGATTTTAGGGAATTGCAAATCCAACTTAGCAAGGTTGCCTTCTGTTTAGAAGTAGTGAGTAGCTTCTTAGAAACAATGGAAAATTGTATGTATTTGTTGAGATAACTACATGTACGCATTAATACATGTAACAATTAACAAAGAAAGAATGGAACAAAGGAAGGAAGGTGGTAATCGAATAAATGAAATATATAAAAAGAAAGACAGAAATAAAAATGAAAAATCAAAATATATCAAATAGTAGAAATAAATAAATAAAGAATGTACGGATCCAAGAAAAGAAGGAAAGGCGGAAGAAGAAAAACTAGAAAGAAAGAAAGAAAGAAAGAAAGAAAGAAAGCAGGGCATTCATATATAACGAAAACAATATAGAACGAAAAAAGACGGGAAGAAGAAAAAATAAAGAAGAGTAGAAAGAATTAAAGAAAAAAAATAATTAAAACAGAAATGAAGAGAGAAATAAATAAATAAATAAATGAATAGGAAAGAAAGAAATTAAAAATAAAACAAAGAAAGAAATATAAAAAGCAGGAAATAAAAAAGAAAGAATGAAAGAAAGGGGAAAATACAGAAAGAAGGGGAAAAAAGGAAATAAAGAAATAAGAAAAGAAAAAAAGAAAGAAACAAACAAACAAACAAACAAAAGACAAAGATAGAATAAAAGAAAGAAAGAAAAAGAAATATAGAAAAATGAAAGAAAGGAAAAAGGAGAAATAATGAAAGAAATAAGGTATGAGTCAATTCTTCTCTCCGAATATATGAGTCATTTTCAAGATATTATATGAAATTTATACTATGGAGTCATGATAACTTTATCTAATTGTGTCATATCACATTATCTTCTACTGTATTGCATGATATTAAGACATGCACACTATCTAATTGTTTCTGTGTAAAAATTCAGGGTCGGACGTTGGCAAAGCGATGGAATAACCCAGAGTTATTTATGATTGTCCTTGGCATTCAAGAAATACCTTCCGCCTCTATCGTGCCGATATTCTCCGCTGTTTGTGATTTGTGTCACATATATACATTCGCTGAGTAACATCGGATGAGAGAGGGGGTGCTGGGCAATTCTTCATCGACCATTTTGCAACGAATGAAAGCACGATGAAGCTATACACAAATTCAATTATTGGCCAGAGCGTCTGAAAGTTCAGTGATCCACAAACCAAGTTAACTCATCTATAGAGATTGCAGAATGTTTCAATGTAACAATGCACGCATTCCTTCAAGACAGAGGTTTCAAACATACAGCACCCAAAAACCGTTTGCTGCGGCTCACGGGAATACTTTTTGTGAACAATATTGTCCACAAATGTTTATAAGTTTAACACACGTGTTTATCGTCTCTTCCATATTGTTGCATTAGCAATATTGAAGTTGACATCTTACCCACTTTCAGTTTTTAGGTCAGCAGGCTATGTTCTAGTTCTTCTACAGGGAAAGATGTTTTCCATCTATTTTAAAAACTTCTGCTCAGTATTCAAAAATACTGCTGATCAGTCCTCTGCATCTCAGTTCGGATAAATCAGTCTCCTAAGCGTTATGAGCAACCAGTTGGTATCTGTGATAAACCAAGTAATTGTTAACCGCCTCAGAAAAAAATACTTAGAGACAAGCAATACGGATTTCATCCTGCAAGGTCAACTAGTGATGTGCAAACTGTCATATCGCATAGGATCAGCGAATGTCTTGACCGGGGTTTCGCTTCTAGAACGTATCAAGGGCCTTCAATAGGGTTTGGCAGAAAGGGTTGCTTCACAAACTTGCTAGCTATTAAATATCCAGCAATGTTTTAGCAACCATTGAACTCTATCTTTCGGATAGGCTTATAAAAGTAATTGTTGATGGGATGAGATTTAAAGCACATACAGGGTGATTCATAAGTCACTTAGCTATTTATTTTTGAAATTCTAAAGTTAAAAAATACTGTAATACAAAACAGAAAGTTTATTCAACAAATTAATTTATGGGAGTTTAAAATTACAGCAAATTTTCAAAATTTTCACCTTCGTTCTGCATGCATAGCTCCATTCGTTTTTGCAAGGAATTTACGACTCTTTGTAGCATATTTGATTGATTATGAAATAAATATATATAGAAACAAATATATAAACGAACAAATTTAAATAACAAATAGCAGTAATTAGAGAGTAAGATAACAATTATCAAAAGTTCATAGTATGTTTGTGCTTCATATGGAAATCATTTTAAATAGCTAAGTGAAGTGACCTATGAATCACCCTGTAGAACCAATGCCGGCGTACCTCAAGAATATATTTCATTGACATATAAGCAGACGACACAAGTGTCTATGGCAGCACTTTGAAAAGCATTGGTGATCAAGATCTTCCTGATTCTCTCTCTCTCTCTCTCTCTCTCTCTCTCTCTCTCTATCTATCTATCTATTTATCTATCTCTCTAGACTTAGTACAAGTGGTACACTGGAGAAAACGTGGCTTGTTACTTTTGACACCACTAAAATCAAGCTTCTCTCTTTTCATCATCTCTGTTCGAATCCTTGTTTTGTGCCCCAGTCGAAATGAATTGCTCTCTCCTTGAGGAAGCCCCTTGTTTTGATAATCTCTTAGGACTGACTTTCACTCCAGATCTAAAATGGAAGACGTATATCCAATCTGTTACGAAGGTTTCTAGAAAAATAGTCAGATCATTGTACTGCTCCAGAGAGTATCTGACACCGTCTGCAAACCTCTGGCTATAAAATAGTTAAATATGACCTAAGATGGAATACTTTGGCCACATCTGAGAAACTGCCGCACAGAGAACTATTTCCTGCTCTAACATAGTACAAAATCGACTACGAAATCTAGAGAGGGGGATGATCACTTCGCTTCCCTGCAGCACGTTTCTCGCAGAAGAGAAGTTGCTATTCTCTCTCTCTCTCTCTCTCTCTCTCACACACACACACACTCACACACACACACGCACACACACACACACACACTGTATATATCTCTTCTCTACTGTTATTTCCATGTAATGTACTTAACTCAGCTCCAAACTTTGGTTCCTCCTTATAAGACATTCAAAGTAAGAACTCATATTACTACCTCAACGGAAAAATACTTTCCTTTCTCCCCCCCCCCCTATGTGCTTAGCGTTAAGCGGAATTTATATGGATAGTTTCTTTGCAAGGGTCTTCCCGCCTCTGAAACATTACTGCGGTGATGCTTCCCCACTGATTAGAACCTGTTCGTCTTCAAATCCACTGTCAACAAATTCTTGTCCTATACCAGCCGATAAGTAATCAAACGCTGTTCATACAATTGATCACTGTTTGTACTTCCATAGTGTTTCTCATATTTCGGCCGATAATCATCCCTTCTCATTAACCCTTATCCTCAAGTGGCTCTTGGCTTTCATAAGTAGTGACCTATTCGCGACCACTAACCGTAAACCCCCCATTTATGAATGTTATGCAAAGAGATGTTCATGTGAGAAAATGTGCTCCTACCAGTGAGCCTTCTGAACTCTATGTCACCCCTCTCCCTCTCGCGCAAGTTAATGACATACCTATTAATAATATCCTAGCGACATTGCTTGCAATGTGCAATCATCATCTCCGTCACAACACGTAATGGCCCTTTTTGTGTCTCTGAGTTTACAACCCCTTGTTTTTAAGACAAATCATGAATATAAAGTAGCGTGTATAAGATGCACAGCATATAAACCGTTTTCTTATTACGAAGTCTTTAAAGTCACGTGAATAGAGTGAGTACTTTATAACATATAGCATCTATCTACCTACCTATCTATCTCCCTATCTCTCTCTATATATACTATTAAAAGTCTGTGAATCTTCCTTGTTATCTTGTTACCTTGTTGCCTTGTCCCCGTGCACACTAAATAACGTCATCAGAATGATGACGTCATCCATTAAAACAGAGTTGGGTATAACCGTGTACAGTGGATGATGTCACAAGATTATTATGTCATTAATGCAAATAAGAACTCAATTTTATATAGATTCAAACCCATAAAAGTTTTTTTATTAAAAAAAATACCGTTTCGTAGCAGGGGAATACGATTTCGGAACTATTGGACCTAACTAACTGAATAATTTCAAGACCTAACATAACGTAATTATTAACTTTGAAAAAATAAATTTTAAAAGAAAAACAAAACCGGGTATATACAGCTAGTGTATATATATATATATATATATATATATATATATATATATATATATATATATATATATATATATATATATATATATATATATAGTCTTCAAAGTTTTTCAACCATAAAAACTATATGAAAAAAACACTTTTAGTCCAAAGTCCTTCGTTGGAAAACTACTTTGCAGTCACTACATTTGCTTCCAATAATTTAGGCTTATCTTAACTTTATGTCAGGGATAACTAGTTGTTTACCATTAAAAAGTGTTTCGGGAAATTAATATATATATATATATATATATATATATATATATATATATATATATATATATATATATATATATATATATATATATAATTGCATTATTAGTCGCCCTTAATTTTATAGGACGTATTTTTCGTTAATAGATATATTTTTATTAATTTTATACGTACATAAAATGTGTGTATAATAATATGTACTTATAAATTAATAATATATATATATATATATATATATATATATATTGTGTGTGTATTTAAACAGCATTTTCTCATTTATGTAAACATTGTTAAAAATAACAGAATCCGTCTGTTTAATTATACCATTTTTTTTTTCTAATGGTCTTTTTTGTATTAAAATCAGAAAAAATTAATAAATGTTTGATAGGGTTCACGAACGTTTTCGATACTTCGTCGAATCATCCTCAAACTAAAATTCCGACATCTTAGCCCACACGGTCGTTATCAACAACCCGGTAAATCAGATAGAGATCAAACCTATTTAAAGGAATGCGTCGTAAAAGTGTTCGACTACTGGAAGAAACATGCATTAAAGCCACGATAACAGCTGTGTAAATATTACTCATTACAGAGCCCAGCCTAAATTTGGGGGCGAAAAATAATTATAAATATTTGTTTTCATCTACATACGTATACGTTTCGTCCTCTTGGGAATCGTCAGTGAAGAGAAGATTATTTATACTGATCGCCGGACCCAGACCCGAACCCGAGTCATTCTTCAAATTCAAATTCTGAAATCTCTCTCTCTCTCTCTCTCTCTATATATATATATATATATATATATATATATATATATATATATATATATATATATATATATATATATATATACACTACTTACACACGTAATTGGACACTGTGCTCCTTTGTTATTATCATTTAAGTAGTTGAGAATGAATAAACACAGAGAGCCTAATAAGGTTTTTAAGAGCATAATATATTTATTATGTATACTATTCGATTAGTCATAATACTATTCGATTAGTGACGTTGGTACCGACGGTTTCAAAAGATGTGGAACTTCCAGATAGAAAACCCACCATAGCTTTATCCGCAGTCATAGTATTTTAAATATACATTGTATATTTTATCATTCTCCATTCTGAATGTCAGAATACTTTTTTAAAAAAAGAAGCAGGTGTACCACGTTAAACATCGCTTTCCAACTTGTTGCGTAGGTGTTTTGTTTGCGCATTGCCATTTTGTGTTATGCAGTCGGGCTGATAAGATGTAAAAATCAGCCCCGACAGGTAAACCATAGATATCTGTAGATGTATAAAAACTGTTACCTTTCTATCCTCTTCATAGATTGAGTTAACCACATAAATCTGTAGACGTATGAAAACTGTTATTTTCTGACAATCATCCACTTACCTGGCAAAGTACGTCTCTATATAAACGGTGCTTTTTGAACTAAATAAATGCAAAACGTTGAATATATTTACATTTCTGTTCTTTTCCATCTAATATATAAAGTAAAGTAAGTCTCTTTATCGTGTATTTTTCATCGATAGCGTTCTTCCTATAAAATCTATATTTGATTCTGGTTTGTCAGTTTTTCGTGTGAATCGTTGTAGCAGGCTGTTCAGAAAAATAAAATGTAATTCGATTTAATTCCATCTATAAAATATTTTGTCCGAGTCGGAAATATTTTCGCCATCTTAAAATGGAAGTAACTCTGTATTCGTCCATACAGAGTTACTTCCCTTCGATTGGAGCAAAAAATAATATTTTGAAAAAAAACATTATCAGTGAATGGGGGATCCTTCTAGACTGGAGCAATTTAAATTTAAATTTTTGTCCCAATCTAGAGCTCCTCTTTGGAGGGAGGTGGACTTTTCCTACATTAAAAACCGACCTTGTGTCTCACTCTACCCTTGTGGGGCGATATGTAAATAACGACTCCTCGCCCTCCAAAAAATAGCAACTCGTGCTCAATGAATCATATGCAATCTTTAAAATATGCATTGCGCTTCGAGATTAAGATAACTAAAAAACATTTTTATACCGTAAAACAAATATCCACATGTTACATTGTAGATGACATGATAGCTACGGATACGAGTTCTTGCAACGGTAAATGGAAGTCATATTAATACCATTGGGAAATTTATGTAACTATATATTCTTTTTAAAAAATCTCTCCAATACATCTATCGTCTCTGTTATAGATGAAATAATAGAGTTGACCAGGACTGACGACCTGGGTGTTCCATGTTCGAATCCAGTCGTTTCCACAGTACCACTTTCACTTAGGGATGTTGGCAACCTTCCCGTAAGTACCCGATGTCTTTTTCTAGAAAAACATTTGGGAAACTAATGCCAACACCAGAATCATCTGATTCACATGAAAAAAGAAGAAGAGTTGACTGGTTTTATATATTAAACAACTAGTCTTAATTTATTTGAAATATCCCGAAACACACATAACACTAAAATACTAAAGCGTGAAAGACTAAAGAAAATGTTATTTAAACCTCAGCATGACAGATTAAAGAAAATTCCCTTTCAAACTAAATCGTGACAGACTAAAAAAAAAATGCTATTTCAAACTTAAGCGTGACAAACAAAAATAATGATTTTTCAAACGTATGCATGACACACAGCCAGCTCCTCTTATAGAGATGTTTTGACGCGTCTAAAATAAGATGTGTGAATTCGATCTGCGCGTTCAATGATGAAAATTCTATTTAAAACTAGAGCGTTACGGACTGACGGACAAAGACTCCCACGTTGAGAGGTGGACGCAACGAATACATTTTCCAGCATTTCTGATGAGTTTTTATTTTTATTATTGTTGTTATTGTTTCTCCCCCTCACCCTCCCAAACGTTACCATCCCCAAGGGCGAGACAACTCTGCTTAATCCGATTTCAGATTAAAAAGAACAAAATTACATATTTTAAACGTTGATATTACAGAGTTGCTTACAACGATATTTAATTCGTAAAGCCAGATTAAATTAATGACGAAATGAGTAAGAAATACGAAAAGTGTTACACGAGACACAGTCAACGTCATGTTAACACATTTTATAAACATAAACCAAGTATTCGTAATATGTTAAGTATTACTTATTGGTTCTACTTCGAATAAAATAAATAATGCAAATAATTTGTACTGAGAGCATTTGCAAGCAGAATCAGACAGACGTACTCAGCAGAACGTGTCTAAAAGCTGAAAAGAACGGAGTAAAAAAAAACGAGAACCGTTATGAATACAGGTAATCAAATCAGGAAATTTCGCAGACGGCGACAACGAGTTGCATGCGTCAAAGATCGTGTTTTAGTGCGTGAAACTGGCAGTAATGTCAATTTGCGCGTCTCTTTCTCTCTCTCACACACACACACACACACACACACACACACACACATATATATATATATATATATATATATATATATATATATATATATATATATATATATATATATATATATAATGGTTTCTATGTAATAATTTTCTTATAGGTGATTTTCAGCTCGTTGTTATTGAGCTTACTATTATATTTAATTGTTTCACTTCCTAAGTGCTTAAGATGCAGAAAAACTGCATTATTAGTCGATCTCTGTGTAAGTTAGCCATGCCGATGATGGCTGTGAGTCAGAAACACGTGTCCATGGATTACTTTTATGTACGTAAAAAAATAATATATATATCAAAAACAAAAAATACGACCTTTGAAATGAGGCCGACTAATAATGCAGTTTTTCTGCATCTTAAGCACTTAGGAAGTGAAACAATTAAATATAATAGTAAGCTCAATAACAACGAGCTGAAAATCACCTATAAGAAAATTATTACATAGAAACCATTACATACTTGGGTGATAAAACTCGTACATATTTCTACACAGAGCGTCTTGGCCCAGTGGTAGAACGCTGCACTATAGACATCAATATCGAGGGTTCGATCTCTGTGTAAGTTAGCCATGGTGAGCCAGAAACACGTGTCCATGGATTATTTTATGTACGTAAAAAATTATATATATATATATATATATAAAAGGTTCGTGGGAGAGAAGTCCAGCAGAGTGCTCGATTATTAAGAAAAATTCAAAATTAAGAGCGTAATATTAATTTATATATATAATTACAGAAAAGCAAGGCATCGGTACCGTTTGTTTCAAATCCAAATAAAAAAAATATTATCCTTGCTTCAATAGCAAGGATAATATTTTTAGGTGATCTAAATTTCTCTTTATGAGTAAATCATGTGTTTAATTAAATCTGGCTGCCCTATAGCTGTGACCGAAACATGTTTTCTAAACGTGTAGCCAAAAAATGTTTTCATAAATAAAAAATGTATAATACAAATGAAACAACAAAGATAAACATTATATCTGTATATTAGATCCTATCATGATAAGTCAATACTCGATATATTAGATAGAGCAATAATATAAAAAATGAATGATTATACAATATTTATTAATTTATCAAGTATTCACACAAAGAATATAAACAATTCCTTAATCCATGAATTTTCACAAGTAAGCTTTTTTTATCAGAGAAAAAATCAGCAAAATCTGTATTACTGAGTAGCATAAATTTAAATGTTGTCAGCAAAACAAAACATCGTCAATCAAATTTGGGTAGAGAAATATAATTTATCCATGTAAATATCCAAGAATCAGATAGAAAAAGTGAACATAGAATCGAGATGATAAAACTCAAGGTTCCAAGTATGAAAGGATCAAAATGAAGTCTAAAATAAAAAAAATCAACTAATAATAAAATGACTAAAAAAATTATATATATCTTTCCAGAGAATTCGTAGGAAAGGGAGTTTAATTTTGAAAATCCATATATAAAGGAAAAGAAAATCCATGAAATAAGGAAAAGAAAAATATATATTCCTCGTTTGAATACGTGATGTATTAATAAATATTGTATTCTATTAAATTATTTTTAATAATTTAATGGTTTGTGTATTATTTTTTATTCGGACTACATTTCTCATCTTGAGTGTTATCATAACAACTTTTCAGCCGCAGGTGTACCTCTTCGAACTCGGGAAGAAGGTCGGAGGTTACAGCGACCGAAATATTGTGATGATAACACTCAAAACGAGAAATGTAGTCCGAATAACCAAAATTATGCAAATTATCAATCCTCATTTAAAAATTCAGAAATATAATTTAATAGTTATTATCAAAATCGTTGATGGTGTATATATATTGAATTTACACTCAACCTTTTACTGTAATCAGTTCTATATATCAAAATCGTATATTGAATTTACACTCAACCTTTTACTGTAATCAGTTCTATATATCAAAATCGTATATTGAATTTACACTCAACCTTTTACTGTAATCAATTCTATTTTCGCCGAAGAAAAGAGCTATAATAATTTTAATTATAATTGTTTCAGAAAAAATCAATTTTAACCAAAAGCAAGTTCTAAAACATATAATTTTATTATTTTAATTATGCTGGCTACAAAATTTCATAAATGTAATTCTCATATTATGTTTGAATAGAGTGTAAAAGAAAGTGAATAATACACAAGTCAGATCGTTCACCGGTTTCAAAACTAGGCTGATATCTTCTTCAAGCCGGTTAAAAAATGTATTTCAGGTAATCCAGTAGGCTCTAGTCAGCTTGTAAGTTATATGAATTGTTATGGTGCTGTACCTACCTACACAGAACTAATGGACTCGTCCACCTTATAAATACGGGAAGCACGTGACACTTGTTCTCTTCTTCCCAGGCAAACCAGCAATGGCGGTTGAGAGCAACCTCTCCTTGTAATATCTTTCTTTCTATTATATAATATATACCTTTGTTCATTTAAACCATGTGTTCCTGTGTTATTCATTCAGCTTTACCCAGGTCCACAACAAATGGCGACGAGGCAATTCGAACTCTTGGGTCAAAAAACTGAAAATACCACGTGAAAATGCACTCACAAGGTTAATGCAGCAAGCCGCACGCAAAAAACAAAAAAAAAACAAAAAAAACAAAAAAAACAAAGGTTTTTGCCGTACGGTCGAGAGAAAAAAAGAGAACTCAACTGAAAAAAAAACAAAACAAACACGTTGAATTCTTAAGTGCGAGAAAATTGTTTTCTTTTAAGAAAAAGAAAACTGAAATGGACCTGTTGTGCTCTAAGTTTTAAAACTGCTTATCGAAAAAAAAAAAACAGCTTGAAATTGGGTGCGCGTTCCTCTAGTTTGTGAAAACTAGTTAAAAAAACAAAAAACAAACAAAAACAACTGAAATTGAATGCGCGTTTTTTTCTCTGGGTTGGAAAACTAAAAAAAACAAAACAAAAGAAATATCGAACACCAAGATTAAGCGAGTATTGTTTTTTTTTAGACGAACGTCACAGCGAGTTTATTTGAGGAACACACACAAAAAAAAATGAAACCGACACCACGTGCTTCATTTTAAGAACAGATATGAAACAAAAACATGAAATGAACACACGTGCGTTACTCTATAAAAAAAAAGACGGACGATAAAAAAAAAAGGTCAGTTTTATTTTCTCTCTCTTCTTTTGTTTCCGACTTGTACTGAAATATTTTAAAATGCAGAAAGAATTTATTGTGAAACAGATTTTTTTTTCTCTTCGTTAAAATTAAAACGTGTATAAGAAAAGAACATTACATAATCTTTTCATAACTAAAACGCTAATTTAAAGAAAAGAACTTCTTATAAATTCATTAAATAACGAGAAAATATTAATTTTCAAAATAAAAAAATAAAAAAATAAGTGAATATACGCGTATATAGAGAAAAGGGAAAGTTTCATAATCTTTTCATAATTAAAACGGCGCCTAGCAAACGCTAATTTAAAGAAAAGAACTCTTATAAAATCATAAGATAATAAGAAAATATTAATTTTCTAAATAAAATCAGAAACTAAATGGTTGAATATGGAAGATATTAAGTCTATAATCGCTGAACTAACGAAATTCCAAATCTCCCAGCAACAACAAACTGAGGAAAGATTTCAAAAGCTTTTATTACAACAGAACCAAAATATTTTATTACACAAAAAGAAGTATGATGAAAGATTGGAATTTCTGATAAAAACAATATCGCGCAGTGATCAAAAAAATGAAAAAGACGACACGTTTTCGCAGAACGAAATTTGGAACAGTATTGATAATTACTCATACACGGAAAATAATACATTTGAAGAATATTTCCGAAGATATGAAGACCTATATAAAATTGACTGCGGTGGTTGGAGTGATGCGAAGAAGCTACGCCTCCTTCTTAGAAAACTAAATACCACAGAACATACCAAATTCGTGGATTTCATTTTGCCTCGGAAAACCAGCGAGCTAACTTTCATAGAAGCGGTTGGTTTATTGACAGAACTGTTTAGTCCAAGAACTACACTATTCCACAAACGATGGAAGTGCATGAACCTAGTAAAGAAAGAAGAGGAAGATTACGCTACTTTTGCATCGATAGTGAACAAGCATTGTGACGATTTTAGACTAGCTGAATTAAGTGCAGATAATTTCAAGTGTCTAATTTTTGTACAAGGTTTAATCTCAGGAAATGACACGGAGATAAGGCGTAGAGTTCTAAATAAATTAGAGAATGAACCAAGCCTTACGCTGCAAAAGTTGGCTGAGGACTGTCAAAGATTTGTAAATGTAAAACAGGACTCAAAAGACATTGAATTGTCCGGCATTGCGCACATAAAAAAGGTACATCAAAAAACAAAAGCTCAACCTTATAGAAAAATAAGAAATAATAATTTTGATGTAACAAAGACAAACCAAACCAGTAAAAAAATAAATAAATTGCCACCAAGCCCTTGTTCACGCTGTGGTAATCCACATTGGTACAATGATTGCCCATTCCGTTTTAAAACCTGTATGAAATGCAAAAAAGTTGGACATAAAAGTTCGCACTGCAGAACGGGCAGAGGAAATAAAATGCGGATTCAAGCCACTAGGACAAAGAAGGAAACTTGCAGGAACATAAGAAAATATGTACAGGTGAAAATCCTGGATAAAAATATAAAATTGCAATTGGATTCTGGTTCAGACGTTTCCATTATAAATTTACATACATGGAGGAGATTAAATAAACCTACTCTATCAAGAACAAACAGGCTGGCAAGCACAGTTACTGGTGAAAGAATTACATTTGAAGGAGAATTAATCACAAATGTGTCCCTAATGGGAAATACTAAAAAACTCAAACTACTGGTACTGAAGGATTCGAATAATCTTTTTGGTTCAGATTTTATGCAGGCATTTGATTTATGGAAGTTGCCGATAAATACATTTTGTAAAAAAATAAATAGTCGCGCAACAGAATCGGAAAAACTACAACGAGAATTAAAAAAACTCGTTTCCAGAGGTTTTTTCTGGCGGTCTTGGATGCTGCACTAAAATGACTGCAAAATTCCGTCTAAAAGAAAATGTACTGCCGGTATTTAGAAAAGAAAGGAAAGTACCCTTCGCCTCGATTGAAAAAATAAACGCTGAATTAGACCGACTGGTAAAGATGGGTATTTTATCAAAAGTACAACACAGCCAGTGGGCAGCACCCACGGTTTATGTAAAGAAAAAATCTAATGAGATTCGTGTATGTGCAGATTTTTCAACAGGACTGAATACTGCCCTCGCAGACTATCACTACCCACTCCATACCCCGGAAGAAGTGTTTACAAGCTTAAATGGAGGAAGATTTTTTTCAAAAATAGACCTAAGTGAGGCATACCTACAAATACCGGTGGATAAAGATTGTTCTAAGCTGTTATGTATAAACACACATCGTGGTTTATATAAATTCGAAAGATTAGCGTTCGGAGTTAAGGTCGCGCCAGCCATTTTCCAACAAGTAATGGACACAATGCTGGGCGGACTCGATTTCGCAATAGCGTATCTCGATGACATCTTGATTAACAGCAAAGATATCGAACAACACCAAAAACATGTAAATCAAGTGTTTGCGAGAATCCAAGATTATGGGTTCAAAGTAAAAGAAGAAAAATGTGATTTTTTCCTGGAGGAAATAAAATATCTGGGTCATGTGATCGACAAGGACGGCAGAAGACCAGACCCAGAAAGGGCTACCGCAATAAAAAACATGCCGGCGCCAGAAAACGTCATGACATTACAGAGTTTTCTGGGCCTAGCAAATTACTACCAGGCTTTTATCCCAGAAATGCATAATTTGCGTGCTCCATTAAATGAGCTATTAAAAAAGGTAAAGCCTGGGTATGGACACCTGAATGTCAGGATGCATTTAATAAAATCATAGAAAGACTTACGTCAGAGTTATTTCTAACACATTACAACCCAGAATTTGACATAATCGTAGCTAGCGACGCTAGTTCATATGGTTTAGGAGCATGTATCCTACACAAAATGCCTGATGGAACCCATAAACCCATTGCACATGCATCAAGGACCTTGCTCCCAGCGGAAAAACAGTATTCTCAAATCGAGAAAGAAGCCCTAGCAATAATATTTGCAGTAACAAAGTTTCACCGATACATACATGGTAGACAATTTACCTTACAGACAGACCATAAGCCGCTAATTACAATTTATGGATCTAAAAAAGGCCTACCTGTATATACAGCTAATAGACTACAAAGATGGGGAACTATCTTATTAAACTACAACTTTAAAATGCAACATTTGCATTCAAATAAAATCTATCATGCAGATGGATTGTCGAGATTAGTGCCAAAACAGAGAGAGACTCTAGAAGACACAGTGATTGCGTCTCTTCAAACAGAAGGAGATTTTAAGGAGATTTTGTGCAACGCAGTGAGAGAGCTCCCGGTGACACTATACGAGATAAAAAAAAGAAGCTCAAGAGGATGAATTTATCACCAGAACAAAAAATGAAATTGGTAGATAAGGATTTACATGCGGCAAAGAGTTTCTTACTCTGTGATGACGTACTCATGCATAACGAAAGGGTGGTCATCCCAGAAAAACTACGAAAGCAAATTCTGAAAGAATTTCATGTTGGCCATCCAGGGATAACCAGGATGAAGGGGTTAATGAGGAGTTTTGTGTACTGGCCAGGTATGGACAATGACATTGAAAAAGCAGTAAAGCTTTGTAAAGGCTGTGCCTTAGCGGCAAAAGCACCGCATATAAAGCATAGCCCATGGCCAAAGACCGACCGTCCGTGGGAAAGAATTCACGTGGATTTCGCGGGACCATTGGAAGGATTTTACTACTTAATCGTAGTCGACAGTTTTTCAAAGTGGCCCGAGGTACTACGTTGCAAGAGTCCCACGTCAGAGGTTACGATAAGATTCCTACATGAAATATTTTCCCCGTTTTGGGGTAGTGGATTGTTTGGTGAGTGATAATGGGACACAGTTCACGTCATCAGATTTTGAGGAGTTCTGCGCGACGTTTCAAATCAGACATATAACGACGCCCCCGTATCATCCTAGGTCAAACGGCCAGGCGGAACGCTTCGTAGACACATTAAAAAGAGCATTAAAAAAGGCCGGTGATACTCCTAAGGAGAAGGCTTTACAACAATTCTTACAGGTATATAGAATTACAAAAAACATGAACATAGCATCATCATTATCCCCCGCAGAGATGATGTTTGCGCGGAATGTGAAGTCCGTGTTTGATAAATTATTACCTAAACATAATAATTATGACCGAATCTCTACGGTACCGAAGAAAAAATACAACCCAGGAGATAGGGTATATTTTAAGATGTTCAAAAACAATGCATCGTTCTGGGAACCCGGTACAATTGAAAAGAGGATCGGATCGATGGTCTATATCATAAAAGGACCACGGTTCTCGCATAAGAGACATCTAAATCAGATCAGAAAAAGACTGTCAGATGACACTGACAGCGCCCCACAAGGAGAAGACGTGATGGACGTGATATATGACACCTTCAACTTACCAGCACCCCAGGTAGTCACACGTAAACGACAACCAAAAAGAAAACGAATGGCTCCGGACTACCTAGAGATAGATCCGAAAAGGAAACGTTATTAAGACTCCTGAGGAGGTAAGGCTTGGAAGGGGGTGTTATGGTGCTGTACCTACCTACACAGAACTAATGGACTCGTCCACCTTATAAATACGGGAAGCACGTGACACTTGTTCTCTTCTTCCCAGGCAAACCAGCAATGGCGGTTGAGAGCAACCTCTCCTTGTAATATCTTTCTTTCTATTATATAATATATACCTTTGTTCATTTAAACCATGTGTTCCTGTGTTATTCATTCAGCTTTACCCAGGTCCACAACATGAATAAAATTCCAAAATAATAGCCAACTGCTTTCAAAAAAGAGAGTTTACATATGAACAACTGACACTGTAACGTGTACAATTATACGAGATTGAAAATAAGAAGAAACCCTCATCAAAAGAATGGACCAGCGAGGCCCGGATAAAAAACCAAGTTTTAAAAAACAGATCAACAAACTGGCAAAAGAAGCTAAAGCGGTCAATAAGACGAAAGAGAAAATAAAACGATGGCGGAGAGGAAATATTTACGAGCACTGAGGATACCCTTCCGAGAAATAAATGCTTTAAACACTTGGAACATTATTTTATATATGTATGCTGGAAATAAAAAACATATTTTTGTGTGAAATTGGTGAGAACTTGTTCCTTGCATTTGCTGTGGATTGGATATATATATATATATATATATATATATATATATATATATATATATATATATATATATATATATATATATATATATATATATATCATTCTAAGCCCCCTTCACTAAAGGCCGGGCACTCTGAGTGAGTTTGATAACAAGCAGTACAAATAGCTTCATGCAAGATCCAGACACAGTTTGTTGATCACTTTAACTGCTCGCGCCGACTCGCTATTTACAAAGTTAAATCTCTCTTTAATTATTAGCTAATTCCCTATGGCCGTGGGGTTAACGCTCCTGACTGCAAATCTATGGCGATTTGTGATCGGAGTTCGCGCCCGCCGACCGTTGAGAATTAACTTGAAGATTGCGTTAGCATGAAACATTGATGTCTGTAGGTAATAAATAAATAATATGTATTTATAAATATTATAATTATATATATATGTATATATATAATTGTATATATATATAATTATATATATATTCTTTAATCCATGAATTTTCACAAATAAACTTTTTTCATCAGAAAAAAAATCAGCAAAATCTGTATTACTGAGTAGCATAAATTTAAATGTTGTGAGCAAAACAAAACATCGTCAATGAAATTTGGGTAGAGAAATATAATTATATATATATAATTATATATATATAATTATATATATATATATAATTATATATATATATATATATATAATTATATATATATATATATATATAATTATATATATATATAATTATATATATATAATTATATATATATATAATTATATATATATAATTATATATATATATATATAAATAATTATATATATATAATTATATATATATATATATAATTATATATATATATATATAATTATATATATATAATTATATATATATATAATTATATATATATAATTATATATATATAATTATATATATATAATTATATATATATATATATATATAATTATATATATATATAATTATATATATATAATTATATATATATATATATATATAATTATATATATATAATTATATATATATATAATTATATATATATAATTATATATATATATATATATAATTATATATATATAATTATATATATATATAATTATATATATATAATTATATATATATATATATATATATATATATATATATATATATATATATATATATATATATATATATATATATATAATGTAACTGTGTGTCGTCTGTTGTAAATGTCACTTTTCTATTTTTTTTTAAGAGATAAACACTAAGCCTGGGGGTTGGGGTTTGTCAGATACACCAAAAACTGACTAATGTTATATATACAAGATGCAAGCCGAATAAAGATATGAATGTCATGATCGGCAGGTGCTCCCTCGTTGGTCAACCTGTGAAAGTTGTCTTCTCTAATATCACAAAACAAAAGCAGGTAAGTAACCTGTTTAATTCCAGGTGCAACAATAATACGGACCATATACAGGTAAGCACAAATTAACATAACAGCAAACTAAAAACAGAGCTAGAACCAATGGAAATCCAACAAATGGTGGAATAGGTCAAGAAACTGTCTCTTATGGGAAATCCACAGTTAGAAGATTGGCAAAACATAAGCACTGCATTTTGAACATGCAGACAAATTGTACAGACACAAACTGGAGACGGTAAAGGAAAACGAAAATCACAAAGTCCTCTAAGACATGGATGGACAAACAGATAAACTCATCCAAACAAGGAAACCAGATATCATAATAGTCAACAAGAATGAAAAAACTGCCAAATTGTAGATTTTGTCGTCCCAGACGATCACAGGATGAAGATCAAGAAGACAGAAAAACGAAGCAACTACACGGAACTTGCCAGAGATCTGAAAAGGATATGGAACATGGAGAAATAATGCCAATTATCGTAGGAACACTAGAAAAAATCCAGAAAAAATTTGAAAAAAGACTGGGAGAAATTGAAATCAGAGGGTTGACTGAGACTACAACGGACGGCAATTGTGGAAACAGCTAGAATCTTAAGGAAAATCTTTGAATGCGGAAACCAACCCACATAAACTGAGAGTGTTAGCCAGTCACATGGAAGTTGCAATAGAAATAAAATAAATTATAAAAAGAATACTACCATATTAAATCAAAATCAAAAGAACTGAAACTGCAAACAAGTAATTTATGTGTTCAAATAGAGGTTATCCTGTCATGTTTCAGTGTGAAAAATAAATATTTAAAATCCAAGGCTGAAATCTAAGACAGGATAAATATATTGATCTACTTTTTATTGAGCACTATTATATAAACGCAGTAAGATTCGTAGGATTGTTTACACAACATCTATGAACAATACATGTAATACTATATGTACATGTATATATACCTTTTTAAATATAATTATACACGTTCACGTATTGCGTCGGTATACGACTCATCAACGTAGCTGAAACCTCGCGAGATTCGAAACCAGGACCCTTGAAGCCTGAAGCTCTACCACTGAGCCAATCCCCGCTGGTACTGAATGTATCGCTTTTTTATAGATGTCATTTATTTGTTTATATTGCAGGACCGGCGACACAGTTATAAAAGTGTGTGGGGGGGCTCTCCTAAAAAGTGGGGGGCGGTTAAACACATGCATATATAACTTCATTATTGATGACCGTAAAGTGGGGGGGGGGGGGCAAGTCAAAAAGTGTGGGGACTGTAGCCCCCCCTGCCCCTCCCCGGTGCCGCCGTCCATGTATTGTTTGTGATACATTTGAACGAAAAGCACTCTAACTAAGTACTAGTTGGGAACAATTTTTCCTTCACCAATGTGATGCCCCAATAGGGAGCGACATAGAATAAAGCGTTTAATAGTTTTAAAACATGTCATTTTAAAATTGCAGAAAATTTAAAATATATAATAATCATACAAATAAGTAAACGTTGTCATAGATGTGTTTTGATTGAATTTACCTGTCATACGTGTTTCATGTAACGTGGGATCTTCAAACGGGAATATTGTTGCTCTATTCAACAGAGAATAATAAATTGTTTTGATATGACAGCTTTAATTTATATATATATATATATATATATATATATATATATATATATATATATATATATATATATATATATATATATATATATATATATATATATATGCGCGTCTTTTGCAAATCACTGTCATCGATCGTTTCTTATGCAGGAGAGACAAATTTAAACGGAAACGAAAACCAGACATGACGAACAAAAATGGCGGCGTTATTGACAGCTGACAAGCCAAGAATCTCCATTATTTTTTAGGGGCAACCACGCATCTATATAAAGGCGGTCACGATATCCCAACCATCTATCGTGTTATATTCTCACTTTATCAGCTTGCAATTTGTTTGGTAATTTTTTTAAAAATCGGAACACGTTATAGTGTTATATTCCTCCCTTTACCATCCTGTGATTTACCCATAAGGTAAATCACAAATATTCCAACCAGATATACTATTGAAGATTATGAAAGAAACCTGTAATTCCTTATAGGAGATCATACCACTTGCAAAGAGTGCTTTATTAAGTTAATAGAATATCTTTGTGGAAGATAACCGCAGCATGTTGGGAGATTCGGTTGACTAACTTTAATCCTGAGATCAGTAGAGAATAAATAGCGGATTTGTCGAACTAGTCGAGTTACAAGATAGATATTTCAAAACCATAAGATAATCATGCGTGCTTTAGAACAGAGTGACTAGATGTCGTGTCGTGTCCTGAATAAATAGGGGCGGTTAGACGTCTGTATAAAATAGCCAAAGGCGACTCCTAGTTAATGCTAATGGATCCTAATAGTTAAATCAAATTAAATGAATACTTGAAGTTAAATTATCGGCGTCTCCATTAATTGCATGTGTGCATAAGAATTACGGATACCGTCAAAGTTATCGCGTCAATCTTGAATCATAAGGGAGAAACATCCATGGCTCCCATCGACAGGATATGCAGCAACTTAAGGGTTTTGTACTTGCAAGAATACTTAATAGGTTCTCTATTTCCTGAATAAATGCTGATGAGTGGAACCCTTTTTTTAAAATAGCTAATAGAAACACGTCAATATCTTAGTTGGACTTGAATCGGTTTTCGCCGGAAGTGGTCTTAACCAACATTCCGGAAGTACAGCATATTTCTAATTGCTGGGCTCCATTGTCTCCGGTCCACGAATAATTTGGAGCCAGTCCCATGTACAACGTTGAACAATATCTTAGTTGAAAGGAGACAATTTACTAAAAATGAATCGGCCTTTATTAGATATTTTTGGCAACTAGCAGGACCTGTGAGATACCCGGCGTTGCTCGTGATAAATTATTGACCCAATAAATTCTTATCCCAGCCCTGAACACCATATTACTATTTTCATTATTTAACTCATATTCTTTGCCATGAACCCACTATTATTATTTGTATTTTTTTTATTTCTATAATTATCAATTTTTAAATTAAAAAAAAAAGGTAAATCGATGAAAAAAATGTATAAGTTGCGTAGAGGCGATTAAACGCATATGTAAACAGTGAAACTGAGACTAATTTAAAATATCATCTTTTTTTGTAATTAAATGTAGAAAAGGTTTGCTATCGTAACGCGACGTTACAGTTTTTAAAAATCTTTGGGGCTTTTTCCTAAGTAAGTAAAAGTTTTTTAAAATTTAAATTTAAAGTTTCCAATATTGATTCACTTTTGGGCTCTTTAATATCTGGAAGAATTTATGTTGTGTTTCAACCTTGTGTCATACATGCATAAAATTAAGTTGCCGTAATCGTTACAGAAACATTGAAGTTCAAAAATTGTATCCCTACCTTAGTAGTTGCATATACCCTCGTACGCGCTTCTGTGTAATCCTTCCAGACTGGGGCTTTGCTGTCCTAAAATAAAAACTCTTTGTTTCTATTACCAAAAGGACCAAGTCGAGACAAAACTGGTGGGAAGGCAGAAGAGGTTTATTCGACTTGATCCTCGTTCCCAATCACTGACAAGTGGGTGAGGCTGTACAGAGAGAGACAGACAGATAGACAGACAGAGAATCACTGTTTAATCATATTTTGTCAGCCCATGTTATTTTTCACGCCCAAGCGTTGTGTGCTACCAAACGGACTGTCGTTTTTTCTCCTCCACTCTCTCTCTCTCTCTCTCTCTTTCTCTCTTTGAGTCATGTGACGTCATGTCCGTTTCTATTAATTCCCAAAGTCTAGCAATCCTCACCTCGAGATCAGCAAGTTGATCACGGCTGACCTTTTATTTCTTGCTCGTCTCAACTAACCATGTTATATACTAGTGGGTCTACACACACCCAATATCTAAAACTCATACCGCAAAATAATACAAGACAAGCCGAAACATTCTACAATTCTGAAAACTGTGCGAAAATACACTCACACGATTTAAGCTATGGGATTCGAAAAAAAGTTGATTTTTTAAGTTGCCTCTATTAGAGAATCTTAAGATTATCAAAACGTGCTCAACCTTTTTTTTTTGAATCAGCATAATTTAATGCATTTTAACAATTCTTTAAAATACGCCCATAGTAACGTTGACACACTGCTTCTCGTTAGATCACCAAAGTTAAACGACGTTAAGCGTGGCCAGTACTGAATCGGTTACTATTTAGGAGTAGCAGGTGCTGTATTATGTCCCGAAATTTTTATATGAGGATTGATACTCTGGATTATTTGGATTATTCTGCAAGGACCTGTAACGCAATGGATAAAAGTGATAAGTATTAATTAATTCTAAGTGTCAGTCTTCAGTACGGACGATACTTGCAATACAATTACGAATTACTTAAAACTTCTACCCGGCCATGGCTAGTAGGTTAGACGAGAGCAATCTACCCTCGTGGATTAAATAAAGGGTTCCTTTCGAAATTCCGTACAGATGCTCGAGTTTGACAAGATGCACATGAAGAAGGTCGGAGGTCACATCGGCCGAAACGTTGTGAGAATAACATCCAAGATGAGAACAGTAGTTCGAATAATCTAAATAATACAGGTGCTGTATGCAACAAAATGTCCTCAAATTCCAATCAATCCATACAAAAACGTGTACGATTTCAGCATAAAATGATCCAACGAGGTTGACAAGTCAGGCATAGACTGATGTTTATTTGTGTCAAATATTGTTAAGTGGCAGAAAGGATTATGAATTTGATTCACGATTCTATGTGTGGCATTTTGGAGGGGGGACCCAAGAACCTATAGGATTTGAACTCCGTTGTGGCGATTCTGTAGCCTGCGAAGAAATCCATTAGGCCAGTCACGCACCTTTCCCAGACAGACAGAAATACGTTTCTCATATTATTATAGATTAAATAGAATTTAAATACAACATTGCTGATTCTATTGGTCGCGATGTTATCCATTAAAATAAGCATGCACTGCAATAGAAAAGAAATATGATGTCACCCGAACAATATGGTTGTCTTTTTTTGTTGTTAATAAAATGTTCGATATCAATATTGATAACATTATGGGACCTTTTATCGTGTGTCTGTGTCGGTGTGTGTTCGCCTCTACATGACTTACATATTATGAGTTTTATTTACTTTTAGTCGATTATATTTATTGAAACAAAATGCAATAACATAAAGTACAAAAAGAAACATGTTAAAAATCCTGTTTAAAAAAAGTAATTTAATTACGAAATTAAATCCACTATTTTGTTTAAAACAGGCAACCTATTTTGATATTGTGTTAATAGTTGAAAACATATGAATTGTTTACTACGTTACATTTTGAAATTTGAAAAGAATTTGGAGGTATTAAAACTTTCTAATAGAAAGTCATTTAAACTGACTTTAAAATACTTAGCAAATTCTCAAGTCTTAAAAGATTGAAAGCTTTGGAGGCTATTTAGATCCAAGAATCGTATATAAATAAATATTTTCGTCATCTGTTCGTCTGTCAGTCACAAGTTTTTCCGTCAGTCACAATGTTTTTAAACGTAATAAATTCATTGCGGAATTTGTCTCATTTCAAAATATCAGATATCTTAACTACTTTTAGAAATGGAAAATATTGCATTAATAGTAAATAATAAATTCCCAACAAGTAAAACGGATGCCATGAACGGAAATCGAAACCGAAACTTTGAGATGTTCAGTCTGAGATTCTACCAAATAAGATATTTCTTATAAATAAAGCTTAAAACATTACCTTAACGAAATAATTATAGCTTTGGCGTGACGAGTAGGTTCATCTAGTATGTCAATAAAAAAGAAAGCTAATTAAGTCGGTACGTTTTTAGTAAACTGTCTCCTCGGAATATATTCTTTCATTTAAAATCTTCTTAGAAGCGAATTTATAAGAGATTCCGAAAACTACAACGGCATACAGGGTGGGTGGAAAGTAGCTCCCTCTTATTAAGTGTGCCTGATTTATTATCGAAATATAATTCTTACAAAAAATGAATATGATGAGGTGTATAGCATAAGATTTTATTTAAAATTCAATATGGACGCCAGCATTCGCTACTAGCATTTCAAGCCGCCTGAGAACCACATCAACTGATTTCACAAGGAATTCTTTTTCTGTTTGTGTTTTTTTTTTAACTTTTTCCTCATCACTTATCAAGTAAAAAAGGGTATAAAACTTAATGAGATGGATAGATCGACAGTTGAAAACAGAAATTCTTCCTCCTTTATCAGAAACATTGTTCATGGAATATAGGATTTTTTCTGGGTCGCCTGTTGTTTTGAGTGAGTTATATTCAGAGAGTCTCAACCTCATTGTATCCACTTTCATTCAACTAATAAAAAGAAAAAGGAAAAAGGGTCCGTGCGGAATCAGTTTATGCGGTTCCCAGGTTTCTTGAGAAGTTGTTTTTTGTGGGTTATTTTAACATGGTTCACTCCAAACAAGGCAGGACGCCACTAGGAAAAAGGGTGAGAGTTTTTTTTTAGGGGGGGGGTCAACTTGGGAGCTGTGCAGCGAGATGTCTGTTTACATTAGTTTTAAATTTCTGCATGTCAGTTCCGTCGGGAAAACAGAGAGCAGGGAGGGAGTTCCAGAGTCCAGCAGCACGAGGAAAGAAGCTTTTGGAGTAGAAAGCTCTTCGGCATCTGGGGACTTCTACAGTGAATGGACGGGATTTGGCAGATTGTCAGGTTGGTCTAGTGAATTTATGTCGTTGGGGCACCAGAGCAGCAAGTTCATCAAAGAACAATCCATTGAAGTACTTGTAAAACAAGCACACGGAAGCAACATTGCGGCGATGGGACAGGGGCTGGAGCTTGGTGGATAGTGAGGGACCTATTAAGTTGGTGACTTATTTTGGACCTTGTCTAAGAGGGAAAGACTAGTGGATTATGCATCAGTCCAGATGTGGCAACAATATTCTATGCATGGGCGGATGTTGGCTTTGTAGAGATATAGGATAATGTCAGGTGTGAGAAGTTTACTAGTACGGTATAGGAAGCTCACCTTCTTTGCAGCAGCCCAGGCAATGTCTTCAATGTATTTGTCCTAATTCATGTTATCTGTGAAAGTTAGGCCGAGGAGTTTTAATGATGAACTTTCAGGTAGGGTATTATTTGCCATGACAATCGGTGGTTGAAGAGGTTTATTGTAGTTATTGAAGGAAAGTAACTTTGTCTTTGCGGCATTAAAAGTTACCATCCATTTTTTACCCCAATCCACTACAAACTGCGGGTCATTTTCTAAGGATTCAGCCATTGCCTCAGATATGTGCGCGTCGGTTTTGCCCACATGACGAGAGTAGAGCGTGGTGTCATCAGCAAATATTCCTATCCTGTTGACGAATGATGGTACTTATATTGAATTCTAAATAAAACCATATGCTATACACTTTCTTATAATAGTCATTTCTTGTAATAATTATATTTCAATAATAAATTATTATAACTGAATAATAACGAGCTACTTTGCACACACCTTGTACATTAAATCAATTAGGCAAGTTCAAGACACACGTCTCTTATAAGTATAGTATAGATTTCTTAAATACACGAAACGTAACTTTTCATTTATGTACAAAAAACAAACAATCCATTGGTAAAAGCAAACAGTTTTGTATGTTTCGTGCTATAAAAAAAGGTAACGGTTTTTTTAAACGACCAATAAAGCCAGAATCGACGTTTCTAAGGAAGACACGTTGCCAATGGTAACCATCGAAACGAATTTGCTTGAAATGTGACGTCAAATTTCTCCAACCGCCCCCCCCCCTTTCCTCATTTAACATTCGATATTCGTAGCATTTGAAAGTCAACGCATCAGAGAATAAGATAGGAAGAGAAAAGAAAGCTAATTGGACACTATTGAATAATAATATTAAGAAACCTACCAGAAACGTTTCCTAACTGTAGCTTCCTCTCTCTATCTCCTCTCTATCTATCTATCTATCTACTAATCTATCTATCTACTAGTCTATCTATATCTTTTCCTGAGACTCACTTTCTGTGATACAGCGAAACAGTTTATCTGTGGATGACTATATATGCACCTCACCTCTTCGTGGGTGAAGCACTCTGGTAAGTGAAATCGCTGGCTACTATTAGCTATATACAACGTTCGTAAATGAATAGAGCCCTCTCAGCACCTAATATTGTCTATATAAACATTAAGATGTTTCTTCCTCGTGGCTTGTGCTGGTAGTTTAATGCATAGAATCTTCGCCTGACTCTCAAAAAACGGTCGAGTTTCAATCTCAGCTTGAAGCATCACATTCCACAACAAAACTGTGTACATAACATCGATTTTCATTAAGATAGATAATAATAAAAATAAATAAAAATTAAATTTAAGAAAATAATGAAAAAAACATTAATTCTACTTCATAAACGGATAACATATTTTGAATTCTAACGTCTATGGTTCGTTCGAAAAATAGAGCAAAATCATTCTCTTCACGTCACAGACGCACCACGTATTTTCGAATAATGACTTCTATGCTTTTTTTAAATCAGTCATCTTGAGAAAGTCTTAAAATGAAGACGAAACATTGATGTATATATAAACAATTTTCGGTTGTTATTTTTTTCATTTTTCATTAAGTTCGATTATTATTTCCATAATTATCATTCATATATATATATATATATATATATATATATATATATATATATATATATATATATATATATATATAGGCAAACATTAAATAACACGGAGTGTTTTGCTTGATAAGACTTCTTCAATTTTTAATAGTCCATTTGGTATTTCGGTCAAATTGGTGTACGTAAGTTATGTGGGTTTCTTGTTCCATTTTCTTTCCTTTTTCGCGAGAAAATGGAACAAATCACCCACGGAACTTACATACATCAATTTGACGGAAATACCAAATGGATTATTCGGAAAATAAAAAAATTAAAATGTCTTATCGGGCAAAAACACTCCGTATTATTTAATAATGTTTGCCTAAATGAAAATATGCTGCCTAAATACACACACACACACACACATATATATATATATATATATATATATATATATATATATATATATATATATATATATATATATATATATATATATAAAATAATAATCCAGGTAAAACATCCACAGGGTAGTAATCCAAAGAATTTCAACCGGGTTTATAAAAAGTGCTCAATATCAAATAGAGCTTTTATATATGATTATTTTATTTACACAGACATGTACAAAATCTGCGACACTGGCATGTCGATGTTATCGATCAACAGCTATTATAAACTGAGATCTCATCAAGCAGAGTTAGAATCCGATCTTAACCTTAGATCATATTTGGAAAGAATATATATATGAACTGAGATCATCGTGGTCGTCTATTGCTGGATAATTGATGTTATTTTTTGGAGGGGGTTATCATTTTGTTTGCTGTCGTTTTCTTGGCGTGAGCCTATTCCATGCCCTCCTGAATTATGAATTATCAGAATTTTATTAGGTCTCACCTTTTTAGTCTTCTCAAGGTTTTTGGAGTCCTCTGATTGTCTTTTTTCTTCTGTGCTTTTCTTCTGGCTTTGGACTGTGTGAGCTGTTTCGAAAACTCCAGCATATATTTCTGTCATATCCTGATGACTGACGGATGGACTTCCGAACTGTAATTGTCGTTCCATCCGCCAATTAATATGGAAAAACTGATGTTTTTGTATGTAAAACGAAATTGTAAATGATGATTCTACACTGAACTACGGAAATAAAGAATTGAAGGAACTAATGTAAATTATATATTTGGAATTGAAATTATATATATATGTGTGTGTGTGTGTGTGTGTGTGTGTGTGTGTGTGTGTGTGTGTGTGTGTGTGTGTGTGTGCAGCAGCATTCTTTTCTTTGAGGCATATTTCATTAAATATTACGGACAACGTCGTCTTTCTGCATATTTTTCTTCTTTTGATCCGTTCTCAGTTCCTCATTAGTTTACGGGTCGTCAGCTGGAACTGGCCGATGTATTTGCCGTACTCGTTTTAGGGCCTTAGTACTTTCCATCTGGATCCATCTTCAAGGGTGTTTATCAAGTCACGAACGCGCATTTTTAAGTATTTATTTAGTTTGGGCGGGAACCGTGTGATGGTTGTAATATAAATAAGATATTAGTATTATAAACATTTTAGAATGTCTTCACTATTATTAACAACTAACAAACAAAAACTGCATGTATTAGAAGCCTTGCATATCAAAACAAAAAAAAGCATACATTAACAAAATTAATTTCAACAATAGTGAAAACAGTCTAAAGGTATTTTGACATTTTAGGTTATGTATTTTTCTAGTTTTTTTTAAATCGCATCATCCACGCAGTCTTCAATACTTACCATTTCTCCCCCCCCCTATCTTTCTTTTTTAAATAGAGTCTCTCGGTGTAATCCTTCGGATGCAGTGCATTGTATAGGTCTTTTGGGTTCCTGTACTTTAGTTTATGTGCCTGGGTAATTTTTGTTCAGTTGATGAAGGGTCCAGATTATCTTAATCGAGATACTTTCCAGTCATTTATTCCTTTTATTATGTCCATACTGTGTAGTTTTCTTTCGATGAGTTTTCTGGGGTTTTTATGTGTATGCTTTTTCTGGTTTTGTCTTTCGTCTCTGTTGACTTGATGGTGTCCGCTTCCAGAACACCTAGATATTTATAGGTGTCATGTTCGCCCTCATCGCCTCTCCGTTAGACAGTTCTATGCCCTCTACTGTTTCCTGTTTTCGATTCATTAACTCTTGTAGGGCACACTTTCCTATTCCGAATTCCATTCGAATGTCCTACCTAGAGATTCTACTTTCATATATATTTTGGCCTTGTTAGTAGACAGAAAGATACAAGAGAAGAAATGAGTAAACATATATATTAACAAACAACAGTCGTACAAAAAATAAACAAATGAGAAGTTTATCAGCGAGACTGTTCGTTCCAACTGTCAGGGATGTCTGCTGGAATACTGACTTCACCTAAAAGCAGTATCTGCTGCTATTTATAACTGGGAGAGTTAATAAGTCTGTAAGGTAGCAATTTACTAGATTTCTAGCTCATTTTTGGGGGGAAGGGGGTCTTTGCAAATAGTTCTAGGTCATTTATATACATATGGTAGCTTGTTTTTCGGTTGTGTCTGTGAATTTCTATCTAATATTGCACTTTCTGAATATGTTTTTAAGTGGCATCATGATTATATAAAATAATCTCCCTGAAAATGTCGTTCTGTATTGTTATCTTTTCAAGGCTTGCCCGCCAGCTTCGTGTTTCCATTATTTTCTCCATAAAGTTGATGATTTTGTCAGATTTTGTATGCATCTTTAAGCATTCAATAATCCATGCTTGAGAGATTGCGTCGTAGGCTTTCATGTAGTCGATCTATGCCATAGCTATGTTCGTTTTTTTTTTTTATCTCCTTCAGAATATTTTGGTCGATTTATAAGAGGTCGTGTGTATCTCATGTTGCTTTCCGGCATCCTTTCTATTGCTCAGAGAGTAACTCACTTTTACCAAAGGAGTGGTAGATATGTTCGCTCTGTTATGCTGTTAAAATTTTACATATAGTTGGTAGGCATATTATCGGTCTATGGTTGCTTGGTATCATTCACTTCTTGCTGTCTTTTGCAATAATTTGTTCTTTTAGTCATTTATTAATAACTCAATCCCTATATACTTGCTTCTCAACGAGGGCGGAGTTAGACACAAGGTCGGTTTTTTTAATGTGGCGAAAATCAAGCTCCCACAAAAAGAGCACTCTGGATTTGGAGAAAAATTTAAATAGCTTCAGTCTAGAAAGATGTCTCCTTCACTGACCGAGGACAGAAAAGATGAAGTGTAGTATTAGAAAAGATACTACACTTTGCACTGAGTCGTTCCAAATAATTTGTTTTTCCGGAGTCTAAGTGATAGAAAGTCTCCTCAATATTTCAGTTCTATCTATTCCATTCCAGTACTGGTTGGTGCCATCCCTCCTCGGTTTTTCAATCTTCTTGGGCTATCCACAGCTACTTTATGTGGTACTAAATTATGTTGCTGCCACAGCGGTTTGGGAGGGATCTGACATAAAGTCAGACTTTACTTAAAAATCAGTTTCCTGATTCTTTTATTTAATCTCCTCAGTATTTTTTTCCAGTTTATGAATGGTCCTGAGTATCTTGCCACGGATACTACGCAGGTATTTATTCCTTCATTAGGTGGCTGCTATATAATTTATTACAAGGGGGTTCTCTTTCTTCTCAGGTAAACTCTTTTATGATCCGTTTCATCTCCATTAGTTTGACGGTGTTCGCTTCCAAGATTCCAAGGTATTTGTAATTTACGGGTTCTTTTTTCTGTTTCTTCTTCTTCTTCCTATTATTATTATTATTATTATTATTATCATTATTATTATTATTATTATTATTATTATTATTTGTGTCTATTCACAGACCTATTACTACGTCGATGGTTGTTTAGTATTGTGTTGTTTATTGTGTGTTTGTGTGATGTTTGTGTGTTCCCGATAGAAGGAAAGGTTACAGAATCTACACAAAATCTAATATGTAACATTTTCAAGGGAAGACAATGGAAGTGTTCCCGAATCTTAAAGTGAACCCATAAGGGGTCTATAAGCGCATATACTCTTTAAACTTAAAATATATACTATTTTTATGAAATTTTAATCATATGTACTCAATTTTCTAAGTAAGACAATGGTCCCGAATCTCTAAGTGGCTTCTTAACCTAAGAAAGCTATGGCGGCCGAAACTCCTTCAAAACTTAAAATATATCCTATTTTGATGAAATTTATATCATATGTATAAAATTCTCCGGGGAAGACAATGGAAGTAGTCCCGAATTTCTACGTGACTCTCTGTGTGATGAATATGTACATGCCCCAACCTTAAGTCACGTATTAGGACAAACCCGCCTTAAAACTTCACATACGTATATCCAATTTTAATCAAATTTAAACTATATGTATACGACACTAATTCCGAGAGTTTTTCAACATTTCAGTTTCTTCTAACTATATTAGGGGCGAAACGGGAGGAGGGGGAAGTATATACAAAGAAAGTAATAATATAGTGATATGAGGATAGTAAAAAAGTGCATAGTAGTGATCTGATCCTCATAAAATCCTCAGCAACGTCGGGTCTTCCAGCTAGAATATATATATATATATATATATATATATATATATATATATATATATATATATATATATATATATATATATATATATATATATATATATAAAGAGGTGTACTAAAAGCGAACTTTTAGGAAAGGTAAAACCCTATTTTATCTTTACTCTTTTAATTTTTAACTCATTTTTCTAGTCATATATATTTTGCCTCATTGTTTATATCTAAGGTCATTTGATTAAACATCTAAACCCCGAACTCTGTTCTTATACATATTCTGATATTTTAACCCCTTATCCTAACATTCGTTAACTTACCCCCACTCCTTTCTTCCCCTTTTCTAGTTGAATCCTAATTCGCGCTAACTTCCAATTTCAACTTTTTGTTTCACCCCCCCCCCACTTTCACACTCTTAGTTTTATCCGCATTCCTTCACCGCATCGCTCCCTTTCTCCTCCCCCCTCTCTTTCCTCGTACCCGTCCCTTTTTCCTCCCACACACCCCTTACCCGTTTCCTCCCTTGCCTACTGGTCGCATATTATATTCTTGTTTTCACTGTCTTTGCTTTTCTTCATTTATAGCCGGCTTTCTCAACTGGGCAGGCTTTAAATATTCTCGCTGCCCCTTTTTCCCACTTTAAAACACTTTCCTTTGTCATCTCTGCCCGGGAAGTATCTTTAATGGCGAATATTTTCCATCTTAATCTCATCTGACGCCTGCCTGCATCATCGAATGTACCTCTTATTGGACTTTTTACCCTTTTTGGATTTTCTATTTTCGCCGTACCTGAAGTTGTGGCTTCTTGGAATTTAACTTTGAAACCTCTCTCATTACTTCTCGTGCCTCTAACGACCTACCTATCTACATCTTATTCTCTCCGCTGGACTCTTCGACACCGGACTTTTTGGCAATCGGACATTTGCTTGCACCCTGGCACAGTTTTGCCCTGCGTTTCTTTCCCTACAACTTTTATTTCATTTTTTCAAATTTTAAATCTTGGCCATTGCCAACTTATCTATCCCAGCGACTTCCTCTGATGATAAGATTTTGATCTTTGAAAAGCCTGGCTTAAGGAAAATTTAACTTGAATAAATTGCCTTTTTGCGGAATATACCTTGCTTTGAACTTTTGAATTGAATTTTGAT
>OY744519.1:102575027-102607527 GCA_963556195.1 Sepiola atlantica
CTACGTGGGTTAGATCCGGATTCTGAGACATCATTTATGTGCTCTTTTGATGTCTCTAGTCTCTTTACTAATTTACCTTTAGATGAGACTATAACTATTTGTACCGACGCTCTCTATGAAGGTTGCCTGACTGCCCCTTGTTTCCCTAGGGAGATCTTCATAGAATTGATACTTCTTTGTACTAAATCAGTCGAGTTCAGCTTCGATAATATTATGTATAGTCAGGTTGATGGGGTCTCAATGGGTAGTCCATTGGCCCCCACTTTAGCTGATATCTTCGTCGGATATTACGAATCCGTTTTATTTAGGTCTGTAAAGATGCCCACTACTTATGTTAGATATGTGGATGACACTTTTGCGATGTTTTCTTCACAGAGTGGAGCATTGGCATTCTTTCATAAGTTAAACTCTATTCATGAGGCTCTAAAGTTTACGATGGAAAGTGAAAAGGATAATTGTCTTCCCTTCTTGGATGTTCTTGTTGAACGTTCAAGGGGTGGCTTTCTCACTTCCATCTACAGGAAACCTACTTTTACGGGCCTGTATGTAAACTGGTCTTCTTTTGTGCCTAAGTCTAGAAAGGTAGGCTTAATTTATGCTTTGGTACATAGAGCTCTCGTTATTTGTTCTCCAAATAAATTAGAATGTGAACTTAATAGGATCAGGGATATATTCATTGATAATGGTTATCCCGAGGACCTTATCAATGATTGTATTAATAAAAAGGTTGCTGATTTTAAATCCCCTAAAATATTTGGGCCTGTAAAATGCCCCATTTATTTAAAATTACCTTGGATAGGGGGAAATAGTATTAAACTAGGTAAACAGATTGTTGATAGCATTAGCAATTGCTTCTACTCTGTTTCCTTACGATTAGTTTATGCTACAAGACCTGCTTTTCCTTCCTTTCGCAAGGATAGTGTGCCCTATACAAATTATAGTAATATTGTATACCAATTTAAATGCCAATGTGATGCTGGCTATATAGGGAGCACTTCCTTGCATTTGCAGACTCGCATAAACCAGCACATTCCATCGAAAATACGTCAGGGAAGGGTAGGGTACTTGTGTTACCCCTCCTCTAATTCTTTGGACTCTGCTATTGGCCAGCATTTGGTTGAAAACCCTAGCTGTGCCAGTGGCTATAAAATAGACCGTTTTGAGGTCTTGCATCGAGCAGATTCCAAGAACCATTTGAAAATATTGGAATCTGTCTCTATTGCTATGCGAAAACCTTCCTTGTGCCGGCAGAAGGAATTTGTAAGATCGCTGAATCTCTTTGGGGAACTTTGAACTCCTTCCCAATTTTTTTTTTTTTTTATCCCCTAACGTAGTGCCTTTTAATCGACTTTTAACGAAATAATTAAATTGAATTTTAATCGCTTCAACGTTAATTTTGGCACACTCAATTTCCCCATTTGCTCTTTCTTTCGAAGTTATTATTAATTAAAACTATCGATTTTCTCCTGATGAGATGATAGTCGAAAGGGCCTTAGAGAGATTTCCAGGTATTTTTTTTAAAGTTATCTATAAATTTTGTTCCTCAAAACATTTATTTATATATATATACATATATATACATATATATACATACATATACGTAAAATGTAAACAAATGAAAAAATTCATAAAAAAACGATATAATTCCTTCCATTTCCAGTAGCGAGTTTATTAGCTCAGATCGTAAAGCATCTGACGCCAATGGGAACGGTTAGAAACGACGAAACAATTATGTGTTGGTGACTATATTTATATATAAAGTTATCTTGTGATATTTTAACCGTTATACCTAAATAGCATTTAAGCTAGCAGATCGATATTTGCTTCTCACTAGCCAATGTTTGCTTTTTGTTGTATCATGTTATTTGTCCATTAAAAAAAATGGTACTTCTTTTTAGTTTTTTTTTTTATTAATTATTCCGGTATAATTTTTGTAAATCGACATATTCTTCACTAATGCCCTTATAAGAAAAATCACTTACGTCATTAATAAAAAAAACACATTTTATCATTTTCCTATCTATCTTCGTTATCAAATGATTAGATTTCTTCTTACATAAATATTAGCACATTTATTCTCTAACATTGCTGGATTATTGTTCTAGTATGCAAAGATTTTTTTAATTATACCAACTATTTAAAGCGTTGTTTTAATCTAATGCTGTAAGCGGCTAATTTTCAAAATGGGGGCGCGTTCCTTTAAATCCGGTAAATGTATGTATATAAACTTAATTAGAGTAATCTACGTGACTGATAAGTTGTTATTATTAACTCCACTAACAAACATACAAACTCGACTGAAAACATAACTTACATCGCTTGACCAATCGTCACCAAACTTGGTCAAAATATCGGTGATTGTTAAACTGAAAAGTGATTTAATTTTGAAATATTTAAGTTAAATGTCACGGTCAAGATAACGAAAAAGTGACAGTCGCACTTTTGGCGATAGCTTCGGTTCTGTTCATCATAGAGACCCTCTACTTAGCCAATATGGTAGCTAATGAAGTCTCACATTTTTTATTAGTTTGACTTTGTAAATTAGACCAAGACCATGAAAATTTCGATCATAGTCGAATTATTTAACAGAATTTTAACTTTCGATTTTTCAAAATTTGATGAATGAATCTGATGAAAGATAATGTAAATATAGTCAAAATGCGCGCTGTTACATTACGTTTATTTCGACTTTGTTTTAAATTGCCGTTGCTTTTTTTTTTCACTTCAATCTTTTTACTTATTACTATAATATTTCTTTTTGTTTTATAAAATACTAATTAATAAAATTCAATTACAATTATGGATTTGCTTTTGATTCTAAGTTTTTCTTATGTAGGAATATTTTCAAAATTACCTCAGATTGCTATTAATTAATCATTTATTGAAAAAAAAAATTTTAAATAGCAGCATATTAGAACTGCCGGTGTCATTTTTTAATTGTCCTTTTCAAACATTTTGATCGGAACTTTCTTTTCATCTAGAGTTTGTATTGAAGCTTTTCAAATAGTGACAGCATCATTTAAATTAAAATATGAATAGTTCTCATTTTTCCCCATTGAAACAATCTTATAGAATATGGTGTAATATATTTGATAAAAGTGATGCAATTATGATCACAGACAAACAGACGCCAACTCTCTATTATAATGATATAATTTTCGTTCTTCCATCTTTTCTCTCACAATCATTTCCATCTTAACATCGTTCCGTTTAATGACAGCCATTTTATTTCCCTATCGCTTTCGGGAAAATACAACAGACGAGTCCTTTATAGATATGGAAAATGGAGACCAGTGAAACGAACTAATTACTCATCGGACGTAACCAAGGAAACACCTTAACAAAATATGTAGTGTTTCTTTACAATTACAGCGTCATGAAAAAAAGGCATCTGATTATTTTTTAAATAAGTCAATTTTTTTGTACATGGACACTGCCAACTAAGTGGACAAGACGATTACATCTAGAGTCGTGACAAATTCAGGACAAACACTGATAAAAAATTAAATGAAGCGAAAACTGTAGTGGGATCTGAAAGTGATGTTGAAAAGTGGAATCGGAAGGAGGGATAGAATGTAGACGATGATAATAACAATAACTGGTTATTTGTAAGAGAATTAGCGGGTGATACAGGTGTGGACTCACGGCTCGGCATGTCGTATTCTATTCCATAGCACCACTTCATCCTAGAATTCAACCTTTCCCCACTGTGAAAGGGGCTATGGCAACGTAGTAGTGTAAGAGCTACTTTGCTAAAAGGGCTCTGATGAAAATCCAGGCGGTGTCAACACCAGGATCAGTCATCCTTTGGTCGTCGCTGACTTTGCATGCGGTAAGCAAAAACGTGTCAGGAGCGGTATTAAAAATCCATTAGGTGAATATAACAACGTTGATTCTGCGCATGTGCAGCTGCCATTCTTTTGTGTGTTCTAGGCCCAACCTTCCTCGACTTCGTATACAACCGCTGGATCTGGGTGTCGGAGGTAAACACCTGCGGTCTTGCAGATTAAAACGAATAACTATGGCTAACGAGGGGCTTCATGCAAATCAGACAGTTCTGAGAGACGACCTTCGTGGGTAATGTATTCAATTCACGCAAAAAAATCACCACTTTAATTTTTGGATGTCGAAAACCTTCATATGGTCTCTCCGATGAGTTTCCTATTCTCTCGGGGAATTTAATGCCAACAGAATGGAGGAAGTCAAAATATTGTAACTTTTTTTACTCATGCGAATTGCGTTTGCGTCAGTTGTATAGATGAATCATCTCATCGGTGGTGCTTCGAGAGTAATATATATATATATATATATATATATATATATATATATATATATATATATATATATATATAATTTAATAAATATTAAATTATTTTTACCTGCAGACGACGTCGTTTCGAGCTTATTGCTCTCTTCAGTGTAAGAAAGTGATAATTTCAGACGGTCATAAGGACGAACCCGGTTCACAGAGCCACTTTTGGATCTGCACGCTTTCACTCTATCCCCACAGCCATATCAAATTACCACTCAACGAACTTATTTGTAGTCTTGCTTTGTAGCTAAGTGAATATCTATTTTTAATATCTCCTAACAGTGCTCAACTTTAATTTTCTTAAAGGGGCTTAATAATAATATTTATAAATATTTATTAACATTTCGAGCTTATTGCTCTCTTTAGTGTAAGAGAGTGATAATATCAGACGAACCCGGTTTACAGAGCCACCTTTGGATCTACACGCTTTCACTCTATCCTCAGTGCTATATCAAATTACCACGTGATACGGAGAATTTATCGACTGTAAAGACACCATTGAAATTTTCCGTCAATTCCATCTGAGGTCACTCGGGCAATTATCAGTAAGCTCCATGTAATAACTGAAATATATTAGAACGTTAAGAAACGAAACTCATTTTTTGATAGATTTCATTAGTTTCCTAAAACAAAAATAAAATTAAACAAAAAATATTTAAGTAAAGAGTCTACTTTTAATAGGTATAAACATTTAAATAATTATTTTTATTGTTATTTTTTAGATTTAAAACAAAGGAATTCGTTTTATTTCGTTAAAGCAATTTGCTGTCCTAAAGCTGTTTTTAAGAAGTAGATATTTTAGTAACACCAATGCGTTGACAGTTTTTGTATTACTTTAATTCATATTACAAATGTTATTTTTTTAACTAATAGTTTGTTTGTTTTGTATTTTAGAAAACTACAGCATTAACAGTTTTTTATTACTTTACTTCATCTTGCAAAAGTTATTTTTTTAACTAATAGTTTGTTTTGTTTTTAGAAAACTACAGCATTAACAGTTTTTTATTACTTTACTTCATCTTGCAAAAGTTATTTTTTTAACTAATAGTTTGTTTTGTTTTTAGAAAACTACAGCATTAACAGTTTTTTATTACTTTACTTCATATTGCAAATGTTATTTTTTTTAACTAATAGTTTGTTTGTTTTTAGAAAACTACAGCATTAACAGTTTTTTATTACTTTACTTCATATTGCAAATGTTATTTTTTTAACTAATAGTTTGTTTGTTTTTAGAAAACTACAGCATTAACAGTTTTTTATTACTTTACTTCATATTGCAAATGTTATTTTTTTTAACTAATAGTTTGTTTGTTTTTAGAAAACTACAACATTAACAGCAAATGTTATTTTTGACTTTTCTTTCCAGGACAAATGTTTAAACATGACTATATTTTAAATTATTTTATTCTAAAAAAAACTTCTGACCAGCAATATATCTCCACACGGGAAACGCCGGTGAATATAGCTAGAAAACAGTATACTAACGTGTTAGTATATTTAAATCTCGGTGTGTTTTGATAACAAACAAGCAATTTTAAGGGATTTTTAAATATTAAAGTTTGCTTATTGCATGATACTATTACGGGTGTCGACATTTTTCCAACCTCTGTATTAAACTACGACAGCACGAAACGTTTACTATTTTGACGTTTCGGTACTTTGCGAACCGTATTTTCGAGTTTTCGTTAACTTAAATCTAAAAAATTGTGAGTGTGTTGTGCTGCCGTAGTTTAATCGGATACAGAGTTTCCATGAAAAGAGTTTCTTTCCAAGAACATCTCATCTGTGGAACACATTGTTGTGGAACTGCTTCTCTGCAGACTACAAAAAAGTCGCCTTCAAGTCCAATGTCAACAAATACTTGTCAACCCGATCTCTTAAGTAATTAGATTTTAGTTATTTCCGTCAATCATTTCAATCATCTCATAGTATAGTTCAGCATCCAACTGACAAGCTTATTTCCCCTTATCCTCGAGTAGCTTTTTGGCATTGGTAAGTGGTGATTTATCTTATATAAATAAGGATTTTGTCTGTCTGTCTGTCTGTCTGTCTGTCTGTCACAATTTCCGTCAGTTACAATTTTTTTTAACGTAATAAATACATTGCGGAATTTGTCTCGTTTCGAAATATCATATATCTTAACTACTTTTAGAAATGGAAAATATTGCATCAATAGTAAATAATGAATTCCCAACAAACAAAGCGGATGCCATGGTCGAAAATCCAAACTGAAACCTTGAGATCCTCAGCCAGACGTTCCACCAACTATTGGCACTTTCTTATAAATAGATTTTAAAGCATTGCCTTAAAAAAATAGACATAGCTTTAACATAATGTCATAAGTTGGTGATTTACGTCATGTTTCAAAACATGAATTCAAATATAAGCGATGATAAAATAAATAAATAGGTAAACTTAAACTTAAATTATTTTAATAGTCCAAAACAATTTATTTGGCTTTAAATATGTATTGTATGTAGTTTTTTTTTTACAATTATACAATTATAGATAGAGTATATTATACGTTATGATTATGTGGTTCCTATATCTACCTACATGGAAAATACAACAGTAAAACCGGACATAGTCATATTAAATAAGGCAGAAAGAGAGGCAACACTTATTGAGGTGAGTGTTCCAAATGACAGTGGCTTAAACAGAGCAGAAAGGGAGAAGGTGACAAAATACCAAGGCCTAATATATGATATGAAGAGAAACTGGAACCTAAAAAACATAAACATTATCCCAGTTATAATAGGAGCTAACGGCCTCATGAAGAAAAATTTCAAAAAGTATCTGGAAAGTATTCCCGGAAAAGCAAGTGCAAAAGAAATCCAAATAATTGCACTTAAGGGAACGGCCAAAATCCTTAAAAGAGCACTCGGTTGGAGCCTCTAAATAGCAGGTGATAGTCTGGCATTTGGAAGAATGCCCCGTCCTTATGCTAACGAAAACAGAAATAAGAAAAAAAATTTAAATGAGAGATAAGGGGGTGGCGTGGTAACCGAACAAAAATATGCGACCCGGGAAAGCATATATTTTCTAGTTAGTATAAAAGATAAATGAATACAAAATATAAAAACTACAGATGCAAGCAAAATTGGAACACTCGTAATTATGTAAAAAAAAAAATGTTGAAACCAACAAAAAAGTTACGGACCCAAAATAATACCAAAAAGTTACTTGTTTGTTATCGGAATATAGTGAGGTTCTAAAAAAAGTTTGGTGTATATTAAATTCAACGCAGAAAATATTATGTTGGAATTTTCAAATTCCAGCGAAATATTTCCTTTAGTTTTAAGTAAAATGTCGATCCATTTAAAATGTCCTAAAAAAGACATTCCACAATTTACGATTCTATAGAAAAATAAAACAATCCTCAATTCTTTGTGTGTGTTTTTTTGTTTTGTTCTGAAATTCATTTTTCACATTCTTTCCATGTCTTCTCTATGTGATCACTTCCTTACAAAGTGTACAGAACAACAGAGGAAACACTCTCCAGTGTAAATAAGAAGTCATCGTTGATCACAAATCATATATAATATCAGAACCGTAGTCGGAAACCATTTTGCTTCTGCGGGCCCGGATGACGTATTAATGTGCGAGTCACATAAATCAAAATGAAATACGAAACAAGCCGCGCATGCGTGGTCCCCCTCTGTATGTGACTCGATGTGGCAAGTGTAAAATGCAATAAATTTGGGCAATTTGGGGCATTTTTGACCCCCTTTTAACCCCCTGGGGGCGCGAACCAGAATTTTTCTGAGGTCAAGGATGCTCATTTTATATCCAGAACAATTGTCTCTACATTTTGGCCAAGTTTCAGAAAAATTGAATGGATGGATCAAACGTTATGGGAGAAAAGGGTCATTTTTTGCCACTTTGGTTTTTTTTACCCTCTGGGGCGCGAACCAGATTTTTTCCAAGGTCAGCAATACTTATTTTCTATTATGAACAATTGCCTCCACATTTTGGCCAAGTTTCAGAGAAATTGAATGGATGGATGAAAAGTTATGGGGCAAAAAATGTCATTTTTTGCCATTTCGGGGCCTCTTGAACCCCTGGGCGGGGGGGGGCTAACCAGATTTTTTTTCAAAATTCGGAGAATGTCACTTTCTAACCTGACCAAAGTTACAACTTCATGCAAAATTTCAGAGAAATTCAATGGATGGTTGCGGAGAAAAATTCGGACGGACGGACGGATGGACGGACGGACGGACGGACGGACGGAATTGCCTCAAAACATAGGTCTCCCGATTTTATAAATCGGGGGACCAATAATATTGTATTGAAGCTAGAAAAATACGTGATAAACAACGGTAAGTATATAAGAACATACAATATATAGAGAGAAAAGAAACAATAATAACACTGGGTAACAGCCAAAAAAATGCCAGGGGTTTCTCAGATGATTTAGACTAATTTTGGTGTTCTGAGTCCGAATATCACATTGATTTTGCGTTATCAGGTCAACTTTTTGAGATACAGCCATAGACCTACCTGACGAGCTATGCATATGCTAATATCAGGGGTTTTGAGTTCAATCATATTTTTATTGAAGAATATATCGAATTACAATGCACAGACACGAATAATATTATAAAGAATTAATATATTTGTGTTTATCATAAATTTATGTGTATAAATATGTATAGAATTTAATTAATATTTAATATATTTTTGTGTGAATTTAGGCTAACGAGGGTTATACTTTAGCAAATTTGCGTCATTCTTCCCAAGGACTCCGTAGTGACAATATTGCATCTTAGATTCTCTCTCATATTCTCATTACCTTAACATTCATTGCCTTTGCCTTAAATTAACTCATTGTGAGCTCAGTGTGTGTTTAGACGTGGAAGTTGGTGCACGCCGGTTTTGTTATGCGGGTTCGTGTCTCTGAGAAAATAGTACAATTATGGCATATTCAGTGGCTATAAATCCTAGTATTAATTTATTAAATTTCTATGTTTCAGTATGAGCGTATTTAAAGAGCAGTAAACGGGGGATTCAGCTTATATTTGTTTATTTTCCTTTTTCGAATTCATCGGGTTTTTAGAACAATAAAGGGAATTCCACAATTAGCCAATCAAATCAATACCTGTCTCACCATTACTCCATAGGAATATATAAATAAAATATAATTCAAAATTTACTTAATTAACCCTTAGCCAATCAAATTGATTCTAAATTTCATTGTCTGACACTCAGCTGCATCTTTCTTTTTTCTTTCAGTTTATTGTGATGGCTTCGGCGCGACGGTCATGCAGGAATAATCCTGACGTGTTCTGCTACATCTGCGGAGAATACACGCTGTCAGGGGACATCAAAATATTTGTGAAGCGCGCTTACGTGGCTTACTTTAAAGTCAAGCTGGGTGACCAAGATAAGTCCTGGGCATCGCACACGGTGTGCAAGACGTGCATGGAATACCTCCGGTGGTGGACGAAGTGAGCGAAAACTTCACTGAAGTTTGGGATTCCGATGGTTTGGAGGGATCCGTTTGACCATGCATCGGATTGTTACTTCTGCGCCATCAATACTACTGGCATCAACAGGAAGAATCAGCACAGCCTCCAGTACCCCGACCTTCTATCTGCCCGCCGTCCAGTGGCTCACTGCAAAGAAATTCCTGTACCAGCGTTCACACAGCTTCCCGACTGCGACGACGAGGCCACCACTACAGACGAGCAAGGATATACAGAAGAGTTCGAGTATGAAGCACAAGATGGTCCGCAGCTCTTTTCACAATGTGAGCTTAATGATCTGGTTCGGGATCTCAGCTTGTCGAAGACTTCCTCCGAGCTGTTGGCCTCCAGACTCAAAGAGAAAAATCTAATTGGCAAGGACGCGCGTATCACTTTCATTCGTAGAAAGCATGAGGACTACATGGGCTACTTCTGCCAGGAGAAAGGCCTCGTGTACTGCCGAGATATCGCCGGTCTTCTTGTTAAACTCGGCGCTCCTCAATACGATCCGAGAGATTGGCGACTCTTCATTGACAGCTGCAGGCGCTCTTTGAAGTGTGTGCTCCTCCACAACGGGAACCAGTTCGTCTCAATCCCTCTTGCGCACTCCACAACTCTCAAAGAGAAATATGAAGCAGTGAAGTATGTGCTCGACAAAATCCAATATGAGCAGCACAAATAGATCATCTGCGTCGACTTAAAGATGGTGAACTTTCTACTTGGTCAGCAGTCCGGGTTCACGAAGTACCCATGCTTTGTATGTATGTGGGACAGTCGAGACAGAGCCCAGCACTATGTAAAGAAAGAGTGGCCGGCGCGAGAGCAGTTAGTACCTGGGGCTAGAAACATCATAAACGAACCTCTTGTTGACCGGGTGAAGATATTGATCCCACCGCTATACATGAAGCTTGGGTTAATGAAACAGTTCACGCGCGCTCTGGACAAGGATGGGAGGTGCTTCAACTACCTGTGCCGAGCCTTTCCTCGACTGACCATTGAGAAGCTGAAGGCCGGCATTTTCGATGGCCCACAGATACGGCAGCTCATAAATGACACAGAGTTCCAAAACTCCATGAACACCCTAGAGTGCGCCGCGTGGAAATCGTTTGTGCAGGTGGTGAACAACTTCCTGGGGAACACGAAGGCAGCAAACCACGCCAGACTCATCAGCAGCATGATAGAGGCCTTCCAAAAACTCGGGTGTTTGCTGAGTATGAAGATGTACTTCCTGTTCTCACACATGGAGAAGTTTCCTGAAAACCTTGAGGCGATGAGCGACGAGCAGGGAGAAAGGTTCCATCAGGACATGCGCCAAATGGAGGAGAGGTACCAGGGGAGGTGGGACACAATCATGATGGCGGACTACTGCTGGTCGCTGAAGAGAGACAACCAAGCAGCTGCTCACACACGGGAATCGAAGAAACGCCGATTTATGCCGTGAATTCTGAACTTTTGTGTCATGTAACGCTCATACTTATACTAATATTATGATAATTATGCTTATCAAATTTGATGGACTAAATAAAAACTGAATGAATTTGGATACGTTGACTTTTATTTCTTGAGGAAAACGGAAAAAATCGTCAGAGGTTTCTCAGCTGATGATCCGCAGAAATTTTTTTTTTTTTACGAAAAATCGATTTTTTAAAATTCTGTAGCAAAAAAACCTGACCTGATTGAGCAACACCAAGGTCATTTTCGGACTCAGGGCATCAAAATTAGTCTAATTCATCTGGAAAACCCAGGACGATTTTCAAAACATATTTTTTTTTACCCAGTGTAATATAAGGCGACAACAACAGATGACAGTGTGTTATTTGTAGTATATAGTTATTCCTTTTTATATACTTTTATATTTATACACGTTCATCCTAATATTTCGGGAATGACATCTCCTTTTCAAAGGGGTACCATAGAAAATGTAACACTTCTCGCTATCATTTTTCCATAACGGATACTCTAGTATTAATAATATTACTCACTTGGAGTTCTTACATCAGCCGTTACATGTGATTTCTTGTTTGTAACGACGGATGACTTTCTCTTGAGTATGTGATAATAAACCGAAACAATATTTCAGTTTTCTGATCCATTCCAGCTATTCCTGATCGGTATTTCCATCCTCTGAGATCCCTCTCTCTCGATAATCACTTTCCGTAGTAACCATTCGATGCTGGCATCACTGCATTTATTATCATATTTTTCTCACTCACAAGTTCGCACATGAGCACTTACAAGTGATCGCTCACTGGCAAAAACAGGCAGTGTTCTATAAAGTTTAAGTGACAACAAGTCTTCTCAGATTTCCGTTATCGTCTTCTTTTGGGGAGGTCACTATTTGAAATTACTTTTTGTTCTCGCTACAGCCGTTTATCAAACAGTTATCGCTGATAACGGCTGGTGGCTTTCTATGGCACTTGAGTGGCAATAAACCTCCTCAGGATTTCAGAACTGTCCTCCAGTGGAGGTCTGGATCGTGTTTTCCCTCCCCGGTATTTCCATCCTCTCGGGCATTTTACGACCATTATCTGTGGTACCAACCCATATTGGCGCCATTCGGTTTTGTTTTCTTGGGGGAAGGGAGTATTATTATTATTTACATGCTTTTATCTGATAACCTGACATTATGACAAATAAGCTTGAATGGCCGGCGTAAGCTGCAGACTGCAAAGAATATGAATGCTAATAAAAAGTATAATTTAGCATATCGATATTGAATTATGAAAAGAGAATCTTTGTTACTTACTGGAAAATCAAATACACACGAACCATTCTCTTCAGGAGGACAATTTTCACAGGAACATTTCTTATATGTAGTGATGAAAAACAATTTCAGCAAGCGAGATGCTACACTTGCGATGATCTTCCGTCAACTACCGAAATGAAGCGAGACCCCCAATTTAAAGGGCATCACCTAGTAGGCTACATTATTCCAAGCTTTCTTGACATTCGACTTATTTCCCGGTTAGAAGCACGTGCTTGATTAGTTTGCACTAGCAACAAAACACTAAGACAGGCTTGTAGTTAAGTTGATTAATTTGCTACTTGGAAATAAAGAGAAATGGGTTCGTCGTGTTAATTTCCGCATAGTACAACAGACTAGTTTTGTTTTGGGGTTTTCTTTGGGGGGGGCTGTTTTCACTTGTAAGATTCGCAGGTGCGACACGTTTTTGACGTCAGGTCTTCTTTCATCCGTCGTCGCTTTCAATCGTTTCATGCCTTGCCTCCTAGTTAGTGTAGTCGTTTTGCACGTCACAGACGAGCACATGTCGCTGATGCCGGGAGGGGTGTCTTTGTCCAGCACATGCTTTGACAGAAAGTCCTTTTCAAGTTCACCCACACAATACAAGGTAGTTATATAAAACGTTATAATATATGGCAGTAATAAACAATATTACTCTATGGATCCTACCGGACTAAGACACGGTACACCGAGTCGTCAGCATATGCCGATATTCACTTCACCACACACACCTAACCGGGTTGCATCAAAACAACGTTTTCCAAGCTTTTTTGTTATTGTTCCACATTTCAATTCAGACTGAATACTTTTCAACCGCAACCCAAATCGAAAAGTCCGCAATTTTCTAGCACTGTTTCTTAGCTTAGATATTAACTAGTTGATTACAATCAGATGGATTAGTACCCTCCCCCTTACACAAATGTTGCTATATTTATCTCCATCTCTAATGGGGGATATTTGCTACATTAATAAAACACACTGCTGTTAATCATTTTACTATTATTAACAAGTTAATTTATATATATATATATATATATATATATATATATATATTAACATAGTTCACCCCAAACAAGGCAGGACGCCACTGTAGACGTAAGGTGCTACTGAGAAAAAGGGTGACAGTTTTTTTTTTGGGGGGGGGGGTCAATTTAAATTGGGAGCTGTGCAGCGATATTTCTGTTTACATTAGTTTTAAATTTCTGCATGTCAGTACCGTTAGGAAAACAGGGAGCAGGAAAGAGTTCCAGAGTCCAGCAACACGAAGAAAAATTATTTTAGAGTATAAAGCTCTCTGGAGACCTCTACAGTGAATATATGAGATTTGGCAGATTGTCGGGTTGGTCTAGTGAATTTAAGTCGTGGGGGCACCAGAGCAGCAAGTTCAGAGCACAATCCATTGAAGTACCTGTAAAACAGTCACAAGGAAGCAACATTGCGGCGATGGGACAGAGGCTGGAGCTTGGTGAGTAGTGATGGACCTATTAACTTGGCGACCCTTTTTTTACCTTGTCTAAGAGGGGGAGACTAGTGGATGATGCCCCAGTCCAGATGTGGCAACAATACTCAATGCATGGGCAGATGGTGGTTTTGTAGAGATATAGGATAATGTCAGGCGTGAGACTACACGGTAGAGGGAGCCCAGCTTCTTTGCTGCAGCCTTGACAATGTCTTCAGTGTATTTATTCCAATTCATGTTATCTGTGAAAGTTAGGCCGAAGAATTTGAATGATGAACTCTCAGGTAGGGTGTTATTTGCCATGAAAATCGGTGATTGAAAAAGTTTTTTGTAGTTATGGATGGAAATTAACTTTGTCTTTGCGGCATTAAAAGTTACCGTCAATTTTTTATCCCATTCCACTACAGACTGGAGGTCATTTTCTAAGGATTCAGCCATTGCCTCAGATATGAGCGCGTCGATTTTTTCCACATGACGAGAGTAGAGCGTAGTATATATATTCCTATCTCAGACTCAATGACATCAGGGAGGTAATTTATGAAAATCAGGAACAGTAGAGGTCCAAGGATAGATCCCAGGGGTACACCAGCATTTATGTAATGTTGCTTAGAAGAACGGCCATCAAGGATAACCTGGATCTTTTTTTTGTTAGGAAGGATTTAATTACATTAAATATTTCTCTAGAAATACCATATGAGTGCAGTTTTAGGAGAAGCCCTCATGCCAGACCTTGTCAAAGGCGTTGGATATATCGAGCGCTACCGCCTTAGCTTCACCTGCCTTGTACAGTGTATGGTATATGCGTTCAGAGATGACCGTTAGGATATCTGCAGTAGATCGTGTTTGTCTGAATCCGTATTGATGATCAGAAAGAATTTTAGCATTAACTAGGTGCCGGACTATCGCTAGATTGATTAATGATTCAAAGATTTTAGCAAAGATCGGGAGTAGACTGATTGGGCGGTAGCTTAAGGGATCAGTTCTATCTCCAGAATTCTTTAAGACTGGGATCATAAGGGCAATTTTCCAACTATCAGGGAAACAAGATTCAGCAATGCATGTGTTGTATAGTTTGGAGAGGACAGGGGCCAGCTCAGCAGAGCATTTCTTTATTACTATTACTGATATAAGATCAGGCCCACAGGCTTTGAAGATGTCAAGGTTTTTTATGATGTCTCTAACTTGAGATGGGGTGATAACCAGGTTCTCAAGTGTGGTTTCAGTCCGCAATGAGAATTTAGGGAGGGGTGGTTTGCTGAGCCAAAAGTGGAGTTTAAGGCGAAACGCTGGGCAAGTAGTTCAGCCTTATCAGTTGCCGTTCAAACAACATCGTTGTGATTTGATAGCGGGTGAATTGTCGATTGTCCATTGTTCATCACACTATTGTTGATTTTCCAGAAATCACGAGTGCCTAGTTTCTGTGACGTAATGGGGTTTTTGGTTATCTCTGTATACCTTCTCTTTGCTTAATCTATCACTACTTTGCAATCATTTCTTGCCTCTAGAAATTTCTGTCTATTCGCAGTTGACTTATGGCGGTCGAATTTTCGGAATGCCTTCTGCCTCTCAGCAATAGCAGCTGCACATTTTGAGGTGAACCATTGATGAGAGTGGGGTTTGCTGAAGAATTTTTGCGTGGGGACATAATCATCAATGCCTGCTTTGACCCATTCGGTTAGCTCATTTGCACACTGATCAGCAGGGAGTGAGAAGGTTTCACCCCATGGGGCGTCGCTGCTGTGATCCCTGAGGGATCCAAAATCAGCCTGCTCATAGTTTCTTGTCGTTTTGAGCAACGGCTCTTCAGCTTTTGAACGAGTTTTTAAAGTGATAAGTATCATTACCACAACGTGATCAGAGTTTCTGAGCTGGCTATGGGCATTCGCCACACAAGCCTCGGGTAGTGAGGTCAAGAACAGGTCGAGAAGTGAGGCTTGCTGGTCCACACGATCAGGAAGACGGGTCGGAAAAGTGACAGTCTGTGAGAGGTCGTGAGCTGAGGAGAAATCAAACGTAGAGTTCTCAGCTGCATCAGTAACGCTGGAGAATCCCAACCGGTCACGGTGGTTTGCATTAAAATCCCCAAATACATGTATTTGGGCACTCGGGTGAGAGTGCTCTATCTAAGCTTTCAGAGACAGAGTCAAGCAGGGTACAGTCCTGGGTCGAAGGAGACCGGTATAAGAAATATAAGTAACTAACTCTGTTATGTAAGGTCAATCTAAAGCACATGTAGGCGTAGTTATCTGATTCTAACCTCTAGTCAAGGGGAGGGTTTTCCGAGCATAAACTCCTAGCCCGTGCATATGTTTGTCAGAGTCTTTACGGTAGAGTGAACGGTAATCAGTCATGTCAAAGTGGTGAGAGGAGATTGAGGATTGAAGGTTCGTTTCACTTAGTGCTAGGATATCCGGGTAGTTTGTCAGGAAAAAAGTTTCTACGTCGTTAATGTTGGTTCAAAGTCCACGAATATTTGTGAATGCGAGCCTCAAGGGCGGAGGCGAGGATGTTCTTTTTGTTAGGTGTCTGGTGGAAGTTTGTTTTTTTATTTTGTAAATATATATATATATATATATATATATATATATATATATATATATATATATATATATATATATATATATATATATATAAGATTAAACTTGTAAAAATGACTAACAGCAGTGTATTTTGTTAATGTAGGTTATAAATAATGCAAAATTCCGAATACGTTCGTCGAACTCTCTCGATAAGTATTCTGTCTGTGCCTGCTACTATGTACATATCGATCTTATTGTCCCTTAATCACGTGACAGGGCGACTGCTCACAGATTCTACGCTGACTCTGTGAACCGGGTTCGACTGTCTGAAGTTGTTACTTTTCTGCACTGATGAGAGCAATAAGCTTGAAATACCCAGAAGTCCATTACCATCGGACGATGAAGAAAAAGAAGAAGAAAAAAAAGAAAAACACTCTTTGACAAGGAGAATTGCAATTCTCGAAAGATAAGATTAAAATAAATTTTATTTATTTTAACACCACCATTGTTATGTTTTTTTCAACAAAAAAATAATATATATATATATATATTATGTTAAAGAATGTCAAGTTCAAATGTGTTAACTTTGTCATAAGGAGACAAACAAATCTCATCTCAATCCTATCAATATAAAAAATAATATGACGCATTCCAAACCTATATGATACAAGTTAATACTGCAGGTGTAATTTAACTCAATGATTAGCACTTTAAGTCTTACAGAGCTCATATGTTATAACTCAGTAGAATACAAAACTTATGACATAATCACTATTATGTAAGCATGCTCCAAAACTTCAACATCAACAAATACTTTTGTGCACATAAGTCTCAGAAATATTTTATAATCTCGTTTTAGGCACAAAAAATCTTATCACTTCGTTACATTAGTAATCTGAACGATAAGCAATTTTCAACTTTAAAATATGAAGAAATTTCTGAAACATATGTACACAAAAGTATTTGTTGAATTTTTGGAGCATGATTACATAATAAGGATTATGTCATAAATGTTGTATTCCTCTGAGTTAAGTATATATATATATATATATATATATATATATATATATATATATATATATATATATATATATATATATATATAGTAAGTAATAAGTAATAAGCCAATCAAGCTACACAGAGGCTCCCGTGTTTCATCCCCGGGGATCGTCAAGCTAAATGCATTTAAAGCATTTAGCCTGACGATTCCCCCCGGGGATGAAACACGGGAGCCTCTGTGTAGCTTGATTGCCATATATATTTGCATTGCTTACTACCTAGCTCTACTTACGTATCGAGCACTGTTGAAGTAAATACTGAAAACTGACACATAAAAAATTATATCTCCTTATAATATTTTATGTGGATACATGAAGTACTAATATATATATATATATATATATATATATATTATTTAATAATAAACATTTTTATTATTACCCACATAGATATATGTTTCATTTTTCGAGTATCCCCAATGTGGAAATAACTGTCCCACCTTCGCACGATTCGAACCCGGGACACAAATTTCCTTTAACTCAAATCCAAATATCCTAATCGTTGCGGCCTTCGTAACATCTATGCAGATTGATGAGAAATAAAGTATATTATGTTATATCAAGCGAACATATAGTAAGCCTGCCGTATAGTCTTCAACAAATCCAATTGGACGGAACTCGCAATTTCAGCGTTAATTCAGAGGCCTATTTACTTCTCTTACATAGCCCAGTCGTAAAAAGGTTATTAAACAATTATTTAATGATAAATAATAAATATTTTTATTATCAACAGATAGATAGATAGATAGATAGATAGATAGATAGATAGATAGATAGATAGATAGAAAAAAAATTACGTTTGTAACATTTTAAGAAAATGAAAAAACTATTTAATAACAAAATGTCTATCGGATGAATGCATTGAATTGAAAAAACAAAATGGTCGCCATATGAGATCTCCATGATAAAATGGCGACCTTTCTTTCTTTTCTTTGTTTTTCATGGACGTTCCAGTTGTAAAATGCAATCAAAAATTGATTTGCTATCAGCGTGAAAAAGTTTTTTTAAAAAAGAAGAATGAGAATACCGCTGAAGATAGAACGAGACCATCCTCCAAATGAATAGAAGCAGCTTAGTCAGTGTATAAAAATAATCCGTATCTAAACGAATTAAGATAAACCCAACCTGGGAAGCTACTTACCTGCGTGTTTTCTCCTTTCTCTCTTTCTTTCTTTTAATTAGTTGTATTTATTTTGTCGGGAGTGATGACCAAAAAGAGAGAAGGGGAGAGGACAGACACATAAGGACAAAGAAAGAGGGGGGGGTAACGAAGTGCTAGTGAGAAAGTAGGAGGGCATGGGAGAGAATTAGAAAGGAGACAACGTATGGCAGAGGGGGGAAGTCAGAGGATAAAAAAGGACAGACAAACAGAGAGAGGGGGATAAAGTTTATATTCAATTTGATTTTACCAAATACCACACAGGCTACTCTGGTGCCCCTTCGACGTAAATTCACTAGACCAACTCGACAATCAGCTAAATCCCATCCATTCACTATGGAGGTCCCCAGATGCTGGAGAGCCTTCTACTCCAATAGCTTCTTTACTCGTGCTGCTGGCCTCTGGAAATCCCTCCCTGCCTCCTGTTTCCCCGACAGTACCGACATGCAGAGGTTTAAAACTAATGTAAACAGATATCTCGCTGCACAGCTCTCAACTTAGAATGACACCCTAAACCTTCTCCCTAATTCCCAGTAGCTCCTTGCGTCTACAGTGGCGTCCTGCCTTGTTTGGGGTGAAATATCATAAAACAGGTAAGTCGTTCTAATGTAGAAGGGGGGGGCAATGAGTATTTTTATTGGAGGGGACCTTTATTGACCTGAATGTTTCCGAGTGCGATTACGGAATGGACGGAAAATGGCCGAGCCGTCACCGAACAATCAATTAGTACAGACATTTAATGAAACAACTTTTTCATTTTTTCCCTAACCCTAACCCCACCCCCATGTTAAGAATTAATTTTCTTCAAATCAGTAAATAAATAAACGACGATTGACTAGAATAGTTAACAAAAGGCTGCCGCAAAAAAGGTTGACTCCCTCTACTGTGCTAGTAAACTCCTCACACCTGACATTATCCTGTATCTCTACAAAGCTACCATCCGCCCATGCATAGAGTATTGTTACCACATCTGGGCTGGTGCATCATCTACTAGTCTCTCCCTCCTTGACAAGGTCCAAAAAAGAGTCGCCAACCTAATAGGTCCCTTACTGTCAACCAAGCTCCAGTCTCTGCCCCATCGCCGCAATGTAGCATCCTTGTGCTTGTTTTACAAATACTCCAATGGATTGTGCTTCGATGAATTGGCTGCTCTGGTGCCCCCTCTCGTCGTAAGTTCACTAGACCAACTCGACAATCGACTAAATCTCATCCATTCACCGTGGAGGTCCCCAGATGCCGGAGAGCTTTCTACTCAAATAGCTTCTTTCCTCGTGCTGCTGGCCTTTGGAACTCCCTCCCTGTCCCCTGTTTCCCCGACGGTACTGACATGCAGAAATTTAAAACTAATGTAAACAGATATCTCGCTGCGCAGATCCCAATTTAGGTTGACCCCCCCCCAACCTTCTCCCTTTTCTTTCTTCTCAGTAGCCCCTTACGTCTACAGTGGCGGCCTGCCTTGTCTGGGGTGAACTATGTTTTTAAAAAAAAGAAAAAAAAGGAGTGAAAACGAAAAACAAATAATCAACAAATAACTGTTATCAAAAGAAAAAAAAATGAATCTTCTCTCGAACTGAGTAGCTTTAATGTTTTGGAACTCTTTTTAAGTGTTTGTTTTTTTCTGATTTTGTATCGCTATCTCGAAAGCTTTGCAAATTAGATATTCAAGATGAATACCATTCTTCACTCGATGTGAAGATTCAATGTCGTATGTTTAACAAGTGAAAAATATAAAAATTAAACAAAAATACAACTAATAGCTGTCATCAATACGTCAAATATTTCATTTTCGACAAATCTGTATATTTGTAACTCACTGAAACTGTTTTAAAGTTCTTCTTTATTTCAAAATAGTTTGCACTATACCGAACCATTCGATCTCACGTAGACGACACGTGACGGACATGTTTTTCAAAGCTTTGTAGATAGCGTTGAAAATCAGGAAAAAATAACACTTAAAAACAGTTACAAAACATAAAAGCTACGCAAATCGATAGAAGATTAAATCTTCTTGCGTTTGGTAACGGTTATTTGTTGAATATTTGTCGATTTGTTTGTTTGTTAGTATATGAAGAGGGGCACTCCTTTACTGTTAACTATTCTAGTCAGTCGCCGAAAGAACTTTATTTCTTTTCTTTTCTGTTTTTCAATTTATTTTTTTTGGGGGGGGGGGACTAAAATATTTTTAACCTTAACCTACTCCTAACCCTAACCCTAACCCTACCTAAGCCCTTTTGTATGCTTTAGTCACATCTGTTTGTTTACAGAAGTTCTACGCCCAGCAATGTGTTTACGCACCTCGGCGGAGTTTTTGCTTATTTATGGTTCATAGTTATGACTATAAGTACTGACCACGCTCTAACGTTTCTTAACTACGCTGATCCTACGAAATCGGTATGTTAAGGTGGTTTAGTCTATTATTCCCTACTTAGATACTACAATATGACGAATCAGACATAGTTCGCGCGCGGTAATACAAAATGAAGCCACTAACATAATCAACCAACCTGCGCATGCGTGGTCCCCCTCTGTATGTGACTCGATGTGGCGAGTGTAAAATGCAATAAATTTGGGCAATTTGGGATATTTTTGACCCCCCTTTGACCCCCTGGGGGCGCGAACCAGAATTTTTCTGAGGTCAAGGATGCTCATTTTATATCCTCTATCCAATTGCCTCTACATTTTGGCCAAGTTTTAAAAAATTGAATGGATGGATCAAACGTTATGGGAGAAAAGGGTCATTTTTTGCAATTTGGGGGGCTTTTGACACCCTGGGGGCGCGAACCAGTATTTTCTAAGGTCAGCGATACTTATTTTCTGTTAGTAACAATTGCCTCCACATTTTGGCCAAGTTTCAGAGAAATTGAATGGATGGATGAAAAGTTATGGGGAAAAAAATGTCATTTTTGCCATTTCGGGCCCTTTTGACCCCCCTGGGGGGGGGGGCTAACCAGATTTTTTTTCAAAATTCGGAGAATGTCACTTTCTAACCTGACCAAAGTTACAACTTCATGCAAAATGCCAGAGAAATTCAATGGATGGTTGCGGAGAAAAATCCGGACGGACGGACGGAAATGCCACAAAACATAGGTCCCCCGATTTTATAAATCGGGGGACCAAAAAGGGAGAATCCAATATGAAGACTCTATTACAGAATAATGTTCTAACTGAATCAGTTTCTAATAGTTTATGTATTGTTGGTTTGCTATGGCTCTTTAGACATCTTTCTTCTTAGCGAAAGAATCTTTTACGCAAAAAATTATAATATGAATATACAGATCAAATTCTGTTAAATATTGCATTCGATAGTTCCCAAAAATGTCCTCTTAATATATTTTTTTACAATTATTTCTAAATTCATCATATTCCATTATAAAAATGTTATCCTATCGTATCTGGCAACTTTTGTCAAAAATATATTACTCTATTAGCCAAACAATTCAATTGGATAATGAATTTAGTTTTTTTTTTATCTAACTTTACAATAAAGTTCCAGATTGAGAAAAAATATTTTTAAATGTCTACCATAGTAAAAATTGCCACAAATTATTTTTAAAGTTTCAATTAATTTACCTCTCATTTTTTTATATAGTAAAATAGTTCATCATAATTTTTTTAATCTTTCCCTGTAACTGTAATCTTTTACTCTTTTTATTAGGTTTGGTCACTCTTCTTTATATTCCTTGAAATCTCAATATCATATGCAAATTCAGATGTCTAGGCACTGGAAGCCAACCCTGAGTGCATGAGTTACTATCTTTAAAACAACGTCTGGCTAACTTTAAATAATATTTCTTGCCATCGATCCAATTATTCAATTTGCCTTCGATACAATAGGCAAAGTATGATTTTTAGCTTTAAATGTTTCTCCAAACCCAGTTGGAAGATAAAACAAAACAGAGCGTACACTAATGATTTGAAATTTAGTCAAATTGATGGATAGCAAATACCTGTAAATCTACGAAAAAAAGAGGCCAGTTTGCAGAGATATTTTGGTCGATCTTCAAATTGAGCTAAAAGAAAGGAATTTAGAAATAGACGTACAGGGTGGGCAAAAATAAGGGTCCTATTTTTAAAAATTCATAACTTTTTTATTTATTGATTTTTTTTTTTTTTTTTTAGAATAAGTAAAGGACCCCTTCCGAAGCAAGCATGAACCGTATTAGCCCTAAGGAACGTACCCTCATTTAGAAAACATTATTTTTGCTTAAAAAACTCAAAACCGTGTAAAAAACAATACTTTAGTTTTTGTAAGTTTTAAGAAGTGTTTTTCGGCTAAAATTTGTTTTGTTTATTTCAAAAAATCTCGGAAGGGTCAGTCTACACACACATAAAGTTTGGTGAGTTTAACTTTTATTTTGTGGAAGTTATTCAAATTCAAGTTATTCAAATTTAAAGATAGGACCTTTATTTTGGCCCACCCTGTATAATAATAGAATATTGAATATTCTATTTTATCAAGATGATCAACATGTGGATAGAGAATTTAAATTAATTCTTTGAGCACGCAGAGTGCTTCCAAAATTCACCACCGTGTAATTCGTTGACAATACCGCACGTGTCAGAAAGTAAAAGACAATTTAAAAATAGTGGGTGACAAAGACATTTCATTTACTAATAGTTTGTCTAGGACAAGCCATATAGACAATAACCGAGAAACATGAGACATAAAATTACATAAAAAATGCATTGCCCCCATACAGTAAATCTGTACGTTATTCATGTAAAAAGATAAAGTGAAGACGTAGAATTTCTCGTGCTGTCTTTTCTGCGAGGAGAAGTGTCCCGAAGCCGTTGCTGCCTGTAGCACGTCTAGCTAGCAAATAACGAAGAAATATGGTCTTAATTCTCGACAACGTGTTGGTACAAGAGTTCTTACAGATCTCCTTTCCGCAACGATATTTGGCGTCTACATTCTTTTTACCAACTCTAGCTTAGAAAACAACTTTTCCCCAAAGGAAGATAACTCTAGTGCCTTCAAAACAATCCTCAGCTATTACAGAAGAAGATGGCTCTGTTACGAAAGATACGAAAGATTCGGAAGATTCGGAAGAATGTCCTTATAGCAGAGTTGAGACGCAGGAATGAAAACCAGAATAATAGCAATGCTTAACCTAATTTAACCCCTGTCTTCTTACTTTTTCTCTGCCTTCGTAGCAAAATGTCTTAGAATAGGTGTCAACGGGTTTTGCCAAAATAGAAAAGAAAGAAAACAAATACCTGAATCAAAACACAAGAATCAGCGCCATTAACATGCATCTATTCAATCAGCGCGTTTTGCGATGAACATGTTATTTAAAACGTCGGCATGACAGACCGACAGATTGATAATTACGTGGACACATCTAAGGAATCAATTAACACTTCGTTGCTGTGATTACTGACTTTGGAAAAGTCTCGGGGAGGGGGGGCGTTATATCGCTACAATTCCAAGTCTGGGGAATTGGTAATCAATTGCTAGATTCGATTCTGCCTGACCTTTTGAAAAACTCTTTCGTGTGACGCTTAATTCCTTGCGAGATAATCAAACGGGGATAAGCCGGATTAGGGAAACTGGGAAAACAATAACAACAAGCAACCGAGGAAAGATAAGGAGATAAAATGGGAATATTTGATAATCTCATTTTACCAAGATAGGTAAAGTGTGATTAGGAAAGGAAAGAGAATCTCCGAGACACTTACTTTCTAGCGCGCATACGTCGGCATCAAGAAAAATGACACAAAGGAGCTGGTTAAATACATGTTATTTTATTCATAGTTTGTCTTAACAAACGACAGCACGACATACAGTAAACAAACAAACAATAAATAAATATCCTACAACAATTGAACGCACATAACTGTAACACAAGCAAGGAAGTCGTGTAGAACACATAAAGTATTTACTCATGATCGACACATTGGGGCTTCCTGGTAGGAACAGGTCTGATACCCGACAGGTCTGCTTCACTTGGGGAGGAGCCAGCAAAAAGATAGAAAACTAGTAAGATTCTCGGACATCGCGAGAACCAGGACATGGTCACGCATTCTCACAAAGTTTTGGAACTTGACCCTTTTTCTAAAGGGGCAGAGCTCTGAATCCGAAAAGGAGATAACTTTAAAGGGAGGTAACTTTGTCGTTCCTATAAGGAGAAAATAGCTGTTCAGATACGATTACGAAACTGAGCTGAATCAAGACAGCCGACTTCGTACATATAAAGAGCGCAATATATTTTCAAATAGAGCTTTATAACAATTTGGCAACTTTGAACACTTTATTGCTGCTTTGTTGTTCATCGAATCCTCAAAAGGCTCGGACTCGAATACTTTGTCTCTAAGTTCTGCACGCCAAACCAATCGGACAACGCGTCAAGTTTTAAATTTGTTTTAATATATAGCAACATATATGTCATTTTATGCATATGTATACAAACCCAAACTCTAAAAAAAACGACTTCTTAAAAATCTAACATTATTTATTGCAATCTGAATGACCCTCTGACATCATCAGTTGTGTTATCCCTTTCTAAATTGTATTATTATTTATTGCTGATATATATATATATATATATATATATATATATATATATATATATATATATATATATATATATATATATATATTAAAGTGACTTTCGCTTATTTCATAGACGATTATAGATTTTGGATTTCGAACCAAAACCTTCATATTCTAATACGTTCCGCCAGCTACTTAGGCCAATTCCTGATGCCTGTTTCTAGAAAATATGCGTCGTTTGTTTCTTTTTTTTCGGGTAAGCTGCTTCTCCCAACAGAGTAATGTACAGAGGATGTCGCAGGCATTTTCACTCTCACTCGTTCATATATACATCCGATTTGGAAAGCAATTTGCTCTGAATTGTCTATCCGAGCGTGAACTGAAGCAATTGTTCTACAAGTACTTTGATGAAGTACAAGTCAGGGGATTCCTTCATAGTACCAACTTGCGTATCACTCGCATTTTTAGTCAGCGGACACAAAAGTCTAACAGCAAGACGGGCTTGGGTACCATAGCCAATAAAGCTTCATCGGTGCCATAAATATCGGTAAACTCGCATTCTTCCGGTACATTGATACTCCGATCACCAAGCGTTTCGGCTCTTCGCGTTTTTGAAACCGTCGTTGTTCAAGTCCCACTTGCACTGCCGAACCTTCTCCTTTTTAACAGTTATCAAGTCGCCTTTATTTCTTTCTCGATGTCCCACCCACAATGGACTCGTCCACGATTCATTTTTGCCACTCTTCATTATCTTACAAATATAACAATCAAGATGAGGGTATTAGTCACAATAATCAAAACAGTAAGAATAAAAAACAAAATAAATTACTTTGTTTTGTGAAATTATTTCCAGACCCTTCTATCCTTTTAGGGAACTTAACAAAAGAAATTACCACTAACCCTAAGTCCAGGTGCCAAGGTCATAAAACCAAACGTAATTTGCTAAAAAAAAAAAGTAGCATTCGCCCCCTCCAAAAAAAATGCAGCCGATAACAAAAACAAAAAACAAAAACAAATTTTGTTAACTGCCCGAAAACTGTCCCGAAAAATGATCGAACATTTTACATTGAATTTGTATACAAAAAATATTCCCCTACTTTAAATTCTAAATTAATTGGGTTTTTTCTTCTTTCTTTCAAGCTTTTCAGGGGTTTACATGTGATCGCCTAAAAAAGGTAGAATAATTTTATTTTGGAGGGGGGGGTAGTTTAGCGGAGAATGTTAATCTACAATCATACCAAAATACAAATTTATATTTCTTTCGTAATCTGGACAGATAATAGCTACTATTTTTTTTTATTTGTCAATGAAAATAGTGAAAAGGTCTTTGTAAACATTAAAAAATAAGTTCGTTAAAATTTATAAATTAGGCATTAACTTAATTAATAAAAAAGTTATTTATTTTATTTTTCACGGAAAATGTAAAAACTGCAAAAGGAGGGCGAGAGAAACAGGGCAGAGATAGTAAGAGAGTGAGACAGTCACACTCTCCGTCCACCTTTCTTTCTCGTTTCTGCCACGACCTTCGGTAATGTCGTCCGCGAGCGCATGTAGTTTTAAACGTAAGGTGTTTTAGTTATTTTTCGATTTATTTATAAAATAACTTTAATTAATTACTGTTAATATAGACGAAACTATTGTATATAGATAGCAAACATAAGCTAATGCAATTTCAAATTAATAATACCAAACATTAATTAATTATATACTATTATTAAGTTTTCATTTCTAGGTTAGACATATAATATTCAACGAACAATGGTCCTAGGGCTGATCCCATTGAAACGCCATCTACCTGTGTGTATATGTTACCATTAGGACCATAGAACGGTACCTCAGTGGTGCAAGAAATTAGGAGTTTGCGTAATGTATTTGGGTTTATTTTGAGAGCAGAGAGAGTTGGGTTATTGTATATTCTGTTAATAATTATGTTAATAGTTTCGTGTACTGGGACATTTGTAAATAGGTTCTCAACGTCCAAAGAAGCTAACAGTTCATCTTTAGGTTGTATCGTATGTAGGATATCTAATAATTCATCTGATGATTTTACTCTATAGCTAGGGGCAGATAAGGTGTAATTAGTTTATTGAGGGTTTTGGCTAGTGTGTGTATAGGTGTGGGGATTTGAGATATAATAGGTCGGAGTGGGTAGTTAATTTTATGTGTTTTAATGTTTCCGTATATGTAACCGGGCTTATACTCGCCGATGATTTTGTTAAGTTTTATGGAATCTGTATAAGCGTTGTTGGCTGTGATTGGATCACAAAAGGAATAAACAGAAGTTGGCACTTCTGTTCAACCAGATATGTATAAAAGAAGGAATGTTGCCTAATTATACAACATATATATATATATATATATATAAATGCGAAAGTTTTTTTTCACTTATCACTCGTATATTATAATCAAAACGGGTTACTGTCATTATATATATATATATATATATATATATATATATATATATATATATATATATATATATATATATATATATAAATAAATAAATGTTTCGAGGTACAAAATTTATAAATACATTTAAAAAGAATACGCGGAAATTTCTCTAAGGCCCTTTCGACTATCATCTCGTCAGGAGAAAATCGATAGTTTTAATTAATAATAACGTCGAAAGAAAGAGCAAAATGGGGAAATTGAGTGTGCCAAAATTAACGTTAAAGCGATTAAAATTCAATTTAACCTTCCTTGTGCCGGCAGAAGGAATTTGTAAGATCGCTTAATCTCTTTGGGGAACTTTGAACTCCTTCCCAAATTTTTTTTTTTTTTAAATCCCCTAACGTAGTGCCTTTTAATCGACTTTTAATCGAAATCATTAAATTGAATTTTAATCGCTTTAACGTTAATTTTGGCACACTCAATTTCCCCATTTTGCTCTTTCTTTCGACGTTATTATTAATTAAAACTATCGATTTTCTCCTGACGAGATGATAGTCGAAAGGGCCTTAGAGAGATTTCCGCGTATTCTTTTTAAATGTATTTATTTATATATATATATATATATATATATATATATATATATATATATATATATATATATATATATATGAGACCAACTATAGGTCCCCTTTGTTTGAATTTGAAACCGAGAGTACCGATGTTGTTCTGATCTTTTGTTATACATATATAAATATATATGTATATATTTTTATATATTATTGTATGTTGAACTAAGATCTAAGTTGTGTGTAGATTATAGAACGTAATGCAGTTGTAGAGCAATAGTGATAACAACCTTATTCACCCAATCTTGCTGTGTGTGACTCCCCTACCCCAAACTCAAGATTTTAAATATTTTTAAGCCATCAAGCAGCCTTAACGACAGGACTGGTAGGCATTCCAGAAGAACCTTTCTTGCAGTGCAAAGAAGCGTGGTAGAATATGAAAAAGTGCTTAGACTTGAGAGGGAAATACTTTGAATGCTGTTTGTTGTTGATAATTTAATTGAATTATCTATGACATCAATTCCGTTGCTTTTCAGACACACCTTCTATATGTCCATAAAAGACGAAAGAAACGGGTTTGTTTGCAAAACAAAGAATCTCGGCGAAGTTGCTACATTTCTGCGCCAAACGAATAATTGGTCGTATTCAGCCGACGTGACTCACTTTGAATGATTTTCTGTCTGAGTCAAATTAAGAATGTCTCCAAAAGCGACTATCTTCAGGTGTTAATTAACAGAACTGAAACGGATATCAAGAAACGGCGATAAAAAGAAGAGAGAAACCTTTAAAAGAGCACAAAGTCTTGAAGTGGCATGAAAAGAAGGCATGATTAAAGAATGGCTATATTAAAAAAGAAAGAAGCAAAACACAAATCTGTTTTTAAAGAATGCAAAAGTAATATCGTGATACGAATCGAAAGAAAATCCAGGATGCCATTAGCACGCCCGTAACGTTGTCTAAATCAAAGGGAAGTAATTCATCCAAACTTGACGCAGAAGTAGCATTAATATTCTTCTTTGTATATGCAAACAAGAAGCAGGCGACAACTTATTATTTACAGTAAATCTATTATATAAAGGGGTTGTCTGTGTGTATGTGTGTGTATATATTCAGCTAAAACTTCAGGGGTGAGGAGAGGGAGAGGGTGAGGACATGGAGGGGTGAAGGAGAGGGAGGGGGAAGAGGTACCGGGGAAGAGAGTGATAGAAGTTTTAATAGAAATATGTTACACTTTTGCCCCAGGTAACGCCGGGTAGCCCTGCTATTATAGTTATAAAAGGTTTTGCTAAAAAAAGTTACTATCCACAATTTGTAGAAGAATGTGCAAAAACAGAAAACAGCCCTATACTTTTTTTTTTAAATTGTGTTAAGTAAACTAAAATATTCGACCATAGTTGAGGGCGACCATAAGACTCACTTTTCATTAGCTACTTGGCGAACGATGATTGAACCTTCAGGTCCATTAGCGAACACGCTTACTCTTATGCAAAACGGGCGGTCTTGAGTTGATTATTTTTTTATTAATAGATACTGTCCCAAATCAATTTTTTCAAAATAAGTACTTTAACTATTAGATAAAACTCTCATCTTTTTAACATAGTTCACCCCAAACAAGGCAGGCCGCCACTGTAGACGTAAGGAGCTACTTAGAAAAAGGGTGAACGTTTTTGGGGGGGTTCAACCTAAATTGGTAGCTGTGCAGCGAGATGTCTGTTTACATTAGTTTTAAATTTCTGCATGCCAGTACCGTCAGGAAAACAGGGAGCAGGAAGGAGTTCCACAGTCCAGCAGCACGAGGAAAGAAGCTATTGGAGTAGAAGGCTCTTCGGCATCTGGGGACCTCCACAGTGAATGGATGGGATTTGGCAGATTGTCGGGTTGGTCTAGTCGTAAGGTACCAGAGCAGCAAGTTCATCAGAGCACAATCCATTGAAGTACTTGTAAAACAGGCACAAGGAAGCAACATTGGGGCGATGGGGCAGGGGATTGGGCTTGGTGGATAGTAAGGGGCATATCAAGTTGGCAACTAGTTTTAGACCTTTTCTAAGAGACAGACTAGTGGATGATGCCTCAGCCCAGATGTGGCAACAATACTCCATGCATGGGCGGATGGTGGCTTTGTAGCGATATAGGATAATGTCAGGTGTGAGAAGTTTACTGGCACGGTAGAGGGAGCCCACCTTCTTTGCAGCAGCCCTTGCAATGTCTTCAATGTATTTGTTTCAATTCATGTTATCTGTGAAAGTTAGGCCGAGGAATTTGAATGATGAACTCTCAGGTAGGGTATTATTTGCCATGACAGTCCGTGGTTAAAGAGGTTTCTTGTAGTTATTTAAAGAAAGTAGCTTTGTCTTTGCGGCATTAAAAGTTACCATCCATTTTTTACCCCATTCCATTACAGACTGCAGGTCATTTTCTAAGGATTCAGCCATTGCCTCAGATATGTGCTCGTCGGTTTTTCCCACATTACGAGAGTAGATCGTGGTGTCGTCAGCAAATAAACCAATCTCAGACTTAATGTTATCAGTGAGATTGTTTATGAAGATCAGGAACAACAAAGGCCCAAGGATAGATCCCTGGGGTACACCAGCATTTATGTCATGTTGCTAAGATGAACGGCCATCGAGGACAATCTAGATTTTTCTTTTTGTTAGGAAGGATTTTATTATGTTAAATATTTGTCCAGTAATACCATCTGAGTGCAGTTTTAGGAGAAGCCTTTCATGCCAGACCTTGTCAAAGGCCTTGGATATATCAAGTGCTACCGCCCTAGCTTCACCTGCCTTGTCCAGTGTATGATATATGCGTTCAGAGATGACTGTTAAGATATCTGCGGTAGATCGTGCTTGTCTAAATCCGTATTGATGATACGAAAGAAGTTTAGCATTAACTAGGTGACGGACTATCGCCAGATTGATTAATGATTCAAAGATTTAAGCAAAGATCGGGAGTAGTCTGATTGGGCGGTAGCTTAGAGGATCAGTTCTGTCTCTAGAATTCTTGAAGATTGGTACCACAGAGGGAATTTTCCAACTATCAGGGAAACAAGATTCAGCAATGCATTTGTCGTATAGTTTGGACGGGACAGGGGCCAGCTCAGCAGAGCATTTCTTTATTACTATTACTGGTATAAGATCAGGCCCACAGGCTTTGGAGGTGTCAAGGTTTTTTATGATGTTCCTAACCTGAGATGGAGTGATGACCAAGTTCTCAAGTGTGGCTTCAGTCCGCAATGGGAATTTAAAGAAGGGATTGTTTGCTGAGCCCAAAGTGGAGTTTAAGGCGAAACGCTGAGCAAGTAGTTCAGCCTTATCAGTTGCCGTGCAAACAACATCGTTGTGATTTATAGCGGGTGAATTGTCGATTGTCCATTGTTCATCACACTATTGTAGACTTTCCAGAAATCACGAGTACCTAGTTTCTGTGACTGAATGCGTTTTTGGTTATCTCTGTATAACTTCTCTTTGCTTCATATATCACTACTTTGCAATCATTTCTTGCCTCTAGAAATTTCTGTCTATTCGCAGTTGACTTATGGCGGCCGAATTTTCGGAATACCTTTTGCCTCTCAGCAATCGCAGCTGCACATTCTGAGGTGAACCATTGATGAGAGTGCGGTTTGCTGAAGAATTTTCGCGTGGAGACATAAGCATCAATGTCTGCTTTGACCCATTCGGTTAGCTCATTTGCACACTGATCAGCAGGGAGTGAGAATGTTTCACCCCATGGGGCGTCGCTGCAGTGATCCCTGAGGGATCCAAAATCAGCCTGCTCATAGTTTCTCGTCGTTTTGAGCAACGGCTCTTCAGCTTTTGGACGAGTTTTTAAGGTGATAAGTATCATTACCACAACGTTATCAGAGTTCTTGAGCGGGCTATGGGCATTCGCCACACAAGCCTCGGGTAGTGAGGTCAAGAACAGGTCGAGAAATGAGGGTTGCTGGTCTATAATTCTTACATTTCATATTATTTGAACTTCTCAAAAGAGTATCGATCTGGATTGTTTGCCATTTCGAGTTCCTGCCATGACGCAACTTCGTGTACACGTCAGCTTAACCTCCAACTTAAACTGTCACGGAAATTTTCATTTTTGTTACTTAATCTAACCATACGTTTTTAATACACTCACGAAAAGATATTGCTACACAAATACATGAAAAAAAACTTTTCTGCAATTTTTCTATACACCTATATATTTTCTCTTTCGCATCTCACAAAAATAAATGTTATTGTCGAACGTACCACACCGTTTCCCTTTCATCGTTACATTCGCTTTCTGATTCAGAAGATATTGTTTGTTCATACTCTCTCTCTCTCTCTCTCTCTCTCTCTCTCT
>OY744519.1:102612527-102617527 GCA_963556195.1 Sepiola atlantica
GTATTTAAAAATCAAATACAGTAAACACGAATAGTTTTTTTTAATTCTGGAAAATAAAAAGTTTACCTAAACTAAATTCGTTATAATGTGTGCGTGTGCGTGTGCGTGTGCGTGTTTTTAAATAGTAATTTTAAATCAATTATTATTTTAATTAAACAATTTGATTCAGTGAATTTGTGTTTTAAAACGTAATGGATAATAAAATTAAGCAAATAAACAAACTCAGAACGTTTTAATAAATATCAGAGCACAAGTAGCACGGTAAATGCCAGCGTTTTGTTTACATTTTAAATAACGCGCCGTCTTGCGTCCATACTAAATAATCGGAGGGAGGGAACCAATTCAAATGATTAACGCTGGCTGTTTAATCAGTTTCGTCATAGATATATTAACTACGTAACTCATAAATAATTGGAGGGAGGGAACCAATTCAATGGATTAACGCTGGCTGTTTAATCAATTTCGACATAATCAGTTTCGACGTAACTCATTTCATGTATGTATATATATATATATATAAATAATAAAAGGAATAATTATAATTTGTAAGTAAGATTATTAGCGAGCAAAATAGCGTAAATACATGTGGAAATATGAAGAAAACAATCATAAGTGTATATTCGCGAATACTAATTTATTAGAAGTTTAAAAGCAATTAATTATGTAAATTAAGAAATGCGCATAGTGTTTACGGCGGTTTTTGTAGTAGTATATAAGGAAGCTGGCGGATTAATTCAATAGTAATATTACTTTATAGAAATGTGATACTTAGAAGTCAATACAATGCAGAGGTGTGACGGATAGACACAAGTTGGAGCAAATAAGACATATAATGGTGGAACAAATGAAATAGTTTCACCCTTAATATAATATTACTCTGATGGAGTTTCGGCTTCAGACAGACAGACAGATACATAATCTCCATTATATATATATATATATATATATATATATATATATATATATATATATATAAGTGTTTTAAGGTTCATATTTTTTTAAGAAGCATCTATTGTTTAATTTAATAAGAAATAGGTAAAATAAATACCTTTTGAAGCATTAAAGATGCGATATCAATTTTTTTTTTTAAAGAAAAATAATAAATCGAAACCGATTTTTTTTTTTATTATAAACTAGCATTTTTTTTTGTTGTTAGTTTTAAGTGATACAGATATTTCGCCAAAAACTTGGCATCATCGGTGTGTAATATATCCTGATGTCATCGGATTTGTATTTTTTTTCTACCGGCTTTTGTTGTTCCAGCCGGGCCAAAGGGGTTAGCTGTTGTTTCCCCACTTTCAAATATGAGATCGTGAATGCGCACGTGATTTGTATAAGTGTTTTAAGGTTCATATTTTTTTTGCTTCAAAAGGTATTTATTTTACCTATTTCTTATTATATATATATATATATATATATATATATATATATATATATATATATATATATATATATATTAGCCTGAATAGTCGTCCCAGAATTGACTCATAATTGAGAGATACTCTCGGGATCTTTCATAAGTGCCAGTGGTTCCACTAGAAAACAATTCCAAGCAACCAAAACCAGATTTAAAATTTTGGAGAAAAAAGAAAAAAGACAGCAAATCGAAACAAAATGAAAGGAAAAGAGTGGAAAGAAAAAAAAGAAAAATCAGCCTAAAAATAGAAGAAGAAGAAGAAGAAGAAGAAGAAGAAGAAGAAGAAGAAGAAGAAGACCTGTCAACCCTAACCCTACGTCTTTTTAGAATATTTTGTTTTCTCGTATAAATATTAAAGAATATTTACAACCAATCGTAATCCCTACGAAAAACCTAATTAGGGAGTAGATTATCAGAAACTAATGCACGTAAATTACGCTTTTATCAAAGTGTAATGCCTGTTCTGTGTTGTACAGGGTTGAAAATTTCCCTCTAAACTGGAGCAATCTTTACAGGTAAATATTATCGGACAACGTGGCGTTCATAAATGGCCACAATCCACATTAAGCTCGACCTCGTATCACATCCAGTCCACGTGAGGAGGAGTAAATAAATTACGAATAATATGCTTAGAACAGTTCTTGCTTATCGAAGATACATCGACGGAAAAATTCATACATTTTTATCGAGTATTTTTCACATGATGTGGACAGTCTGTTGGATAATTATTATTTCGATTCTTTGTTAACGTTTACTGTTCGTCTAAATCAATTAAATGCATTTTCTTTCTATTTGTTTGTTATTGGAATTAATATGACACTCACAGGTTGGTCAGCGAGTTTGTCTTCCATTGTCCTTTTAAGAGTCGCGTGGATTGGCCCAATGAGTATAAAATCGACTTTACAATCTAGTGAGAGATGGTCTCTTCATTTTTCCTAGGGCCCCTTTCGCAAAGAAGAGGCGTTTTTACTCTTGCTCTACTCTATCGGTATTTCTATTGTAAGTGCTCGACTGATCTCCAATCTCTGGTTCTACCACCCTCCCCCATAAAACATTCTAAGCAAGAACTCGTTTCGCTACCAACATTGCAAACAACTCTCCTTTCTTCGTCTGTGTACTTAAAATCAAACGAAACTTCAATGAACAGAGTTTCTTTCAAAAAAACTTACCATATGTGGAACACGGTACAACGGGACTGCCTCCCTACAGACTACAACATGGTTGTTTTCAAGTCCGATTCAACGAATATCTGTCAAGTAGTCATCTGAATTAATATAAACATCGTTCTCAATCCTTTCATCCAACTGACAATATAATTAACCTTTATCCTCGAGTGGCTTTTTGCCTTGGGAACTGATGAACTATGAGTATAAGAAAGTATACCCTATCACTTCTCCCTTACGGATCATGTGAGCCAGCCCATGTAAACCCAAACGCTTGGGACACTCGTCTCTTTATTCCCTTTTCCTTATTATTTTTGACATCTGTTGACGGTTGATTGCATTATGACACAAGCCCTAGACGGCAGTCGCAAGCAAAGCCAATCCTCCTACAACACAAAGAGCAAGTAACTGTTGAGGCCTAAGTGTATGCACCTGTTAACACTCTTCACGTAAAATAATTTCACGCGAATGCACGTATTCGCAAATTCTTGTTCTGTATATTTATCTTTTTATTGTTTGTATATCATTCGTGGTACTTCTGCAGTTTACAGATCGTGCTGAAATAATAACGTTATTAATTAGAAACCCATTCTTAACTTGGGGAAAAGGCTTTGTTAACTATTCTGTACTTGCACCTAATACTTTAATAAACAAATATACCGCAAAGATTGAAATTAACTTAAAAATTCTATCTAAAAAATAGCACGGTCCACTAACTGCAGAAGTACCTCATTCTTTATTGCTTGCTTAAGTAAAGTTGCTCAATTAATCTACATCGTTGTTGTTCTCTTTCTTCAAAAACTGTCGCTCCCAATTTAACATTCTGCGCGTATCTACAATTATAATTCCTATGTTTCCTCGAGAACTGAACTTTCTTCCTCGCGCTGTTTGACTCTTTGCATGTGGATGCAAAGCTTGTTGCATTACGGTTCCTATTTACCTTCTGCCCCACCAGAACGTATACTGCATTTAAGTCCTAGCCTGACAGTCTCATCTATTTTTCATGAGTTGCAAGCCAGTAAAAGTAAATGTGTTCGGCGATTTCAGTGTAACAGATGACAGGGGAGGGGGAGGTGGCAGCCATTGCAGAGCATCCTTCTTTTTACGATTTTACGCTGTTGGCCTCGTAATTAATAGAATGTGAAGAAAACTCTTTGCGTGGGAGAAGTGTGGAGAAAGTGCTCAAAATATAGGTGAGTTCAGACGCACTTAAATATGGCCAATTTCTCCCTTTTCAATCCTCTTTCCCCATTCTACAATTCATTTGACTTCTTTTCGACGGAAATTTACTACCCGGACAATCTGCATATATTTTTCACGGAATTTTTCTTTTCATTCACTGCGTTTTTTTAACAAAAATTCCTTTAATAATAATTTTCATATTTTTCAAATATTTGAACTTTGGTTTTTTCGAAAGCCAACTTATCCATCTGTATTTCTCCTCTGATGATAAGATTTCGATCTTTGAAAAGCCTTGGCTTAAGGAAAGAATAATAAACACTAGTTTATTACTGAATACACCTTGCATTGAACAATTGAAATAAATTTGGACAATCGTCGCATATTTATCACTCTTTTTTCTTCTATCTCTCTCTCTCTCTCTCTCTCTCTCTCTATATATATATATATATATATATATATATATATATATATATATATATATATATATATATATATATATATATGTTGATTGCTTTTTCTTGACAGAAGTTTGCTATCTCTTCATGTAATTGCTGTGCGGCCGTGCGCGCGTAAGTGATTCTTTGATCCAACTTCAATCTTACATCGACATTCACATATGTGACACAAAAACCCTTTTCTGGTAAGTGTGCCTGTATGTTAATTTTACTTCATGCGAAATTCTCAGAAATCAAGGGGCCCACTCCTGGGTCTAACACTTGATGTCTAATTGAGATACATTGATATTAGAGTATCCCATTAAAGTCCTCCTTTACCTGCCAAACCTTGAGTTAGCAAAGAAGTTAAGAAGATTAATTTTTCGTCTCCCAAATTGACCCGAGAACTATGTTATAATATATCTTTATTGTGGTCTATTGGTCTTACCGAATTCCAGGACAAGAATTAATCATGTCTGGTGGAGTATCCAGCTAAGTGCTGTTACTTCGGGTAACATTACTTGGAAAAATTTCATCATTCTTCGTATGAGCCAGTGTCTAGCCGTGTGAGGGGATCTTATTTGGGCTTCGAATACTATGTTATTTTGAATATTTGGTCAGGGTTTACTTGTAATGGAAGTATCCTCATATCATGTTGTCCTGACAAACCCTTGTACAGAGAGACCGAAGACACTCGAGAATGGTGTTTAGTAGGTAATTCAAACTGCTAACATTATTATGAATCCCAGAATGTCTTGTCAAGCCACTAAATTTGCTCATTAGACCACAAATATGGCAGCTTAG
>OY744519.1:102622527-102625027 GCA_963556195.1 Sepiola atlantica
TTGTGAATGTTTCACCGTCAATTAGTGAATGACTAAAGACAAATCAGAAGAAATGTGTCTGTACGCAGACTCTTTATGCAACAATATCTATACGTGACTGTGTTACAATTGCATATGGAAAGAAAATTTCATTTTGTAGGTAAATTAGGTAAAGAGGAATTTTCCATTAAGAAGTTTAGATTAGAATAAGAGCTGACGTGTTCAGAAAGTTGCGCAGCCAACAGGAAATCTCGAGGACACGTTAGTAAAATTATTCTTTTTTTTTTTTGCTTTGAGTCCCCGACACGAGCGGACGTGTTATTAATAAGGTGCCATCCTCTGCAAGGGTAATTAAGGGAAAGTAAAACGAAGAAGAATATAAAAATCCAAATCGAATTTATTTTTATTTTACAACAGCACAAGAATGCCACCATGTTTATTACAGCGATGGAAACACAAATCAACTACACTACGTCTACAGTGACGGCTATTAACAACAGCGAAAAAATAAGAGAAAGAAACAGAGTGACGTCACAACTGATTGAGCTGACTACCTACGACATGGGTAGGTGTTTACGAAACGTGTGTCAACGTGACAACAACCGGTAATCTGTTGGGGTTGAAAGAATTCCCCACGTAACGTTACAACCCACTTATTAGTGTTGTGGTAACGTTACATTTAGTGGGGCAAGGGTTACGCAATCTCCTACCGCACCCTCCTGAACCAGCATTGCTTGAGTGCTGTGGCAAGGAGAGTCCAGGACAATCTGGAAACAATGCCTGAATAATCAAAGAAAGGGTGATATTATTTCGCAGTTTTCCTTCTCCTGGACTAATTTCAAAACTACGGCTTCAGAATTTAGCCTACCCTACTATTTAATCCGTAGCTAGAGGGGGGATATATGGGCGCATACCTTTACTAATGTTATTAGTGCAGTAGCCTCAACAGCACTATAGTCCGGCTCGCCGATCTTAGAGTCCGCGGCTCTATCAATTACACCACACTGCTTCCTAAATGTACTTATAACATTATGATGACCCAAACACGGCTATGTAAAAAACAACGATAAAAAGATTAAGCAATAAACTGAGACACAGTTATGCAAAACACTAGATAGATAGATAGATAGATAGATAGATAGATAGATAGATAGATAGATAGATAGATAGATAGATAGATAGATAGATAGATAGATAGATGAACTAAGACAAGTTCAAGTAAAAAAAAGATAGATATGAATAAACTGAGATACGCTGAAACAATTGATGCCGTGCGTTTTTTGTCGCTGTCGGGCATTGTATCCACAGCTGTTGAGAGAATTTCCCGCCTCAACATGGTCAACAAGGAGGAGGTAAACAAAAACGGAGTTTACGGAGACTGCCCAGGGCGACAATAAAAATGGGGAAGATGGCGTCGATATCGGGAAAATTGGATAGCAGCCTGCAGGAAGAAGAGGGTAGATATATGGCAAAGGAATATTTTGGTTTCTTTGAATAATGATGTGTCGATATGAGATAGATAGCTACACGGATAGTCGTGAACATATATATATATATATATATATATATATATATATATATATATATATATATATATATATATATATATATATATAAAGAAAGAGTGATATAGATAGCAACAGACTGAGATAGATCGATCGATAGATATGTAGATAAGAACATACTGAAGTAGATAAATTGGTACATAAATAGATAAACTTGGATACGGCTACGTAAAGCACAAAGATAGTAAAAACAAAGATGGATAGATTGATAGATAAATATAGAGATAGCAATAAACTTAGACACAAGTATGCAAACACACACACACACACATATATATATATATATATATATATATATATATATGTTGGTGATTTTATTCCATCTTCTCTTGCAGGCAATTATTGTTGAATATAATAGACAACTTATGTCTGGATATCCTTTGGAAGGTTCTTTTTAATAGTCCGAATCAGAATCTTAGTTTTGAGGGTAATTGGCCGGTGTAATCTGCCATAGTTTTGATTTGTGACCAAAATACTTTCAGACCCATCCGGGTCCATCTTCAGGGGAATGGGGATAGTCCGGTACAGATCATGTGTTAGTATTATAGATGATTTTGGCGGGAATTATGTAATAAGTACGAAACTATTGTTAGCATTATAGACATTTTAGTATATTATTACTGGTATTAAAGTTAATTCAATATATATATTATATATATATATATATATATATATATATATATATATATATATATATATAATCTATATATATATACATATAATCTATATATATATATATAATCTATATATATATATATATTTATAATCTCTCTCTATATATATATATAATCTATATATATATATATAACATATATATAATATATATACTCTATATATATATAATATATATATAACGGCGAAGAAATACAAACGTTTGGGACATTTTGGGAGGGTAGAATGAGATTAAACAAATATAAAAACGAGAGAAAACGATTAAAAAGAAGTTAATTAATGTA
>OY744519.1:102633999-102638999 GCA_963556195.1 Sepiola atlantica
AGCAATATTTGGACTTGGTGTGTTAGAATGACAAAAGATTGAAAATTTCTATTTTCTATGTTGATTAAGTAAAGAGAAATTTTAGGAAAAATTCCAGTTGATAGACTAAAATTTTGAATTCTCCGTGGTAAGACTTATCCATATATATTTTTTGTAAAATACATATATATATTATTTCATACTCATGAGATGTTTAGGAACTCGATTTGAATATTTGAAATTCTCACTAATATGTTTTAAATATTTTGAATAGTAACGTGTGTGTGGGGGGGTGTAGTATGAAATGATACTAATGGCAAGTAAGCTACACAGAAACATTTATATTATAACTAACTAGTACTTACTCTAGCTACTAACCAATCAGATTCGTTGGCTTTTATGATCACCTTACTGTCTATTTATTTCGATCGGCTAATGGGTGTCACTTCTTTTGTTTGAGGGGGATTTTTGCGTTCCCCACTTTTAAATTGGTCAAATGAACGAAAAGTGACCTAACTCTGGTGCGTGCGAACTAAAACAATCTCTCTCTCTCTCTCTCTCTCTCTCTCTCTCTCTCTCTCTCTCTCTCTCTCTCTCTAGATAGATAGATAGATAGATAGATAGATAGATAGATAGATAGATAGATAGATAGATAGATAGATAGATATAAGGAACGAAAGGTAGAACGAAAGAATGGAAGAGAAACAAGATGCAAGTAACCGATCACCATGGAAGCGGATATTTCGAAAATACGGAACATATTTTATCTCCTTTGTTCTCTCTTTCCAAATATTTTCTTTCGGCCTTTTAATGCAATTCTAACAAGACACAGCATTGTGATATCCACACGTGCGCCCGCGGCCAGAATACATTGATAAGGTTTCTCACCTTTGATGAAAACCACAAAAATGACTGTCAATAAAAATCCTATTTTGTCAAGTATGTCAAAGGCAAACAAAATGATTAGAAATTGCATTTCAATGGCGACCAATGTTATTGTTAGAATATTTAAGACTTTAATAAGACCTTATATAGGAGGAGTGTAATCAATACTGAGCACCAATGGCCCGGCATGAGAATATGGTACATAATATTAGCAGGCGTACCAAGAAAAATAACTAAACTAATAAAAGGAATACAATATCTCCCTTGCAGCGTACTTGAGCAGAATAAGCATCCCATGGGCATGCCACCTTCAGAAATGTTTGCAAAAGTGATTTGAAGACCTTGAAAACTGATATCAGTTGACGAGAAACCTTGTTTCTTTCCGTACTAATGATGAGACGAATCCAATATTTTTCCCGATTCCGATACAATTACTGATTCTGATTCCGATTCTAAAATTGCCTAAAAGGTAGAATTCTATTTTTGGGGGTAGGGTGATTTAGCGGAGAGTCAGGATCTACTTTTAAGTGTAAATATAATTTGGTACGGCCTGAGAAACAGAAAGCATGGAGAGAATTCCAAAGGGAGTGGTTCGACGAAAAAAGCTATTAGATTAGAAAATCGTTCGGTATCTAGAGACCGATACCGAGAAGGGGTGTGAATTTGCTGCTAATCAAGTGGGTAGAGGGTCTTTACGTTGAGAGTGTTCTGGGTATCTTCAGAAAGTTTCTGAACAACCATATATATCCAAACACTACATGACAACGATTATCTTCTGAGTTCTGATCTGCAACTATCTTAACTTCTAATCCTTATATCTCACATGACTAAATCAATCAGATAAGTAAACCTAAGACGCACCAGTCGCATAGCTAATCGTTGCTTCTACAAATAGCATTTACATAGTAAATCGAATATATAAAATAAAGTCAGTCTTTTTTAGCGTTGCGTTGTCATCGATAACTTTCTTTCTACGAAATTAATATTAGATTATGTTTCGTCAGTTTTTCTCGTCGTGGATCGATGCAGCATGTTGTTGAGCAAAAATAAAATATAATTCGATTTAATCCCTTCCTCAAAATACTTTGTCTGTGTTAGAATTATTTTAAAATAGACACTACCTTAAAAAAGGAACGTAACTCTGTATTCGTCCATATAGAGTTACTTCCCTTTTATTAGAACAAAAAAATCTCTAGCGTTCCAAACACTTTCTCACACCTGAGGCTATTCTCTATCTCTACAAATCTACAATCAGGCCATGTATGTAGTACTGTTGTCCTATTTGGGTTGGTGAATCTCTGTCCTATTTTTAGGGTTCTTGATAAGGTACGGAAACGTATCTGTAATTTGATTGACCTGAACCTTTCTTATTCTCCGCACCCTCTCTCTCACAGACGTGATGTTGCTAGTCTCAGTCTTTTCTATAAATACTATTATGGCATGTGTTCTTCAGAATTGTGTTATCTATACCCTGCTTATTTGCTCCAGCTCGTGTGACTCGTTATTCTAGTGGTCTTCATTAATGCGCTGTTTTGATAACTCATTGTAATACAGCTTCCCATTCTAGTAGCTTCTTTCCAAGAACTGCAGGGTTGTGGAACTCTCTTCATGCTGACTGTTTTCCTCATACCTATAGCCTTCGTCTTTTCAAGACTAAAGCTTTTTTATGGAAATTGCTCCAGACAAGGCATGAGGCCACTTAATGTAAGGAGTTAAAATAAAATACTACTTCAAGGTTAAAAACTAGCCAACGATAAGTGTTAGATGGATAGATTCTCACTCAGGAAACAGCAATTATCCCCCCCTTTGTCAGAAACATCGCTCATGGAATGTGAGAACTAAAGGACAAAATAAATGAAGCGAGAGTTACGAGGCTGCCGAAAGTAAACCCAAGGTCCACTTTCTACTCTCCTTGTGGAACTCCTTTCCTACTGACTGTTTTCCTCCTATCTATAGCCTTGGTCTTTTCAAGGCGAAGGCCAATATGCATCTCTTATCGATAATCATATTTCGTTCTTGTTAGCTTCTTACATCAAGTGGTTTCATTTTCCAAAAGTCTACGAGACTTTATATGAAGTTCGATCGGTCTGTTCGTTTGTCACGCTTAGAAGAGGCACTGGGCGACTTGGCAACGAATGGGGATCCTGTGTACCCTCGCTTCCATATTAAACCCTATATCACCATTTTTATAATGTTCTTTAATTTTCACATTATAAAAAAAAGTAGACTACATATTCCGTCAGAAATGGCGAAGATAAATGTTACATATTTCGAAAATATCAATCGAACATTGATAAAATAAAGATGGGAAAAATAAACACACTGTTTTATCGTTTCAAATGCTACCACTTTTTCTCCTCTTCTTCCACTTTTTACTTCTTCTTTCCTCTTATTCTGCTACTCATTTTCTTCTTTCCTTTTACTCTGCTACTTATTTTCTTCTTTATTTACGTCATTTATCTATTTAAACCTTTTCTTATGCTGTTGCTACTACTTCTACTCCTTATATTCATCTCCTTCCACCATTTCTTGTCTCATTCGTCCTTCCTTGTATCTAAAATAATATCAAATGCGAAAGCAAGCAACCAAGATTTTCAGAGATTTAGTATTATATAGATTTTCATCACTAAACACAATTGAGTGGATGAATCTTTCGAATCCCGTTCTTGTCTAACAAGCTACCCGGATTGTATACACGTTTTGTGATGTTTTGGTGACTTTTAGCTTCTTTGGTGATTTTTTCATCTTTTAATGACTTTTTCTTATTATTTTGTGGCTTTTTCATTTTTATCGTGATTTTGTATTTTTTAGTTTCGCCTATTAATATTTTACGTGTGTTTTTTAATGGTTTTGTGACTTTTACATAGAATTGTTTTCAGTGATTTACCCTTCGCATTAAACGGATTGAAATGTCCCGCAAATGCTATTTTTCCGCAGTTAAAATTTAATTAAATGTTTCATTGATTGTTTAGTACACCTTACTGATAAAAAGTATATAATCTATGCGACCGGCTCTTATAATAGAATTCCCGTTACAAATATTACAAAAATTGTGGATGAGTGTTTCCTATGTTTTGGAAAAAAACCGTACCAAAAAAGTGCGAACATCCATTTCGTGACGCTCTTTAGTAAACCCACGTGGGTAGGGAACAAATTCAACCACGAGTCACGTTCCTGTGACTAATACAGTATATATACAGAGAGAGAGATTGTTTATTTATTATCTTATAAATTAATTATTTATAATATATATGTATATATATATATATATATATATATATATATATATATATATATATATATATATATATATAGAGAGAGAGAGAGAGAGAGAGAGAGAGAGAGAGGGGGGGGGGATATAGATATAAATATATATGAAAATCACATATAATGAAACTAAAGCTTATGTCTAGAATCCTTATTCCAATTTTGATCAAAATCCTTACCTGATTTTGATTCTAGAAAATGTCTAAAATTTAAGTTTTAGGCTGGTTTTAAGAAGAAATTTAAATTCAGGGAATCTTGCTTAATTGGTGTCTAATGACTATTGATCAAATTTAATGCAAATCTGAAATATTTGAATTTTGAAATGGGAGGGTGTGCCCATATTATGTCTTCTAAAAATGCCTTTAAAATATTCCAACGAAACTGAAGTTTGGAGAATATTTATTAATTGATGTCTTATACCTAGTGTAAAAATGTCACAAAAAATTGGAAGTATCTGAATCCCTCTTTGCCCCTTTGCATAAAACTGAATTAAACTAAAAGTTACCCACATCATCCACTGTTACGCATGGCAGTTGTGTTCCAAATTTAATAATGATCGGTTGACTAATTTAGGAGTGAATCCTATACATAGAAATATATAAACATATAGACATACTTAACTTTATATTAATAGAGATACCAGTATATGTTTTATCCTAATGGTGCGAGAGAACCTCGTAATGTCTCTAGCTTGTACGCAGGTGCTGGCGAACAGGTATGTCTTTCTGTTAACTTGGTCTCAGCCTTACACGATCTCATGCCCGCCTACGTGAATCATATGTTTCCTTTCACGTTTGAATTCTTTTCTCGCGTAGTTTTTTTTTTTTTTTTTGCAATTACAATCGATGTATACACCCACGCACTGTTCA
>OY744519.1:102651499-102713999 GCA_963556195.1 Sepiola atlantica
CGAGAAACAACACTTCCAGCTCAGAATCTTCGATCCACATTATATCAATATTCAAATGCTCATACCCTGTCCAATTCAGTATTGTCGTTAGTGGTTTATACCACGAATTCCTGAGAAAGACACTACTTCAAACTTTTAATAAAAACACAAATTCCCCCTATCACAACAGAACAAAATAATAAACATAAAACTATATCGCCATTGGCCTTATATTCACATAACTCGGTGTTCATAACCATAACGGAAATAGGGAATAGGGTTATAATCCCGCAGATAATTCTCACTCGATAATTGTAATGGACTGAGCCAATCCCCTCGACGTAAACGACAAAAAGTAGCCTGTACCGTATATGAAAATTGCATAGCGTCCAGGTGAATTGATAAAAAGGATTGAGAAATGAAATCAGAATTAACTGGAAAACGACAGGAGCGACGGTTTATTGTTAGACGATTGTCCCGGATTTTTCGTTTTATTTTGTGCGTTGCTTTCTTACAAGCTATTTCGGCGTCATGATTGGAGACAAGGTTGATCTGAAGCTTACACCAGAGTTTATTAGTTCGGACCCCAGCCAATCCATTATTGAATTGATTGAGAAGGCTGAGCCTGTGTGTCAGTTGTGCTCTGTAAAGAAAATAGAATGCATAATCCCTATGCGTTTGACAGGCGGCGCCTTTGCAGTGTACTAACAAAGGGAGATTTTGCCTCCATAAAGGAAGCTTTATTTACAACGTTTGCCCTGGACTCCTATGCGGTGTATGCGCAGTTTGTGGCACACTGCATTCACCCGGATGAAACCATAGATGTCTATCTTGCGGGTCTTTGGAAGCTTCTGTAGAATTCGATGGTATGACGGGTCGAGGCCTCAAAGCAGCCTTGGTTCATGGGTTGCCCGACCATGTCCAACAGATGTTATGAGCTTCCTCTCGAATGGAGGAAATGAGCATTTCTCACCTTCTGGCTCGAGCGAGAGCTATATTGAAAGATCACCCACCTGAACCCGCATTAATTACGGCAGCCGTGGAACCAATGCAAACCAAGTAAAGCCAGGCGAAGTACACCAGGATAAGGTGCTGCAAGTGCGATGAAATTAACCACTTAGCAAGGGCTCGGCGCAACAGACAGAGAACTCGAGGACCCCCAACTGCGGAGAAGTGGTGCACGTTGTTACCGATATGAAGGACTAGGCCACACTTTTCTGCATTGTGCGGGAACAGGTTTAGGGGACGACAGCTATGCGCTGGCTTCTTCCCCAGACAAGATGTGAATTCGGCGTTGCTAATTGTAAGAGTATTGATTTACTCCTCTCCATGAGTTAGGCACAAGGCCAGTTTTTATCTTACTCCCACAAGTAAGATGTGACCCAAGGTCGGGTCGGGAAAGTGGGGTTTAAAAATTGCCTGGGCTACCCCGTCGGCATTCCTCGGTAGGGGCGCCTCAGGCAGTAAGCAATAAACTTACTCCTCCCCAAAGAGGGGAGGCGGAGCCTGGGAGGGTAGACCTCCTAGAACTGCACAGGACAGACCCATAGACCGGCGTAAATCAAGCCCCGAAGGCCAAGACAATACCAGTCTATGGGGTGCAGTATCCATCGGAACAGATACTACACTTTGATCTTAGCCAAAAGGCCAAGAACATACGTTTTATTTATCTACCTCCCACAAGATAAGATGTGACACAAGGTCGGGAAAGTGGGATTAGATAAGCCAGCGCTCGAAAGGTGAGCACTCTGGCCATTTAAAAATTGCCTGGGCAGCCCCGTCGGCATTCCCCGGTAGGGGCGCCTCAAACAGTAAGCAATAAACTTACTCCTCCCCAAAGAGGGGAGGCAAAGCCTGGGAGGGTGCACCTCCTAGAACTGCACAGGACCGGCAACCCCCTATAGAACGGCGTAAATCCAGACCCAAAGGCCCGGGCAATACCGGTTTTAACGTGACGAAAGCAGACTATCGAGGTGAATTCTATTGCCGGGAGAACGCAGACATGTGGAGTTGGGTCCGTTAGCCTCCGACTGGAGAGTGGACGTGCAGTTGTAATTGAGGCCCTGGTAATGGCAGGGGACCCGCTTGGGTTCGAACTCTTGAAGGGGATAGACGCTATAAAAACTCTAGGCGGAGTATCCATCTTGAAGTCAGGGAAGGTTCTAATTCTTGACGAGCCAGTTTCTGTTTGCGCGGCTGCGCCAGCCCTCATCATTGAAAAGCCCGATTTTCGAACGAAGTTTGACCAACAACGAAATGAATGGAATGTGGCGTGGAAATGGGCAGAAGGCAAGGCTCCCGAAAAGCTGAAAACCCGTGCCATTGAGTATTCAATGCCGACAACAGTCAGGAAACTATTTGAGGAAGATGTCCAGCGATGGATCAAGAAAGGCTGGCTTGCTTCCTATGACGAACAAAAGCTGGGACCCCCAAGAAGGCTATTTCCATTGATGACTGTCGTCCAGCAGAATAAATCAAAAGTGCGCCCATTACAGGGCGCACTTTTGATCTAAACCCCCATGTAGATGTATATACTGCAGACGTTGATATTTGCGCCAACAAACTGAAGGAATAGAGACGCCGAGGATCAAATGTAGCGTTGCTGGATCTCCGATCGGCTTATCTTTAAGTGTGCATTGGTGAATCACTTTGATCCTACAAGACCGTTGTTTCCCAAGGTAAAAGGTACTGTTTAACGAGGTTGGGATTTGATTTGAATGTGGCTCCGCAAATAATGAGGTCCATTGTGAACACAGTCTTATCGCAAGACAACAACACCAAGAAGGCTACCCTGAATTACATCGATGATGTATATGTGGATGAAAGTGTCGCATCTGCAACCAGGGTTGCTGAACATTTGTCGCGCTTTGGACTGGTCAGCAAAACTACAAAGCGACCGGATGGGGCTCGGGTGCTTGGCTTAACTGCCTGGGGAGTAGACGATGCCCTGTTTTGGAAACGTGGGAATGAGCTGCCGGACGTCCCAGACACTATTACCAGAAGAAAACTGTTCTCTCTCTGTGGAAAGCTTGTTGGGCATCTTCCAGTATGCGGCTGGCTGCGAGTAGCGAATAGTGTCATCAAGCGAATGGCGAGCGCGGAGACAGAAGGGTGGGACGATCAAACCGAGGATATCCCATTAAGACGTATGCTAACCGAGACTGTTAATAGAGTGAGTGAGGCTGACCCATGCAAAGGTAAATGGTGAGTCACTGGTGACGAGCTTGATGTGTGTGTTGACGCTAGTACTTTGGTCACAGGCGTCCTGCTCAAATCGCATGGGACCGCGATTGAAGATGCGTGTTGGATGCGGTCAGAATCAGACACACGACACATAAACCTTACGGAGTTATATGGCATTCTAAAAGGAGTAAATCTGGCTATACACTGGGAGACCAAATCCTTACACCTGAAGACTGGCGTATGTGTTTACCGATGACTTTTTAACACGTTGACTAACAAATCCAGAGTGAGCACTAATTCTGATAGTTAAATGCTTATCAGAAGACGCTTGTAAACCTTTTCAGAAATTGTCAAAGAGTACGCACTGGTGGTAGACGTTGTGCTCGTTAGGTCAAGTCAAAATAAAAGCGATAAAATCACTTGAGTCCCGCAGAGGTGGTTGCAAGCAATAAGAAAGGAAACAGAGCCTGTTTCGCAAATATGTGCCGCCGCCAATAACAGCATGGAGCCGAGCCAAATATTACAGATTAATTTGAACAGCGGTCATCCTAGAGTGAAACGAACAAATTACTTCGTCAGGTACGACAAAGAGGGCTGTGAAATCTGCAATTGTATCCTGTTGCGAATGTCTGTCTACTGATCCTGTACCGATACGATGGCAACATGGGGAGCTTGAATCATCCACCGTATGATAAAGGTTGGGTATGGATGTTACTCACTATGGGGGTGTTCACTACCTAATCCTCATCCATTGCGGGCCTACCGGATTTACCATTCGGCGATACGTTGTCTCAGCTATGTTTTCTTTAAGAGGGGTCCACCCGAAGAAATGTTGACAACGGTACGGCTTTTAGTAGCAATAGGTTCAGAATGTTTGCTGGGGTGTCCGATTACTTTTTCGGTGTGCATATGCACCGTAAGGAAATAGTATTGTCGAGAGGACCCATAGATCTATGAAAAGAATTGTCGCTAAGAAGGGATGCACTGCTGAAGAGGCGGTTTATTGGTACAATATCACGCCAAAAGACGATGTCCATAGTGCGACGGCCCCGGCGAATGCTCTGTACAAGTATGAAGTCCGGGTGAAAGATATCGATGAAGCCCTTCCGTTGCTACCAGGATACAAGCATGAAATTTATGAACTGGGGGGGCGTTGTGCTTGTGGGGGGCCGGCCTAACAGGTGCACGAGTGAATGGAGAACGTGAACTGTGGCGAAGGTGGTGAGTCCCCAAACGGTATGTGTGGACGGAGTGCCTCGCCCGTATCCTCGGATGGTGATCATTCCGAAGACTGTGGAAGTGCAGCATCAAGCGATGGCAAATTGTGTGTGCCGGTGATGAATGACGAGGTCGATAGCTCAGTCGATGATGGCCTTAATCGGTTGGGCGACAGTGACGACAGCGACAGTGACGACAGCGACGACAATAACGAAGATCAACATGTCTCGGTAAGACCCCCTCAAGAAGCGACTGAATTAGTTGCGCCACGTCTCAGAAGGAGCCACAGACGAATAAAGCCGCCTCGCAGTTCCTCCGTGTGTGATGAGAACACGGGAAGTGTAATAGACTGAGCCAACCCCCCGACATAAACGACAAAATGTAGCCTGTACCGTGCATGAAATTTGCATAGCGTCCAAGTTAATTGTTAAAAAGAAAGGATTTAGAAATAAAATCAGAATTAACTGAAAAGCGGCAAGAACGACGGGTTTGTTTTTTTTTTCGTTTAGTTTTTTGCGTTGCTTTTTTACAATAATTATACTTAAAAAAATATGTAACCACATTTTTTATACAAATAAAAAATAAGATAATCTAAACATATTTCAACGACACCTAACCAACTTCCCCCCTCTCCGCAAAAAAAAAACAACATTTGACAGTCTAATTTCTAGAATACACATACCTAGCATAGGGGTGATCGCATTTCCTGTTTTCCTTTCTTTCTTTTTTACTTTCTTTTACTTTTTTTCTCTAATTATTCCCGACGAAAAACGCAGGGCATTTAAAATATATAATAACAAAACCTATTAAAACAACATATATTTAGAATCAAACTAGACAAGTCAGATGGAAATTGCCATTTAGAAGCTCGATATTTCCTTTAGAGTTAGTAGAGCTTAATTATATATGTTAAACATTTTTCATCCTATTTGAAAAAACTTTAGACGAACAAGTATATTACGTACGTTTCTAGAATTTTAATTGTGTTTACAATTGACTCATCATTCCGAAATTGGATTAAAATGACATTATATATTCACTTATATATAATGTTATAAATTGTGTAACATATATATATGTGTAACATATATATATATATATATATATATATATATATATATATATATATATATATATATATTATGTAAACATTTGTTTTCGCTTATGCACCGGTGATGTCACCTCATCGGAGCTAAACATGATTACGAAAATAAATTCGGACAATGGGTAAATAAGAAAAATAAAGCAGAAATCAGAAGAAAAATAAAAACGAAAACAACATCAACGCAGATTACAAGTCACGCTTGTGGCAACTAAGAGAAAAAAAACTCAAATAAATGAACTTCCTTCGATGATGCCAAAAGTGACGCTTTCCACATGTATTTGCCCTCGATCCCTTCTATTTTTTGCTGATATTAAATTTCTAAACTGTTTTTGTTTTTTTACAGAATACGGGTTAAATAACCTTGTTCGGTTTAAGATTTGAATATGTGGCTTATAACCCGCATTGCTGTTGTTGTTTTGTTTTTTTGTTCTGATTTCTGTTTCATTTTTCTTATCCACCGATTGTCAGAATTTATTTTCATAATCATTTTGAGCTCCGAGTAGGTGACATCATCAAAACGCGACAGCAGATGCGTAAGCCAAAACAAATGTTTGCATAATAAATATGTATTGTACACTTTTGAAAAAAATGTTTGTTTAAAATTTATTTAATATATCTGAACTTGTTTTATTAATAAATAAATATATATATATATGTGTGTGTGTGTGTGTGTGTGTGTGTGTGTGTGTGTGTGTGTGTGTGTGTGTGTGTGTGTGTGTGTGTGTGTGTGTGTGTGTGTGTGTGTGCGTGTGTGCGTGGATGAGGACATTAGTCCGGAAGACATTTAATATATAAATAAATTAAAAAATGAATAATCGCTGGTGGCAGTTATGTAGACAGACTGTGACCTTTGACCGCATTTCTAGAATTTCTCCAGGTGGATCGATTTGTCAATACCACGAGGCAGAGAACAATCAAGTGTACCTTTGGATCCAGCCATGGATCAATTTGTAACTCCTGGCGTGAGTAGTAATTACAGTCCACCCCACCAGCAACACCGCACCTTATTCGGTAACAAGTCGTTATTATCCCCCATCTATACTTGATTATCAAAGTGGGATTACCTTAATCCGAGCAACTCGTAATCATCCTTGCATCAACCTTCACTAACCTATATCTTCATGCCTTCTTTTCTGTCATCTGTTCTACATCAACAATATATATATATATATATATATATATATATATATATATATATATATATGTGTGGGGGGGTGTTTAGACAGCATTTTCGCTTTACGAAAAATATCGTTCCATAATAATATAATTGTCGCCAAAACTACACATTAATATCAACACCATTGTCTTCACCTGATTCCCCTTAAGATGGACCCGGATGGGCTCTAAAATACTTGGGAGACCAATGGTTATGGCAGATTCACCGGCTAATTCCCGACAGAAACAAAAACCCTAGTACGGCTAATGGAAAGGGTCTTCACAATATATCCAGACATAAGTTGTCTGTCATATTCAACGATATATATATATATATATGTGTGTGTGTGTGTGTGTGTGTGTGTGTGTGTGTGTGTGTGTGTGTGTGTGTGTGTGTGTGTGTGTGTGTGTGTGTGTGTGTGTGTGTGTGTGTGTGTGTGTGTGTGTGTGTGAAAAAGACAAACGGAAAACAGATTTAAATACAGGAGAAAAACAAAAAACGAGAGATTTGACCGGTTTCGTTCGTATCAACGAACGTCTTCAGAAAAAGTAAAGATTTGAAAAAAATTATTTCGATAGCGGCACAGACATAGGAAAGGAGATAAAACGCAACAGGGAGATGTGATTGGTCCATACGAGAGATTTTAACAAGTGTTAGAGATATTTTTGGCAAGTAGGCGATATTTTTTCTCTTTTTTCTGAAGGCGTTCGTTGATACGAACGAAACCGGTCAAATCTCTCGTTTCTAGTTTTTCTTCTGTATTTAAATCTTTTTTGCACACATTTGGTCTATCTCGGCATTTCATTTTCATGACATATCGTGCATTTTACTAATTATATATATATATATATATATATATATATATATATATATATATATATATATATATATATATATATATATAAGTTATGTATGCGTATATGTTTATATATTTATATTTACAGGATTCACACCTAAACTAATTCGCCGATCATTATGAATTTTGGAATACATCTGCTAGGCGTAAGAATAGACAAGGTGGGCTACATTTAGTTTAATTTCGTTTTATGCAAAGAGGGGGTGGAATCTCGTCGTGAAAATTCACAAACCTCCAATCTTTATGAAATTTTTTAAATAGATATTAGATGTCAATTAAAAAATCTCCCACAAATTTCAGTTTCTTTAGAGTAGGGTTTTGAGCGGTATAATATGGGCACAATCTCCCACTTGAAAATTCAAATATTTCAGATTTACATTAAATTTAATCCACAGCCATTAAACACTAATTAAGCAAGATTCCTTGAATTTCAATTTCTTCTCAAGAACCCTAAAGCTTAAGCCTTAAATTATTTTTTTTTTTTGCTTTATTTAAATCGCATTTGTCTTGCATCATAACTCGCGGAAGCTAGTTAACATTTTCAATTACTAATTGTTAATTAGCCTGACGAATACCTTTAGAGAATTAAACATTTCTGTGTAGCTTGCTTGTCATAAGTAAATGCTGAAAATAAAAATATATACATAATATAATATATACATAATATAATATATTATAATATATATATATATATATATATATATATATATATATATATATATATATATATGGGGGGGGAGAAAGGAAAAACCAAGAGATATTTTTTATATATTCATCAACGTTTCGTCTTTATTGTAAGACTTCCTCGGCTACTACTTTTCCTTATCAACACACTATGTCAGCCCAATATTTCGATGTACTTGCATGACATTTTTCTTAAAATTATCATCCTGAGGAAGTCTTATAATAAAGACGAAACGTTGATGAATATATAAAAAAATATCTCTTGGTTTTTCCTTTTTCATTTCCCATTACGTCGGATTACTCTCATATATATATTAATGTTTCGGTAAACTATTTAGAGCAATAAAGGTTTGTTTTGCCTGCGCAAGTAGGGAGAGGATTTGTGATGACTGCACTTATTATAAGTATTTCTTAATTAACGTATTCTCTTAAATTATATATATATTTTTAATCCTTTTTTGCAATGAACCTTAATTTAACCTATAGACTAACCTATATATATCTCTCATATCTCACACTGTCACTTTCAGTTCTGTTTTATTTCATTTAATTATTATTAATTATTATTATTTTGTTATAACTATCATTATTATTATATTTAATTTTATTTACTTTATTGTATTATCTCAATTTTATCAGTATCTTTATTATGTCTTATCTTATTTCATTTCATTTTATTTTATTTATTTGAATTTTAATTTACTTTAACTTACTTTGTTTAATTTATTTACTGTATTTATTTTATTTATTTATTTATTTACACTACATATATTTTTTATTATAATCATTAACACGAGGACTATTATTTTAGCTATTGTTTTGTTATTATTATTGTTAAATGTTATTACTTGAAATTTGTCACTAATCCTACTTCTACCTAGGGTATTTATAGAACTGCAAATTATTTTAGATGATTAAATTTTAAATTCTCATTGGATATTTTTAATTTTTAAACTTTAAATTTTAATTTCATTTTTTTTATTTTTTAATTGTCCATCTTAATAATTTTTTAGTAGTAAATTTTCTTAACAATCTTAACCTTTCAATTTTTTAAATTTTCTATTTTATTTCTATTATGAGTAGTTTTTGATAGTGCTTCTTGCAAGCGCTATATTAACTGAATCTCTCCACCATTGATAAATAGCAATTTGAACTATTAACAACCTTTTTCACGGTATATGATTATATATGTGCATAATTCTCTATAGGGAGTGAATCTTCCTTCTAGTTGTTGTTTTTATATAAAAAGATAAATGTTTTTTCTTTTTCCTTGAAAAGTGTTTGTCCTTACCTGTAATCAAACATCCGTTTTTCCACTTTAAGTTAGTTGTATATCCGTATTGAGTGAATAGAATAAGAATCTTTATAGTATAGATAGCTTGCATTTAGAATCGCCATCTTGATTTACTTATTGGAATGGGGAAATTGTATTGAGTTGGGACCTAATGTTTTCTCTTCTTAATTTCAACTTTCACTTTTAAGACTGCAAAATAAATAGGGTTTTTGGGGGGAGGGGGGAGGGGAACTATGGATAATCTAGCAACTTACACCAAGAAATAAGAATGAATATTACGGGTAAAAATAGGAGGGTATTTTTTCTTTTCTTTAATAAAAGTAAGTGAAATACAGGTGGGCATAACTCCATTCTTTCTTTTGTAGAATTACGTTCCTTGGAGTCACTTTGTTTACAGAGTCATTAGAAGAAAAAATATTACGACTTATATAATCATAATTTTATTAAAATAAATAATAAAGTTAAAATTTTAGGATTAAATTTAATTATCTATAATATTGTTTTTTGTTAGAATTAATTCTATTTGTCATAGATCACATATATAGCGGGGGTTGTTTTTTTACCGTAGTGTGGTTGATAAAATATGACATGACAAATTTCTATTTCATCTGGTAACTCTTCCATACTGGCTCGTATTTTCGTATCCAATAAAATCTAACACTTTATAAACATCACTATTATTTAAATTTAGGGCTAATAATATTTTATCAACCGACATTTCCAATTTTTATCGAGGTTTTGTCCAGTTTTGACTTCTTAATCGAAACATGACGATCTCAGCTCTGCTTGCTTGGTTCCCAGATGGCCGCCTGAAAATAAGATTACGCTGTGTCAGATGGTTGGGGGATTTTTCTATGATTGTCATCTTCTACAGTGAGTTATTTTTCGTTTGTTTTTTTTACTGGCTGTTCTTCTCACTTTTCTTGCCCACTTTTCCTCCCGTTTAGTGTTGGAATAATGCGCTTGTTTGTTTTTTATTATTGATTAATCATCTCTGAAGAGCATTTGGTAGACCAAATACTACTTTTTTCTTATCGGGTTGCAAAACGCACGTAAGACAGAAAGATAAATGTAGATATTCGCCGAAATGAAGTGATAAAATTAATTAAAAATTATGATTGTAGTTTGATTTATTTATTTCTTTTGGTAATTGGAATGCAACAAACTAGTAATATATATATATATATATATATATATATATATATATATATATATATATATATATATATATATATATATACTAGCAGGACTACCCGGAGTTACCCGGTGCTATATAAAACAAAATATAAAGGTTAAAATTGTGTAACATTCTTTATATTAAAACTTCTATCTCTCTACCTATCTAAATTCGTCTCTCTACATTTCTCTATTTCTGCCTTCCCCATTTTTCTACATCCTTCTCCCCCATCTCTTAAATTAAGATATTCGTTTCAAAAGACAGACAGGCAAACACACACAACCACAGTGTCCATTATATTATGAGTTGATATATCAGGAGAAGATATGGTGTGATTGCGAAACCCTAGTTTCACAATAAACTCTCACCTTACTATTATTATACTATATAGATGTTCAATGCGTGTAAAAGGTGATAACGTACGTATGAACATGAAATGCCTGTGAAAGATGATAACGTACGTACGAACATGAAATGCCTTAGCGTATTATTATATAGATTTTTAATGTGTGTGAAAGGTGATAACGTACGTACGAACATGAAATGCCTTATCGTATTATTATTAATGTTCATGAAAGTTGAAAACAGCCAAATATAATTAAGGGTGCCTCCAGAGAACTACTCAAAACCACCCTTTTCGAGTGTTTTGCCACCCTCCATTCGAAGTAAAAAGACGTTAAGAAACGTTAAATAAAATTTTAAAAATATTTTCGAAAGTAATGACTCAGCATTTTCAAATTATTACATAATTACATTGAAATTTGATGAAAAATTACTGAAAAAGTCGACCCCTTCCCTACCGGAATCTGTCCCATAGCTGCCTTAGAGGTGCATTTAGAGATTCCATTATCTTCCTCTGTTAATTTTACGTAAGAATACACTTTTAGATTTTATCTAGATTCCCTGTTAAGCTTCGAGCGACAAAGGGGGCAAACACACTTTCTTTCTTCCAATTAACTGTCTCCCCTTCCCTCCTCAGTTATATTCCCCTTCTTGCCACTCTCAGCGCGACTCTTTTGGCGCTAAAAGCAGCTTTTACCCCAACACCGTCTCCACGCCAGTTGAAACGGTGACCGTTTCACACACACAACCAACCTCTTTTTCAACTGGCGGAGAAATGGAAGGGGAAGGAACCGCCACAACCACTGACAACGATGCAGAAGCCTGCAGCGGTTCCCAACGCCCAGGGCGGCTTCCATAGATGTTGAATACCCCAGCCTGGGGGCGGATCCCCTAGAGGGTGACTCCCCCAACAAATAACTTTGTAAAAAGATGACGGGGCATGCTACCCGGAGAAGGACAAAGCACAAACAGGGGCTGTTCCCCTAGAGAGTGACCCCTATGGCCAGAGCTCCCACAGCATGAGAGCAGAAAAGAGAAAAAGGGAAGTAACACCCAATGCGGTGATGTCCTCTGTGACGTAGGCTAGAGCAGCTGGTTGCTAAGTCAGGGTTACGGAGCGCAAGGTATTGGTTGCCTTGAAGAAGGTCGTTTGCAACAAATCGCCGGTACGTGATGGTTTGTCCTACGAATGGTATTTGAGGCTGTCGCATATGTTTCTACGGATTCTGACGGATGTGTTCAACCATTGGTTTGACGAAGGTTCTATTCCGGTTCAAGTCACCATAAAAGTGATAACATTGCTAGAGAAGCGGGACAGGCATGGTGGGAAAAACAAGACGGTTACAGGCCCATAACTCTGCTAAACACGGAGTTACAGATTTAAGGCAAAGATTTTATCAAACCGGTTGCAGGGTGTAATCGGAGAGTTGATCGAACTCGAACAGAACTACGTTGTAAAGTGGATATCGATTCAGAACAACTTGCATCTGATTTATATGATCTTAGAGAGAATAGAAGACAACGCGGAAGCCGCGCTGATCAACTTGGATTAGTCCAAAGCTTTTGACGTGGTCAACCATCGCTTCTTAGCATATGTTTTAGAAACTTCCGCAAATGGATATATCGCTCGCCAATGGCAGTTGTGCGGGTAAACGGAAAGCATTCACAATCTTTCGTTATATCCCGGTCGGTGCGCAAGGGTTATCCACTGTCGTCTCTGCTCTACATATTTGCGTTGGATCCGCTACTTTGCAAGCAAAAGAGGTGGGGGAGCAAGTTCGGCTCTCCGAGGAATCTATTTGCCTCGCGGGGAGCGAGTCAGTGTTTTTTTGCGTTCGCCAATGACATCATCATCATTTTCTCATGCTTCTGAGACATCGAGATGGTGAAAGAGGCACTCACACATTACGAAACAATGCGGTTGGGTGCCTGGAGCGGTAATACCACCCTTCCGGCTCCTTTCTGTTGGACAGATAGCCCGATTCAGATCCTCGGCATGTGGTTCGAACCGGGCCTCCAGCTCGAGAGGAATTGGTTAGAGTCGGTTAACACTTAGCTTCGAATGAAACTCTCCTTAAAGGGTAGAGCTGAGGCATGCACCACTAACGTCTTTTGTCTCATCCTTTACAAACTGGCTGTACTTCCCCTGTCTGCGAACCGCCTAAAGGTCCTCTGGCATCTTCTGTCCTCGCTTCTCTGGGACAGTGGAGGGGGCACTTGGTTCGCAGACAGGTCTCTATTCAATGTCTGCATGAGGGATTCCGACTTGATGTGCCATTGACACGCCGAGAGACTGTCTTTCCTCGGTCGAATTTTGACAGAGGAATCTGCATGAAACCCCGTAGTCGATATCGCCTTTCCTGATTTCATTCTCGCCCATTCGGTCGAGGGCCGTCGTAGGTCGAGGGGCGAATCTCAGTTCTCAGTTCAGAGAGTGCCGAGCCGCGCTCAAAAAGCTTCCTCGGTCTTCTAGAAAAGAATTCCACAGAGAATTGATAAGTGTGTGTGTGGGCGGGGTGGGGGGGGATTCTGGCGGTCCGTTTGTCGGGCAGTTAGGGTGGTTGGAGGAGAGGATCCGATCTAAATGGTGTTAGGCGCCAGATACGAGTCATCTCAACAACTCTGAGTTCTCTCTGGCGACTGACCAGGAACGCGTAACCCCTCAATTTCATACAACAGTTCCGAAATGAGGAATTCGCACTATTGTTCCCGCTGCGACACGCTTGAAGAAGAAACGTCTGAGCATGCTTTTTTCGAATGCCGCGAACTCCGGCGGTGTGGGGGTATGGAAACGAGGTGACGGCTCGTATTGATCCCGAGCAGCCTCTGCCGTTAAACGTATCCCACGTAATTGACAACGTCGGGCCGGCGTTGGATAAAGAGAGGCGGAAGTGCGAATGGTGGTGTGAATGTCGCGTCTGAGAGAAGACCAAGAGGTTGAATCTTTTGCTGATCAGGATCTGACTGCGTTCTTCAAACACCAGCTGAAGGTCAAGATCATATATGATAGAAAAAGATTACATTCCTAGGTTTGAAAAAAAAGGTGGATAAAAGTAGCGAACTTGTGTGTACGAAAAGGGGTCAAGTATGACTACGTGTTCCTTGCCTGAGCATGGCGCACGCGGTTCCTGGTTCTGTCGATTCCCAGCCCTACGGGTAAATTTAGCCTCTTAGCTAGTCGGTAATAAAAATCTTTCAAGATGCCCACTCCCCACTTTCAATTTTTTGTCTTCGGCCTCCCCCAAATTGTATTTATCTTGGTAGGACACCACCCTTTCTCCAACTCCATCCCCTGTTTTCTTTTCTGTCCCACTTAGATCTCACTCCCATTTAGAGAACGGCCTGCTTGTTTTCGGTTCTGAACAACCGGAAAACAGTGTGCGGTCTATTATTTAAAAAGGGTTTGAACGATCTTACTAAAAATCTTTTTTTGCTTTTTGTTCTGAACCCACTCCCTGTTTTATACCAATGAAATCTTTGCATGTAAATATATTTATTAAAAAAATAAAATTTCCAAATATTTTGGGTTATCTTAAGTCGGACTGTCTTTAGTGTAAATATGGTATTGTGGTGACTGGGACGATTCTAGTTAAGAGTAGGATAGGCATATTTATCCCTTTAGACAAAGGATGACCAACGACACCCATTTTCCCTACACTTTTGATGGCCTTGTGCCTAATTTGTTTTAAATATATATTTTTTTATATTTTCTGTAAATAAATAGTTCAAAGTGTAGTATCTGTTCTCAGCATCTCAGCAACATCAGACGTTTTACTATCGACGAAAATATTACATATATATATATATATAGATATATATATATATATATATATATATATATATATATATATATATATATATATATATATATATATATATATATATGAGAAAATATGACAATGCAAAGTTACAACTGTCTATTACAGAATATTAATTTATTAAAAGCTGTTTATGAAATAAATATGCAAATTAAGTAGACCTAAAAATATTTGGGGTGTTTGCAGTTTACTATATATACGGTATTTCGTAAAGTAATTTTGTATCATATAATTAAATAAGCACAACTAGTTTTGATGCTAATATATCTCTCCTTTTCTCTGTCTCTCTCTCACACTCTCCTTCTCTCTCTCTCTCTCCTTCTCTCTCTCTCTCTCTCTCTCGCTCTCCTTCTCTCTCTTTCCTTCTCTCTCTCCTTCTCTCACTCTATCTCTCTCTCTCTCTCCTTCTCTCTCTCTCCTTCTCTCTCTCTCTCTCTCTCTCTCCTTCTCTCTCTCTCTCTCTCTCTCTCTCTCTAGAAATGCATTTGGAAATAAAGCCAAGATCAAACAACTTTTCCCGATTAAAATTACACGATGAATTCAATGGCGGTATTAATTTTGTATGATTTTGTTTTTAGCAACAATATCGTGCGGTCTGCGTTCGCACCGAACATCTATAAACAGCAAAGACGACGTTTGACGTTATTTACATTTATTATTCACTCATTTTATTTATAAAGTTGAAAATTATAGAAATAAAAAAAAAACAATAGAAAGTGTACGCTTAGATTCAGTGCTGTTAGCAGGAGGGATACACAATGGTGCCCATTCGTTCCGGGACAACGCCGGAATACCTGCTAGTATATGATAAACAAAGTAACGGTCGTAGATTTTCATAATTTAAGTCTTAGGAAAATTTATAGTTATGATGCGCGAGAACTTTGGAAATTCCAAGATTAATTAACGAAAATCTAAATTAAACCTAAACACGTACCAAAAGCGTAAAATAAATACTGAGTTCGTGTTAGTCATTTTTTATTCAATTATTTATTAAAAATCTATTTTCACTAATAAAATATAGAATCCTAAAGTGTCTCGCTGCGTTTACTTATTGAAAGAAAGCAGACTGATGGTATTTACCAAAAACGCGAGTGAAAACAAGTCTCCCCAACGCTACAGCACACTCCAGTGTTTCTATGTGTGTGTACGCGTGGATTGAAGCTATTAATACTACAATTATGTTCACCTTCGCCTCAACAATACCATCTGATCGTAACAACTGGTAAGTGACAACAAGTCTCTTCAAATCTCCAGAACCCTCCACAGTATTTTCACCGACATGGTGTGTGGGCGTTCTTTGCGTATGTGTGTGTATGTGTTTTGTATGTTTTGTGTGTAGGTAGGTGTGTTGTGTATTATTGTGTTGTGTGTTTTGTGTGGCTTTGTGTGTATTGTACCTAGCATGTCTGCGTGCTGTGTGCGTGTGTGTGTTGCTGTACTGTGTGTTTTACTGTATGTATATATTGCCGCGTGCGTGTGTTGTGTGTGTTGAGTGTGTGTCGTATGCAGTATTCGTGTGCGCTGTGTGTTGTGTTGTATTGTGTGTATGTTCTGTGCGCGCGTGTGCATTTTGTAATTGGTATACTTATGCTGTGTGTGTTGTGTTTGTGTTGTGTTTTATTCTGTGTGCTCTGTGTGCACACATGTACCTGTATGTGTTTTATGTGTGCGTATGTTCCAATTTTTCATTTAAACCTTTCTGCATAGCATGACGGGCCCAAATACTCTTTTTCGAATTACACAAGTCAAGAACAATCAGAAGGCAAAAAAACCGTCTTCCCCGTCGGCCGACCAAAGCGTCCTCTGCAATTTCGAGGGACGCAAACTGTCAAAATCTAAATGCTAAATATTAAATGAAAATAGAAGCCGACCATTTATTTCGATTTCGGATTGGTTCCACTCGCCTTCGTCGCCAAACACAGAAAGCACGCGACGACCATCGCACACACGGAAATAAACGCACACCAAAATGTGTAGGTGTTTAAGATAAATAAATCCCCAGTACCACAAGGAATGGAACAAGACCGTATTGTCAGATGAAAACAAATCAGAACTGGATTCGACGATGTGCATTCGTTGAAGAAATTCAACTGATTGTCGTCTTCAGATTATTATATATGTTTACATCATTTGAAATCAGGTGTTCCCTGTTCGAATGTTTATGTGGTTGGTTGTTTTTGAATTAATGCATGTATGCAATCCAATGTTCTTCGTTTCAACATCGCGCGTTCGAAAAAGAAGATTTCCGTAACGATAAATACGAGAAAGATATTTTGAGGAGTTTGTAAAGTTGGTGCAACTTCACTCGTCAAGAGTGTTACAAGTATATAATGGCTGCTTTGTGAAAATTTAGAATATAATTTAAAGATAATGATCACGAGAGATAAACAGATAATCGAAAGTAAACATAGATAGATAGATAGATAGATAGATAGATAGATAGATAGATAGATAGATAGATAGATAGATAGATAGATAGAATTGGGATAGGTACATAAACATATGTATATTTACTTATCGAGACAGATATGCTATCAGAATACAATTGCGATAGATAGATACAGCTAACAAAAAAAACATCGATAGATAGATAGATATATAGATAGATAGATAGATAGATAGATAGATAGATAGATAGATAGATAGATAGATAGATAGATAGAATTGGGATATGTACATAGACATATGTATATTTACTTATCGAGATAGATATGTTATTAGAATACAATTGCGATAGATAGCTATATACAGCTAACACGAAACATAGATAGATAGATAGATAGATAGATAGATAGATAGATAGATAGATAGATAGATAGATAGATAGATAGATAGATGTATATTTACTTATCAAGATAGATATGTTATTAGAATACAATTGCGATAGATAGATATATACAGCTAACACGAAACATAGATAGATAGATAGATAGATAGATAGATAGATAGATAGATAGATAGATAGATAGATAGATAGATAGATAGATAGAATTGGGATAGGTACATAGACATATGTATATTTACTTATCGAGATAGATATGCTATCAGAATACAATTGCGATAGATAGCTAACAAAAAAAACATAGATAGATAGATAGATATATAGATAGATAGATAGATAGATAGATAGATAGATAGATAGATAGATAGATAGATAGATAGATAGATCTCCGTGTATACCTTAATATACAGAGTAAAATAATGCTGGAATTAACTGTGGTAAAATTATTTAAAACAACAAACTTTCCGCCAACTCGAAGTAACTTTAATTTGTGATCAATAGAACGAGCTGATTCCAAATCTGACCAATACTATGATAAACAGAGCAGTAATAAAAAAAAAAGTTCATGCTTTATATTTTTGTTAGGTGAAAATTTGTTTCGATTAAATATATTAGCAAACATTATCATTGCAACCTAACCAAAAAGTATACATGTTTATTTTGCTGCTTGAATATTTGGCGATGACATATAACAGAACATATATATATATATATATATATATATATATATATATATATATATATATATATATATATATATATATTGTATTAAAGACTAGTGCAGTGTGCGATAAATGGTAAATATAAATATTTATAAACACTTATATATAGATAACGGATCAATAATAATAATATAAGGTGACAACAAAGAGCATAGTCTGTTCCATGTAGTATATACTTATTCCTTTTTATATACATGTATGTTTATACACGTCCATCCAAATATTTCGGGAAATTATATCGTTTTTAACTAAATTCAGTCATTTGTTTACAAGTTTTACCATACTGATAACCGAGAAATCTCACTTATTTTTACGGGTGAGTATTGCGTTACGCTAAGTGAAAACCACTAATAGTGAAATTATATATTTATTGATACAAGTCAGATTCAAGACAACGTAATTTTCTCTTTTTGTAAACAAAATTACGAAAAAAGAAAACTTGCTGCATATATATATATATATATATATATATATATATATATATATATATATATATATATATCAGTTATGTATGTATATATATATCAGTTATGTATGTATATATATATATACATATATAAGTTATGTATATATATATATATTTATAGAGAGACAGACAGACAGACAGACAGACAGAGAGAGAGAGAGAGTACACTTATTAATTTTAAAAACTTTATTATAAGAACGGAGACTTCGCGTTTTTTATCATCTTCGAGGATCTAACAATTTTTCTAAATTATTTAGATAGGAAAACATCCAAAGTTAATCAGGTGTTGATTTATTATAATTAGCCATGCTTATGATATCTATAACCCATCAACACACACACACAAATACACACACACAAGCACATATTATATATATATATTAGATTTGATCTATTATTTAATAGTTTATGAAAATTCTTAAAACGGTACAATATTCAAATGGTCACAAATTAACGATGTCGTCTAAGTTTGACTCAATGGGAACGTGAAGAAATGATTGAGTAGAGTCGCAAGTTTTTCAAGTTTTTTGTTTATAGATACTTGAATAAATCACATTCATATTTTGGTGACATTATGCTCCGAGGAAAGTCTAATCGACCGAAACGTTGGATATAAGAGCCATAATAGAAGATTCAATAATTAGAATATTTGGTTGTTTATATATATATATATATATATATATATATATATATATATATATATATATATATATATATATATATATATATATATATATATATATTGATAGAATAGCATAGAATTATATATTTCAGCATTTATTTCAAAAGTGCTCAATATGAATTTGAGCTTTGAAGAAATCTGAGCGATAAATACGATTGCATTTGTGTAGCCATTAAACATTCTATTAATATATATATATATATATATATATATATATATATATATATATATATATATATTTCATGTTCAAAATAAGATGTTCTAAAGAGATATAATACATTATGCATAGATTTTCAGTATTTATTTCAACAGTGCTTAATATGTGAATAGAGCTTGATAATAAGTTATGAAAATATATTTATGGCAATTAAGCTACACGGGGGCTTCGGCGTTTCCTCCCCGTAGGGAATCGTCAGACTATAGTTTTAGCCTGACGATTCCCTACGAGGATTAAACGCGGAAGCCTCTGTGTAGCTTAATTTCCATAAATATATTTTCATAACTTATATATATATATATATATATATATATATATATATATATATATATATATATATATATACAGAGAGAGAGAGAGAGAGAGAGAGAGAGAGAGAGAGAGAGAGAGAGAGAGAGAGAGAGACCTTACCGGTGATTGATTCAAACATAGATACAATTATCATAAAATGACTATTATAAATGTAATATATGAAAACTCAACATCTTTTATCAGAATTGATTTAGAAAATAAAAAAGAATAGAAGAACCCAATAATAGAATGGAATAGAATTTACAAATACAGTTTTTAAAATGTACGCTTTATATATATGTGTGTGTGTGTGTGGGTGGGGTGAACCAAATAGTTGAATAGTTTATAGTTTGGACAAGTAATGCAGTTGCTTCGATGTTTATGAAACGCACTAATTTTACTGAAACCTTGAATAAGACACGAAAACAACAAGTAGATGAGGAATATCTACGAAAAGTGCGTCTATATTAATTCTTTTGTGCGAATTGTTACAAAATTAATCCGTCTGTTTGGTTCATAAGCACAAATTTACCGTAATACTTGACTTTTGTTTTAAAACTTTAATTCAAGCCATAAATTACTTTCTATTCGACAGTTTTAAGACTTGAAAATTACTATAGTTTCGAAGGTTCACGATGTTGTAAACATTTCGAACATTTTAATCTATTACTAATAGATTTTTTTTTAAATGGCTGACATGTGTTTACTATCGTGACATTTTCAGATTCGAAAGATATTTAAGCCTTTAAACTTATAAATAGAAATTATATGTTGGCTTGAATTAAAATTAAAATTCAAAAGTCAAGTATTATAGTTTTGTGTTCCCCTACACCAAAGGAGATCATTTATTTTCTCACGAGTTCCTGGTGCATCAAAAAATCCATCTATTTGTTAAGTTATAATTGAAAAAAATATTTTTATGTATACGTGTGTGGACTGTGGAAACGGCTATGCCGTATTCTAATTCTGCGATTCTCATTTACGCACCTTGTATTCAATTAAACGTATACAATGAATCGTTTATCGTAGATGTTGTATGTTCGGCGTTAAATAAGACACAAAGAGTTGATATGCCGTTGAACAGACAAATCAAACGAAAATAAAAAAGTCTAGAGTTAATTTTCTTTAACTTCTAATTTATTTTTTTGTTACTGCAGTTTTAAAACTAAAAGGGTAGAAGAAAGATGGGGCCGAAATAAAAATTTTTAAAATCTTTTGGACTCACGTCAGTTTTTTCTCTTCGCTTTCTTCTCCATCCTCGACGTTCGATGTATCCTTCAGGGAGGTTTTTTCGGTAGAAACTGGATCGTCCGGATGCATTATTATCGTTCCATTACGCGTTTACCCCCAAAAGCACCAAGAAAAATCCGCAAACTCCAAAAGAAAAAAAAAATGAATAAAATAAATAGTTGTAGATGTAAAAAAAAAAAAAAATTAGGGGTGCTTCTTTCTTTCTTTTTTTTTCTTTTTATTTCGTTTTGCTTTTCTTTCTTTTCCTTTTTTTTTTTTTTCTTTTTCCTTTTTTTTCTTTTTCCCAACCCCAGGGGTACTAGGTTGTTGTTTTTTTTACCTGTCTTAAGAATAGCAGCAGCCGTGCGCACAAAACGGAGAAACGGGCGAGCGAGCAGGATTCGCTTTTACTGTGTCTGCTGCTGCTTCAATCCTGTGATTACGACGGTCATATCTTTCGCCGCCCCTACCGACGCTCATGCAGCTTACGAATCATCCAGTCTAATAGCAGTTGATGATGACGATGACTATGATGATGATGATGATGATGATGTCGCCGCTACCGTTGGATCGCCTGCTCTAAAACGTGGGTCTCCTACCTTGTAAGACGGGCGACAACAGACCCAGATGTCCAGATGAAGACATATTTTAAAAAGCGCTAGAAGAGTATTTTGTAAAAGAAAGGAATAGAAAGTCCATTGAAGTTGACAAAAGTAATAGTTTACTCTCTCTCTCTCTCTCTCTCTCTCTATATATATATATATATATATATATATATGTGTGTGTGTGTGTGTGGGTGTATATATATGTGTGTGTGTGGGTGTATATATATGTGTGTGTGTGGGTGTATATATATATGTGTGTGTGTGTGTATATATATGTATATATGTGTGTGTATATATATGTATATATATGTGTGTATATATGTATATATATGTGTATATATATATATATATATATATATATATATATATATATATGTGTGTGTGTGTGTGTGTGTGTGTGTGTGTGTGTGGTCATCAACAGACAGACTGTTACAATGTATCACAGCTCTTCTGGTTAGGCAAGTGCTTCACGTTGAGATTGAAACCCGACCGTTTTTTTTTAACAGTCGGAGCTTCTATCCACTGAGCCATATCAGCACAAGGCACGAGGTAGGAATATATTGCTGTTCATTTAAGCAATATCAACTGCCGAGGACTGCTCTATTCGTTTAGGGAGAGTTTTGCCTTTTCGCTAATGACAGGTAGACATTTCATTTACCACATGAAAATCAACTTCTGAAAATTGGAACAAAGTTCTCAATGGCTTCTCAGATAGAGCCTTATAGCAATAATAAATAACAGTACACGTATAAGTGAGGCAATAGCTCCGATAGAACGCGAACTCGGCATAACGAGTTCGAGTTCTGTCGGGGCTACTGCCTCACTTTCACTAATACTCTTGGTAAAGGTATGAAACCATATATCCTCCCCCTCTCAGCTATTGATTAAATAGTAGTGTAGATTAGACGTTGAAGCCTCGGTTGTGCAACTAGTCTAGAAGAAAAACTCCGAAATGATACCAGTCTTTCTTTGCTTATCCCGGAATTGTTTCCAGTTGTCATGAATTTCTCCTTGCCACTGGACGTAAACAACGGGACAGTTGCGCCTGTTGATTGTGCAACACTTGCTTTACTAAAAACTCCTCGCACCGGCACCCTTACAGGGATACCCATTCTTTCGAGAGTGGGTGGAGAACATTTTTAAAGGTATATTCATAAGCGTATATAGAAATTAATTTTTTAAAATATGGCAGTTTTTAGGTAATAATTTGCTTTAAAAGTTTTTTTTGTTTTTTTAAGACGAAACTACAATTTCACCTTTCTAAGAAAGTATGAAAATCGCCCGTAGTTTTTTTTTCTTCCTACTAATGAGACACCACATATCAAGATCAAAAGCCACTCGAGGATAAGAGTTAATGAAATGAATGGATTGTCAGTTGAATGATGAAAAATATCATGAGAGGATTGAAAATAATGAATTGAATAAATCAAATACATTACTTATGAGGACAGTTTATGATAAGTATTTGTTGACATTGGATTTGAAGACGATCATGTTGTAGTCTGCGGTGAAGCAGTTCCGTGGTAATGTGTATTACAGACGGGAAGTTCTTAGAAATAAACTATGTTCATGGAAATTCCGCCCGAAAACATCATCAGGATTTCGGGAGCTTTTAACTTTGGTAATTCTTAAGTGTGAATTCAATTTCAATTTCCACTCAATACTTCTCTGTTATTTTGTTTCTTATTTCTCATTTTTCTCATCTTGTATGTGCGAAAAATTAGGCGAACTAGTGTTAGCCTAATCAATCTCATAGGTACACTCATGCTATTAATAACGTGTATTGACTGACAGAGTCAAGTTACACATACACATTTATACGTATTCACACCTGAACCTACGAAAACATTAAAACACACATAAAAATTATATAGGGAGTAGGTTTTGTGTGTCAACCCAAGTTGGAAGCAGTGTAATGAGATGTCTGTTTACATTAGTTTTAACCCTCTGCATATCGGTACTGTCGGGGAAACAGGGAGCATGGAGGGAGTTCCAGAGGCCAGCAGCACGAGGAAAGAAGCTATTGGAGTAGAAGGCTCTCCGGCATCTGGTGACCTCCACAGTGAATGGATGGGATTTAGCTGATTGTCGAGTTGGTCTACTAAATTTACGTCGAGGGAGCACTAGAGTAGCCAGCTCATCGGAGCACAATCCATTAAAGTATTTGCAAAACAAGCACAAGGATGCAACATTGCGACGATGGGACAGGGGCTGGAGCTTGGTTGATAGTGAAGGACCTATTAAGTTGGCGACTCTTTTTTGGGACCTTGTCTAGGAGGGAGAGACTAGTGGATGATGCCTCAGCCCAGATGTGGCAACAATACTCCATGCATGGGCGGATAGTGGTTTTGTAGAGATACAGGATAATGTCATATGTGAGGAGTTTATTAGCACGGTAGAGGGAGCCCACCTTCTTTGCTGCAGCCTTGGCAATGTCTTCAATGTATTTGTTCCAATTCATGTTACCTGTGAAGGTTAAGCCGAGGAGTTTGAATGTTGAACTCTCAGGTAGGGTGTTATTTGCCATGACAATCGGTGGCTGGAGAGGTTTCTTGTAGTTATGGAAGGAAAGGAGCTTTGTCTTTGCGGCATTAAAAGTTACCAACCATTTATTATGACCTCAATCCACAACAGCCTGGAGGTCATTTTCTAAGAATTCAGCCATTTCTTTGGATATGTTCGCGTCTGTAAAGCGTGGTGTCGTCAGCAAATATACCAATCTCAGACTTAATGTTATCAGTGAGATTATTTATGAAGATCAGGAACAACAAAGGCCCAAGGATAGATCCCTGGGGTACACCAGCATTTATGTCATGTTGCTTAGATGAACGGCCATCGAGGACAACCTGGATCTTTCTTTTTGTTAGGAAGGATCTAATTATATTAAGTATTTTCCCAGTAATACCGTATGAGCGTATTTTTAGGAGAAGCCCTACATGCCAGACCTTGTCAAATGCCTTGGATATATCGAGCGCTACTGTCCTAGCTTCACCTGCCTTGTCGAGTGTATGATATATGCGTTTAGAGATTACCGTTAGAATGTCTGCAGTAGATCGTGCTTGTCTAAATCCATACTGGTGGTCAGAAAAAAGTTTAGCATTAACTAAGTGCCGAACTATTGCTAGATTGATTAAGGATTGAAAGATTTTAGCAAAGATCGGGAGTAAACTGATTGGGCGGTAGTTCTGAGGATCAGTTTTATCTCCAGAATTCTTGAAGACTGGTACCACAGACACAATTTTACAGCTATCGGGGCAGCAAGATTTGGTTAGGCATTTGTTGTATAGTTTGGAGAGGACAGGGGCCAGCTCAGCAGAGCATTTCTTTATTACTATTACAGGTATAAGATCATATACACATATATACACACGCACACAAACATACACACACATGTGTAGCGGCTCAGTCCCTCAATGCTACCAATAATGTAGTCTTTACGCTCGTTCGTTTTTACTCGTTTCCCGGGCTCATAACTCTGGTGTTGGTTGATTTAGTTTCGCGGACCTTTGTCCGTATTCTCGGGACGCCAGTGTTGACACAGTTTCGACTCTCTGAACAAGACGTTTGGTGTCGAATCGTCTTCGTTGACCGGGCCGTACCCTTCCCCTACCCCCAACGTTGTGTTAATTGATCAAGAAGTCCGGACAAGCGTCGATCAGAGAATTGGTCAACTGAGGGATGAGAAGTACATACAAAAACAGATAAGTAAAGTATCGATAACTCGAACAAATATTCTTGATTTAAAAAGATGATAGCATATATTTCCGTGAAACTTGTAGTTACAATAACTAAAATCTTTTCGCTGGTTTAGGGGGGGGGGGTAATACCTCTGTGCTTCTGGACGTAGTTTAAGTTCTAACTTCCACTCGCAAAGTTTTCTGGGCAGACGGTGGTTAAAGCTTTCGGACGAAAAGCGTTTTTTTTTTCTATTCTAGACGTAGAAAAGCAATTTTCTCGAGGTGACAACACGGCAGTTTTCTATCTGAAACTCAAACTCTGAAATTCCAAACTCACTAAACCTCCATATAAATTCGCAATTGTCGCACCTTATATTACGTGGCAAGGTAACTTGGCGTTGTCTAGCCAAGTTCTAATTAGGGCGGGTTTTCTCCTGTCAATTATTTGGCTCTCCCTCAGTAGTTCGGCCACAACTTATACGGTATTTCGCCGTGGGCGCATCTCTACACGTTCCCATTGTTCTCGTTGTCTTGATTATATTATGTTTTCACAGAACTTATCTCAAGTAAATGACATGTCACCCCTCACACCATGACAGCCAGCCAGTGGGATCAACCTCTGATCTTCTCATCGTCGACTACAGCAATACAAAACTTATCTCGGAGAAATTCAAAACAATATTTTTTCAATGCGTGCCAAATTTTATTATACTCTTGTTCTTTGCCTCATATGACTCTGCGCGGATCCCCGAATATGTACTAACGTACCAATTTTTCCCAATTATTTTAACTTTATACACACACACACATATATATATATATATATATATATATATATATATATATATATTATCTACATACGTATACGCTTCATCCTTACGGAAATCGTCAGTGTAGAGAAGAATTATTCACACCGGTCGCCGGACTCGAACTCCGGAACATAAGTTATATTTCAAACTCAAATTCCAACGTCTTTGCCCACACAGTAATTGTCAACAATTAATCATATTTAAAGGCAGCTAGCTGTCTTAAAGTGTTCGATTTTTGAAAGGAACATATATATATATATATATAGAGAGAGAGGGGGAGAGAGAGAGGGGAGAGGGGGAGAGACTGGAAATATGTGAATCGTTGGGTGTTAATAAAGTGTACATAAAACACATTTTTTCAAGAGTGTTCAATACGAAGTAGAGCATTTATAAATATAATATTATAATATTGTTTATGTAATTTTTTATATATATATATATATATATATATATATATATATATATATATATATATATATATATATATATATCATTGTGTTCTTACATGGCTCTTTGTCACAACTATCTATAAATCTATGTCATTGTATTAATATCTCGTCATCTTTTGAATGCCACTCACCAGATCGCTCGATTGCGAGGTAGATCGTCTCGCCTTTGTAGTGAAAGATTACATTTTTTTAAAGTAGTACTAATGTTTGTCGCTGTATCTTGTGCGCTGCCCTCCTACTGATTTTGTTCCATTGGTTAATCTATTAGTAGTATTTTCCGTATGTAGTTGTGTATTGATTAATTTAGGTTAAATTACACAATATACGCTGGAAAAATTTACATATTCCGATAAGTATTATCCCTAGCAGGTTATGGTAAATAAATATTTTAACATTATTCCGCTTGCGGTTACCAGACACCAAATTAGCGCATTTCATTCTTACTGGTAGATGTCCGAAAAAAATACCACTAAAACTATGTCAAATAGTCGGCTGTTGATTACTTTTTCTCTCTCGCCGTTTTTCTATTATATTGAAGTAATTTCAAACTGTAGCGCCCTGATTTAGCCTTAAATTTCAAGCATTTTCTCGAATCAAAGTGATGCAATAGATTTTGATCAACATTGGAATAAGGATTCTAGGCATAAGGTTTAGTATCATTATATCTTGATTTTAATATTCGTACAGTACTGAATCGATATGTTCAACGCAAGCTATCTACCTTCAATAATGATAAATGTGTAGTGAAAATGAGATACATTTGGTTACAAAGTCTAAATCCATAGATATGATATTTTATTGATCATCTTCGTTGAAGAAGTGAAAGACAGGTGTTTGTAATTAACACATTAAATGTGCATATTTCTTGACGGAGAAAGTTGATATTGAAAGTCTTTGAGTCAGGACAAAGAAAATGTTATTATAAGTCCATAAATCTGGAAGAGAAAAAGTTATTATAAGTTGAAGAGTCTTGACGAAGAAATGGTATTAAGAGCCCATAAGAGGAGAATATTATTCAATAGTCTGTATGTACGTAGATAGGAATAAGAGTTAGTTTGTAAGGCTGTCAGGGTTCATATTATTATTATTATTATTATTATTATTATTATTATTATTATTATTATTATTATTATTATTATTATTATTATTATTATTTGGGAGAAAGTTTGTACTGAAATCTTAGGAAAGCAATTCCACATGCCGACGCCAATAGCCAAAGGTTAAAGGCGGATTTCGTTTGTGTGCCAAGAAAAAAGGTCGGTCGTTCTTCTAAGTGACCTTGGTTCGTTGGGTAACTTAGCTTTCTTGCCAGCCAACTGATTGAAAAGCGCAAACGCAATTTTTTATATAACAACTGAAAACAGGTGTGCGGCTCCAGGAAAGATTGTTTCTGATTGGTTAAATCCCGACATAGGGAATCAATCAAACTTGAGTATTTTCTGCAATCAATATCAAACATTCAAGTCAGGAAACATCGAATGATTTCAGACATCGTTATTCTACAGTGATGGCGGCGGCTGCTGCTGCTGTTGCTGTTGCTGTTGCTGTTGCTGTTGCTGTTGCTGTTGCTGTTGCTGTTGCTGCTGTTGTTGTTTTTGTTGTTGTTGCTGCTGCTGCTGCTGCTGTTGTTGTTGTTGTTGTTGTTGTTGTTGTTGTTGTTGTTGTTGTTACTGCTGTTGCTACAAATTTGAGGGCACCTTAAAATGGTCCATTTATTTAAAAATACCATGTTGCTTCCGTTGTCTTTAGTCATATTTCTGGCACGAAATTACGAAATTACAGATTATTTATGAGTCAACGGCTACTTTTCCTTCTTTTCGCAAGGATAGTATCCCCACGATTCATAAAAGTGTGTCTGTTTACAAATAAAGTGAGTGGGTCTGTCTGAAGGAGAGGGTTGTCCAAAAAGTAACGTGACTAAGAAAGTTTTAAATGTAGAATGTTACACATACTTTTTAATTCTTGTATTTTCTTATCCAGGGCCCCAAGTAAACCCAGAAAACCCTGCTAGTTCGCCATAAAGGATTTGCGGGTGACAGTCTGTGCTCTGGCATGCGATATACGTGACCAAACCATCTCATCTGCCTCTAAAGTAGTTCGATGTTCTCTCTTCGGTCTATCTCTGTATGGGGTACTTTGTAAAAGCCATTTTGAAGCTAAAGTGCATTGCAGGCTGCGAACGTTGATGGACATTAAAAAGTGTAGGTGTTTACTTGAAAGAAACTATGCCTCATATCCATAAAGAACAACGAGCAAAATATGGATTTGTAGACTTTGCTATTAATAGTTATTCTTCAGTTATTGTTGTAAAAGACACTGTCGGTTGGTTTCCGAATACAAACTGTTATCAGTCCAATGGGGGGGGGGGGTGCCCTTCTTCCCGAAGATCGCAATTATTATCAACGTGGGTCCGAGGAACTTGACCCGCTTCAGGTCCGAGACACCTACCCTTAATTTTTGTGCGTTCTGGTATTTAACAAGTTCATTTAATACCTCAGTCTTTTGAGGTGTTATTTGTAAATTGCCACGCTCTGGTATGAATGTGGGTTACTATATCATGAGAAAAATGAAAACCATCGTTGCTTGTCTCATAAAGCACCGCGCCATAAGCGTGTTGTAGATCGAAACTATAAATGCAGCAATTGATTTTTGTCGAAGAGGTTCCAATCTGGCTCCAGGGTCATGGAGAAGCAGTACCATGTGTTCACAGTGTCAGCTGGTAATTTCTGTAATTGCTATTAAAAAGATGTTAAAGATCTAAATATTCTAAGAACTGCCACAACATCTTGTATCACACACACACACACACACACACACACACACACACACACACATATATATATATATATATATATATATATATATATATATATATATATATATATAATTCAGTTTCCGAATATATATGGTTCCGGGGGTCTATCTCAAAACCACTAAGAGGGGTTTGTGAACAACTTTAAGTTGTAGTTCCTATCTCTTTGTTTGTTATTGATTTGGAGGTAGACACCGGTAACCATAATTATATATATTCTGAGACTAAATTAGTACCTGTATAAGTATATTTCATTTTAGACACTTCGGAGATACGTTCTCGACAATCACCCCGACAATGACTTTGTTGCTGTTGGGCTGAGGTGTGGTTCTGTTCAGTTTCAGGGGGTACACCCTCCTAGGATTTACCCTCTTTTTGAGAAGGAGTAAGCTTATCGCTAACCGTCTGAGGCGATGCCGACGTGGCTACACAGCGATGGTTTTAGTGCCAAAATCCGCTAATCCTTTTCAACTTAACACCTGACCTTGTGTCTAACCTCCTGAAGAGGTAAATAAAACAGGTATATTTCATTTTGTTCAAAGAGGGTACAAAGTAGTTTTTTCATTAATCACTTGAAAAAACTATGTTATCCAGAGTCATTGAATAATTATATTTGATGTTGGGGCCCGTTCGCGCCAAACACGCATAAAAGGAAATACGACGTTTTAGCGAGAAATGAAATCCCGAGTAGAGGTCTAAAGCCAGAAATCAAGGAACAATTGAAGAATTATTGAGTTTCCTTAAAGACTAACGTGGTAAATGTTCGTGTTTTCGTGCTTTTCTGTATCAAAAGACCTGAAATTATAATACAAAGTAAATAGTTTCCCGCCAAATATTAAATTAAACCTCCTCTTTTGGAAAATTTAATTGTTTTTTGTGCAATTTCATATCAAATATTAATGTTGATTTCACTGCGTGATTATTTACCGAGATAGAGGGGGGTGAGAGAGAGCAATATTGGGGTGTATTGAGAGACAAGCGAATATATGGCGCGATATATAAATACATATACAGGTAAGAGATGGAAATACAAATAGAGTAATAGAGAACGACAGATGAACTGGTCATGGTTTCAGTTCTCTAGTATGGAAAGTAAGGCTTCCACTTAGCGTAAAGTATTACTCATCGTAATTAGAATTGAGTTCTGTCTCGATAACCGACGATCTAAAACCATTATAATTTAAGATTGCTGACGGGTGTATAAGCGAATCTCAGATTGAAACGCTCACCATGTTTAGCCACACTGAAAAGCCGTGATCCGAAGAAACAGCTGTCTATGTATGACTATATATATATATATATATATATATATATATATATATATATATATATATATATATATATATATATATATACATATACATGTGTCATTGAAGACCACGGAGTTTTCTTTCTTTGCGATCTTTCTGGTTAATTTCTCGACTCGGCGAGCGATTCGTCGGTTTTCCGGTGTCAATTGGTCCATTATGGCGCCTAATGTTGTATCTTGGGCCATTTCTCTAGCGCTTTCGGTCTCGCGACCGTATTCAGAAGACTGTGTGTTATTGTTAGTAAAGAGCCGTATTTATGGTTTTATTTTTGGTTATATCTATTAATTTGCGCTAGAGAAATGGCCCAAGATACAACATTAGGCGCCATAATCCACCAATTGACACCGGAAAACTGACGAATCGCTCGCCGAGTCGAGAAATTAACCAGAAAGATCGCAAAGAAAGAAAACTCCGTGGTCTTCAATGACACATGTATAATAAACGACTTGCTGCCGAAATATACATATATATATATATATATATATATATATATATATATATATATATATATATAGAGAGAGAGAGAGAGAGAGAGAGAGAGAGAGAGAGAGAGAGATAGATAGATAGATAGATTGAAATTATTTTAAAATCGTATATATATATATATATATATATATATATATATATATATATATATAGGTAACACATGAGAGCATTATTTTTTGTAAACTTTACCATATATGTGGGGAGTGCTCCACAAATTTGCACAAAAAACTTTTAAAATAAGCGAGATATAAATATTAATAAAGAAAAGAATAAGGATATCATCAACGCAACGCCAAAAATATCCTTATTTTAGCAGACAATAATGATGAGATAAAAGAAAAGTACAAGACAATTATTAAAATAACTCCGTACTTACATTCACTCATGAGCTTAATGTTAATAACAAAATTCCGATTTTAGATGTTCTCATTGACTCTAACAATAACGCATTCATCACCTCTCCCTATAAAAAAACAACCTTTATTAATACATGCATTTTAAGTTATAGAAGCGAATGCTTATATCGATATAAAATTGCAATGATTAAAAATCTATTAAACCGCACAAAACTAATCTCTTCAACCAAAAAGATATTCCTTTACGAATTAAAAAACATTAAGCAAGTCCTGATTAATAATCAATTTCCCAATTATATTGTAGACGAACAAATAGAATTAATGATTAGAAACTTAGACAATACTAATAATAATCCGCTAAATTCCCACTACATAAATCTATTCTACTGTAACCAAATGCATCCGAACTTTAAATTGGATGAAAAAGCTGTTAAAAACATAATACATTGCTACATATCCCCCATCAACTCTGTTAATAAAATAAGATTTATCATTTATTATTTTAAAAACTGAAAACATTGAACCATGTAGTTAAAAATAACACTTCTCAGACCCAAAATACATTAGGACGAACCAATGAAATATATCAGTTTTAATGCCCCATGGGAAAATGTATCTCCGACAATAATAATAAAACTAATTCTTACATCGGTTTAACTACCACAACACTTTCCCGAAGACTCACCTTACATCTCTCTGACACGAGCTCCATTTGCCAACACATAAAAAAACATTACTGCCCCCTTCTCAATATAGACACATACTAGTTAACAATACTAAAATAATACGCCACAATACCAACATCAAAACATTAAAAATTCTTGAAGCCCTCTACATAAAAACTAAACATCCAACAATCAATAATGTGAATTACGAAACTAGTCACAACATTTTAAAGTGTCTAGCATAGTAATTAACGTTACCAAATTCTTAGCTATTAAGCAATTATACGTATAAATCTTGAACGCCCTTAGAACGTAATCAAATTCTTAGCGGTCAAGCAATCAAACTTTTAATCTTGCACGCTCTTAGAACGTAATCATGCTCTCATGTAACATCTCAATATTATAGACGCTCTTTTAAAGTTGTAAATTACTAGCCGTTATAATGATAAAAAAAACTCGACAGTAAGGACATATTTTTTAAGACACCAAGAATAACACCGCCTGTAGATGATTTGATGAATCAAATTGAAAGTACTCGCGAAAAAAAGGAAAAAAAATGGAACAAGAAACCCACGGAACTTACATACAGCAATTTGACCGAAACACTAAATGGACCATTCGGAACATTGAAAAAATAAAAAAGGTTTATCAAGCAAAAACACTCCGTGTTATTTAATAATGTTTGCCTAAATGAAAATATGCTGCCTAAATACACACAATATATATATATTATTATTATTATTATTATTATTATTATCATTATTATTATTATTATTATTATTATTATTATTATTTCATGTACGCACATAAAATATTATAAGGAGATATAATCTTTAATGTATCAATTTTCAGCATTTACTTTAACAGTGCTCAATACGTGAGTAGAGCTAGGTAGTAAGTTATGAAAATGTATTTATTGCAATTAAGCTACACAGAGGCTTCCGCGTTTCATCCCCGTAGGGAATCATCGTGAAAGCCTCTGTGTAGCTTAATTGCATAAATACATTTTCATAACTTACTATATATATATATATTAATTATTTCAATTCACCGGAAACGAGGCACTCAGCCACTGAGACATAAGGGGCTACTGTGCACCAACGGCCAGATATATAGAGACATCGTGAGCTGAGGTTTGTGAAGCGAGATGCTTGCTCACATTACATTTGAATTTCCACATGTTGGTACAGTCGGGTAAACACGGAGCGTGGAGAGAATTTCAAAGACAAGCGGATCGAGGAAATAAGCAATGAGAGTAGAACGCCTTCCGGCACCTGGGGACTTCTACAGTAAAGGAGTGGGATTTTGCTGCTTGTCAGGTAGGTTATGCTATTTAGGTTGAGGGGACATAAGTGCAGCCAGTTGGTTAGAACTAATTACGTTGAAGTAGCCATAAAACAAGCACAGGGATGCAACATTGCAGCGATGTGATGGCCTAGATGTTGGTAGACCGTGTGGGACCTATTAGGTTAGAGACTCTTTTGGGAAGTTTTTCCAAGAGTAAGAGACTAGTGTTTGGTGCACCAGCCTAGATGTGGCAACAATACTCTATGCATGGACGAATGGTGGCTTTGTAAGGATATAGGATACTGGGAGGTGTGATAAGTTTTCTAGACCGGTAGAGCCAACCTTCCTTGCGGCAGACTTCGCAATATATTTTATTTATTTACAAAAATTATGGTATAATCATTTCTGAGTATATCAGTTTCTAGAAATGGAACATCAACAAAAGATTCTGTGTGCTATCGTTTCTGAGACAAAGATTTATTGATTCATGCGACCACTACAAATATAAACCAACAAAATTAATTAACACTTTTGCATTATTTTCTCAAATAAGCACTTGGTTGACAGAAAAAAGAGACAAGACATGTCAGTACAACATAACACATACACAGACATATATATATATATATATATATATATATATATATATATATATACAGGGTGGGCCAAAATAAGGGTCCTATCTTTAAATTTGAATAACTTGAATTTGAATAACTTCCACAAAATAAAAGTTAAACTCACCAAACTTTATGTGTGTGTAGACTGACTCTTCCGAGATTTTTTGAAATAAACAAAACAAATTTTAGCCGAAAAACACTTCTTAAAACTTACAAAAACTAAAGTATTGTTTTTTACACTGTTTTGAGTGTTTTAAGCAAAAATAATGTTTTCTAAATGAGGGTACGTTCCTTAGGGCTAATACGGCTCATGCTTGCTTCGGAAGGGGTCCTTTACTTATTCTAAAAAAAAAAAAAAAATCAATAAATAAAAAAGTTATGAATTTTTAAAAATAGGACCCTTATTTTTGCCCACCCTATATATATATATATATAAAGATATATTAAAGAGCTTTCGAACATTATTACACCCAAGCAAAAATAAGAAAAAACGGCTATCAGCTCTTGTTAAAACACCGCGTTCATAACAGCATGTATAGTATATCATGCAACAAGTCAATAATCTGAATAAAAGGTAATCATCTGACACAAGCTCCAAATAACAGTTTGTTCCACGGGTAAAATCCTCTAACATTTCAAAGAAAAACAACTAATTGTCGCGTTAGTTTCCAGAAAATGACTGAAAAAAATGTAAGGACATCCCAATCGGTGTAAATCCATTCTTCTGTGAAGACAACGGGGGATAATTTCCTAGAATGAGAATTATTGGATTTCTAGATTTCTATATTGTTACAAATATAATTAAAGGGCAATAACCCTGGACAGATCAAAAATAGAGGTAACAATAGAATTAAATTAAATTAAAGGACCAGTGTTGAAGTAAAAATATGATATATTAACCCATAGAAATAGCTAAAATGTCAACGTATTCAATAAATGAATGGGAGAAATGTTTATAAAATAATATGAAATAATATTTAAGGGTATAAATTATAGATTAATAATTGTTTTATGGAAAAGGTATATGCTATTAATATTCCCAGTGGGTTAAAATTGATACTATAATTTAAATTTTTCGTGTAAGCTATAATATAGTAATCATAGATTAATAATGTTAGTGCAGGTATAGATATACTAAACATTGAGTATAAACACCATGAAACAAGTAGAAACTAATATAAGAATGTCCGTTCATAATTTATTGACATTCTCATAAGATGTCGGTTACTACCAAGTATTATTAGTTGTAATGGGAGTTCTTACTGGTTACGGAAGAAAAGGTAATATTCAAAGCTATTTATGTGTACGGGATGTCAGAAACGGGAGTTTAAAATTATTTAGATTAGTGGCAATGTCTAACATCATGAATTATTAATAGTGCATAAATGTCACTTAACCTCATATAGTGTGGTAGAAGGTTAATATCGAGGGTTTCGAGGCCTTAAAACTGTTATATTTAAATCAATTCTTATACCAACAGGTGATAGGGACTTCATCTTTTTTATTTAGTAAAGGAACTTGATGTTCCATTATAGATAAGGCTTCATCCAGACATAGTCTACAGTACACGTCTAAGAGCTTGTATGCACTCATCTTTTTAACTATTCGCCATCTAAGGGTGTAGGAAATGTTTTTTTGCCTTTAGTTCTCAAGTATGTGTACCTAATGATGTGAGTTTTGAAAGTGATTTATTATTTAAAGTATGTTTCAGTTTAGACATCCTATTTTCAAAAAGACCTGTCGTCGAACCTATGTATATGACTTAAGTAATCCGAGAACCTATCACACTCTTCCTATCACTATTATTTATCTCGTTACTATTATTTTAAGAGGTTAAAATTCGGTGTAACATCTTTATATCTAAACTCCTATCTCTCTACCACTCTCAATCCGTCTCTCTATCTTTATCTCTTCCCCCTTCCCTGTTTTTCCTCATCCTTCTCCCCCATTCCTTTTTCACTTCCGCCAAGTCCATTCCCCTCTCTTGTTTTCATGTATTGAAAATAATAATAATGTAAGTTATTCACCTGAGCTTTGTGTTTTAAAGTTATTGCTCCCTTGCAATACCGCGTTCCACCACCCTTCCTCAAAAATATAAAGTGAAGAAATAGCTTGTAAGATTTTAATGTTTTTCGTAGTACACAGGCTACATTTCTTAGAGTGTGAAGTGCAGAAATTTTGGTAATTCAATATTTCCATTCAGATCGAAGTGTGTCACAGAATCTCCAGAACATAACAGTAATATCCACGGGTCCTGATAAAACGTTATTTTAACCTTTATTATTGCTTTAGTGCGTTTATGGCTAACCCTTATTCACCTCTTCTAGATACGTTCAGTTCTTGCTGGCCCTCATTACATTCCAACAGGCCATATCATTTTTATACATTTATAAAGATTTGCTTATTCTCCATACTTCGCCATTAGTTTGCTGACTGCGGGTGTAGTGATTTTCCTACCGCACCGGGCATTATTTTTCACACCTTTTGAAACTGCTGGTATCAACTTGACCAATCGAATTTTTTGCTTTATAGTATTACCTATAATATATATATATATATATATATATATATATATATATATATATATATATATATATATATATATATATATATATATAATTCAGGTAAAACATCCACATAGTAGTAATCCAAAGAATTTAAACCGGGTGTATAAAAAGTGGTCAATATCAAATAGAGCTTTTATATATGCTTATTTTTATTTACACAGACATGTACAAAATCTGTCGCAGAGTTTGTATATGTCTGTGTAAATAAAAATAATCATATATATATATATATATATATATATATATATATATATATATATATATATATATATATATATAGGAAGGAAAGAGGAAGAGAAAGAGAGAGAGAGAAGAAAAGAGAGCTAGAGACCGACATATGGATGTAAATACACGTACTGAGAGACAACATGGTGTATAGACTGATAGATACGCATACAGTTGTTCTAATTGTATAACACAATATTGTTCCCGGTGTCCACTCAAACGACCACCCATCAGCATAGATGAGCAAAACCACAGTTGAACTGCCCACGTGTTTGTCTTGGCGAATAACACACGTGCGCGGCGTATGTGTGCAGAAGCCGCCGCCACCGATGTCTTGCGTCGCTCACTCATAAACTGGATGTAATTACGGGTATAGTTATCACGTCGATTCCGATCCAACCAGCTCATTTATTTATGGTTGAGGCATTTCTTAGGCGTTTCTCACTGGCATCTGACTGTTGTCGTTATTAAAGAAAACAGGTGACAGCAAATCCTTTTAAATTTTTTTTTTCTTTTACTTTAATGCCCCCAAACGAGGCACATTGCCACGGAGAGGTAAGGGGCTACTGTGAATTAAGGACCATATTTATAGGGGCATCATAAGTGGAGAGTTGTGCAGCGACATGTCTGTTTACATTACATTGAAATTTTTGCATGTTGGTACAGTCAGGGAAACAAGGAGCAGAGACGGGATTCCAAAGGCTAGCAGTTTGAGGAAAGAAGCTGTTACAGTAGACAGCCTTTCGGTATCTGGGGACCTCTACAGTGAAGGGGTGGGACTTAGCTGATTGTCAAGTTGGTCGAGAGTATTTATGCCGAGGGGGTACCAGTGCAGCAAGTTTGTCGGAGCACATTCCAGTAAAGTTCCATTAAAACAAGCACAGGGATGCAACATTGCGGCGATGGGACCGAGAATGGAGCTTGGTAGACAGTGTGAGACCTATTAGATTAGAAGCTCTTTTTGGCCCCTGTCTAAGAGGAAGAGACTCGTGGTCGGTGCACCAGCCCAGATGTAACAACAATCCTCCATACTTGGGCGAATTGTAGCTTTGTAGATATATAGGATACTGGGAGGTGTGAAAGATTTTCTAGCACGGTAGAGGAAGCCCACTTTCCTTGCAGCAGTTTTAGCAATGTGTTCTATGTATTTGTTCTAATTAAGGTTACCTGTCAATGTTAGGCCAGGAAGTTTGAATGGTCGACTTCGGGTAGGATTCTATTAGCCATGGTAATCGATGATTGAAAATGTTTCTTATAATTGTTAAAGGAAAGGAGCTTTGTCTTAGTAGCATTAAATGCTAACATCCATTTATGTCCCCATTCAACTACAGACTAGAGGTCATTTTCTAACGATTCAGCCTTTGCCTTGCGTATGTGTACGTTTGTTTTGCCAATATGTCGAGAATAGAGCGTGATGTCATCATTAAATATGCACATCTGGGGCATAATTACATCAGGGAGATCGTTTATGAAAATCAGGAATAATAATGGTCCAAGAATCGACTCTTTAGGCAGACCCGCATTAATGTCATGTTGTTTAGATGTACGGCAATCGAGGATAACCTGGATCTTTCTTTTTCCTAAGAAGGATCTGATTATATCAAATATTCGTCTAGTAATGTTATACACATTAATTTTCATGAGAATACATTTATGCCAGAAGGCTTTGGATATATGCGTTCAGAGATGACCGTTAGGATATTCGCAGTAGAACGAGCTTGCCTGAATCTATACTGATTGTCAGAAATAAGTTTAGCATTAGGTGGATTATTGCTAGATTTATTAATGATTCAAAGATTTTAGCGGAGAACGGGAGGAGGCTGATCAGGCGATAATTTTGTGGGTCAATTTTTTATCAGAATTCTTGAACACTGATACCACAGAGGCAATTTTCCAGCTATCAGGGAAACAAGATTCGACAATGCATTTGTTATAGAATTTGGAGAGGACAGGGGCCAGCTCAGCAGAGCATTTTTGTATTTCTATAGCAGGGATAATATCCGGCCTACATGCTTTGGGGGTGTCAATGTGTTTTATGGGAAAGGGTGATGCTCAGATCATCGAGTATGGCTTCTGCCCGCAGTTGTAAATTTGTGAGGGAGTGGTTTGTGGAGTCTAAAGTTGAATTCAAGGCGAACCGCTGAGCAAGCAGTTCAATCTTATCAGTTGCCGTGCGAACGACGTCATGATGGTTGGATAGCGGGGAAATTGTTGATTACCCATTATTCACCACACTGTTATAGATTTTCCAGAAATCGCGAGTTCTTAATTTCTGCGACTCAATGAATGTTCTGATCATATCTGTATACCTACTCTTAGCTGCGGCTATGACACTCATACTATGATTTCTTGATTTGTAGTTGACTTATGCTGATTGAATCGGCGGAATGCATGCTGCCTATGCAAAATAGCAGCTGTGCAGGTCGAAGTAAACAATTGGGGATAGTTGGGATTTTTATGGAATTTCTGCATTTCTGCTTTAATCCGTTCAGTTACCGTATTTGTGAACTCTTCATCAGGGTTATAAAAAGTTTTACTCCATGGTATCTGGCATGGATTCTCTATCAGTCCATTTGTAGTATCTCGTCGTTTTGAGTAACGACTCTTCGACTTAAGGTCGAAAGTTTATAGTGATATCAACCATTATTATATCAGCGTTCCAGTGTGGGCTATAGCATTCGTAACACAAGCCTCGGGCAGTGTAGTCAAGAATAGGATGAGAAGTGAGACTTGCTCAGTCTCATGATCTGGGAGCTGGATCGAGAAAGTTATAGTCTGCGAAAAAGGGATTTGTAATAGAGAAACTATGAGTGCTGTTACCAGCTGTATCTGTATGACTCGATAAACCAAGCCTATTTCTGTGATGGACATTAAAATGCCCAACTACATGTATTTAGGCGCTCGTATATAAAGAGAGTGATGCATCTACACTATCAGAAACATAGTCGAGCAGCATACAGTCCTGGGTCGAATGAGAACGGTAGATGAAATATAAGTAACTAACGCTGTGTTGTAAGGTTAATCTAAAGCAAATGTAGGCTTAATCATCTGTTTCTAGACTATGTTCTCTAGTCAAAGAGATGTTACGAATATAGACTCCTAGTCCATGCATATGTTTGTCAGAGTCGTTACGGCAGAGTGGGCGGTATCCAATCATGTCAAAGCGATTAGAGGAGATAGAGATGTGTAGGTCATTTTAATTTAGTGATACGATATCCTGGAATTTACAAGAAGAAAGGATTCTACATCATCGAGGTAAGTTCTAAGTCTTCGGATATTTGAGAACGCGAGCCTCAAGGGATGAGCCGAATAGATAGGCAAGAGATGGGTGACTGTTTTAGTTAATTATAAATTACGTCTAATTAGAAGAATTCAAAAATAATTTGTTTCAAACATAACTCAATCCCAGCACTAAATTATATTTTAGCATGTATTTTGTGTTATTAAAGTTAGTGGAGAAAAGCCTTAAGGAAACAAGCGTTGATGAACTTACATATAGTATAATAATAGGAAAAAACAAAATGGCAATTTACTCTATTATAGAGTGATATTACGTATTTCATAGATTACGCACAAAATTTTGATTAAGGTCATCGAGCGCTAGTTAATCAGTGAATACGCCAAAAGATAATCCAAAACTCCCCTCCCCCAACGCACCCCGATACAATAAGCAAGACTGCCACCCAGGCCAGGCTAACCCGTTACCACCGATGCATTTGCTCACTCACTGATGCAGTATTTCGCTCAGACAGGCGTCAGCGTCCACGTTTAAATTTCTCGATTGATCGCAGTCAGTCTGCCCAGGTTTCTCCAATCTGAGCCGCACAACTTAATCTCAACACGCATACACTCCTAATTCGCAACGCAAATGCCTCCATTGCTTTTCTACTGTGAATGGCAATGTGTCGTTTATGTTTACTTGCAAACAAAGATTTGTTAACGATCTCGCTCAGTTGTGGGCAATATTTCTGAATGGGACACCTAATTTCACCAGAAATTTACACCTGTTTTTATTTTTCTTCTTATTAAGAACAACCGTAATATGCCGACCTTTACATGGTGGCTACCAAAACATTTATTAAAATAGAAACACAGTCCCTCTTTTTTAAACATCGTGAATCTAAAATTATGTTGAATTTAAAAACCGAACACCGATGTGGGTTTTTTTTCTGTTAAATAAATAAAATATTTATTTTAGGTACTTAAATTTCGGCGTTAATGCTATAATCATCGCATGTTCTTTTTTTCTCTCTTTTTCTTCTTTCTACTTGTTGAAGGCATTTTTTTCTTAAGGAAAGTATCTGCCCGATGTTAAGGACTCGAGATTAAAAGTCCGTCTGTGAGGGTATACGTTGGCTATGGTATTAGAACTTGAAATACAGTCCCTCTATTTTGAAACATGGTGAATTTGAAATTATTTTGAATTTAGAAACCAAACAACGATGTGTTTTTTTATGAATAAAATATTTATTTTTGGTCCTTAATTTTCGGCGTAGACGTCATAATCATAGAATTTATAAAAATATTTTTGTATTATTTGGATTATTCTGACTACTATTGTAATCTTGATTGTTATATTCCCAACGTTTCATCTGATGTATTTCTTACTAGAGAGCTCAGCTCACAAGTGAGGAGCAAAGTAGAGTTGTTGAGAGTAGAGATACGATGCTAACGAACGTAAAACGTTACTAGTTTGCATAAGCTACTCTCTTTCTTTCTCTGTTCGTTAACTTATTTTTTCCTTTTCATTCCTTCCTTTTTGTATCCAGTGGAAACGAGAGACAGTCAAATCAATAGCTTCATGCCATATCCTCTCTCGAAATGAAGAAAAATATATGAGTTCACATAAAGGTGTTCACTGGAAATTTTTCAACCAATAAAATTGATCTCTGCTCATTTAAAACGATAAACTTAACGAGCCTGAATAAAATATCAATTTCTTATTTAAAAAAAACAGCAGCGTGACAACCTAAAATCCAGAAGTTATTCAAGTTGAGCCAGAAACATAACAGTCCGCAAACACAATATTACACTCAGCAAATAACTACTTCACTTACCCACACACATATTCAGGCCCCCAAAACGACAACATATTCACACACTGACAAAGGCCGCATACGCACAATGTTTCCTGAATTCACACATGCATAGTCATGTACTTTCTAAAGACGCAACGATCGTCAATATCCTATCCAAGCCAGGTTCCACGCTACAAAGAAACCTTCGACCTTTTTCAGGTGCATTTTTCCAACTTGTGAACACAATAGTCGAACTTGGAAAACTGTATTCCTAAATCGGACTGGTGATACCAGATCAGGCTGCCCTGTGGCTCCCTGAGACGAAATTCACCTACATTGACGTTTTTTTTTTTTTTTTTTTTTTTTTTTTGTAAAACTTAATTATGTTCTACAAAACCAAAAACAAAAACAACAGCCCCTCTCCCTTTCTCCCTCCCCTTTTTTATTTTTATTTTTCCTACCCTACTCCCGGTCCTGGATATGACCTTAAACTACATCCGATGGTGAGATCCGGCTTACGGACTTTGGGGAATGTGGAGCCTCCTCTTAATTACCATTGCTCCCAGGTCCACCCTGACCCGGAGTGGTAGTACCTGTTAGGGTCCCAACTATGGGTTAAATAGAAACAGATATTAAAAGGGGAAAGAAAATAAAGAGAAGAAAACAAGACCAGATTCGGCATTAAATAACCCAAAAAGGGTTGATATGCCGTAAAACAAAACTACCAAACCAAAAACCCTGATTAAACATTTGAAGATATAAAGAACTTGAAGCATAAAAACTTTCACTATAATGACCAGATTCGGCATTAAATAACCCAAAAAGGGTTGATATGCCGTAAAACAAAACTACCAAACCAAAAACCATGATTAAACATTTGAAGATATAAAGAACTTTAAGCATAAAACTTTCACTATAATGACCAGATTCGGCATTAAATAACCCAAAAAGGGTTGATATGCCGTAAAACAAAACTACTATACCATACCATACCTAAATCGGATACCTGTACTTTCGAACTGAACCGTTTACTTAATCTATAGGGTTAGAGTATTTTCATTCCATTCGCCATGATCAGATAAATGTGTTAATTTATTGTCGTATAGGGTTATGAATAAAATTCTGAACTTTAAAAAATAATAGAACTGAGAAGGTTATGTCCTTGATACAGGCTAATTGTTGTAATCCTTTTAGGGGGAGGAATAAATAGTGTGATTGAGATGGGATTGAGTTTTTTTTAATTCTAATTCGAATTTGTTTTAAAAGAAATAATTGCCATAAATAATTGCAGCATGTATTTGTCTTTCTGTTCGTTGTTTGTCTGTATGTATGGTGAATAATTTTTGTGTGATGGATGCGGGTAGCTGAGCATTGGAGTGGCATTGGGGTGGCAAGGTGATAACACCCCATCACTTACAGATAATGGATAATGATTTTTTTCATGGACCTTTGCATAGAAGAATAAAGAGTTGTAAGTTGTAAAATCGTGAAATGTTAATGTCAGATACGTTGCTTTGTTTATGAAGAATTGAGAAAGGATAGTGGTGAGGTACCCCGGCAATTTACGCATCGGAAAGTGTTTGGGAATTGGAGAGAGTTCCCCATGGGTTGACTGTGGGCGTGAGATACGACCATATGGCCCTACCCCTGATGCACAGATTGCAGATGTTTATATTATTCTTACTTATCTAGCGGTAAGGATTGAATCATAAACCTCCGGAAGACTGTCATTGTTAACGAACGCTTTAACCGTTGCGTCACATGTTCATGTGGACAATTCTCGTATAAATTTTAGGAGCCTTAAACATAAGCTTGTCTCGAAGTACAGTATAACTATTTATTACTATAAAATTATCATATTTTTCTATCATTACACATATTGCAATTTTAGATAACTAGAAGTATGTGCCCTACGAGCCCAAATTCTAATATATATTAAATATTAAATTGTTTTAAGTTGTAAAATCATAAAATTTTAATGTCAGATACATTACCTTGTTTTTGAAGAATTGAGAAAGGGTGGTGGTGAGGTACCCCGGCAATTTACGCATCGGAAAGTGTTTGGGAATTGGAGAGAGTTCTCCATGCGTTGACGACACGCCAAAGCTATAATTATTTTGTAGTACAAGCAACAACAAAAATATTTTGAACTTTTAAAATAATTTCCAACGCTATTGATAATGTTTACCAGTTCATTTATTGTTTTATTATCGCTTATGCTTAAATTCATGTTTTGAAACGTGACGTAAATCATAAATCTATGACGACACACCAAAGCTAAAATTATTTTGTTATGGTAATGTTTTAAGCTCTATTTATGAGAAAGTCAAATAGCTCAGTTGGTAGAATGTCAGACTGAATATTTCGGTTTCAATTTCTGGTCATAGCATCCGCTTTATTTGGTGGGAATTTATTATTTACTATCAATGTAATATTTTCCATTTCTAAAAGTAGTTAAGATCTCTGATGTTTTGAAATGAGACAAATTTCGCAATGTATTTATTACGTTTAAAAAAATTGTAAGTGGCGGACCGACGGAGGAAATCTATATCTATATAAGATAATAATAATGCACATCTAGATAAGATTAGGTTTAAGGCTTGCGTGTTTGTTTGGTTTTCGTAGATTTTCTTCTGTTCTCACAAGTTGCGATTTTTTTCTTTCCGATAGAATCAAGGACTTTCCCAATCGATGCTTCATTGGTTTTATTTTCATTCGTTCGAACGCTTTCAGCTATATCTGTAGCCATTTTCAAGGAAAATAGCGATAATCATTTAAATATTTACAATCATATCAATCATAATAATGATAATCATTCATTGGACTTCGTTAGACTACTTTCCAAATACGACCAAGACATTACAGCCGCATTTTAATGTAATATTGTCATTCATGGCCTTTTGGTCGCGATCAAAGTGTAGTATCTGTTCCGATGGATACTACACCTCATAGACTGGTATTGTCTTGGCCTTCGGGGCTTGATTTATGCCGGTCTATGGGTCAGCCCTGTGCAGTTCTAGGAGGTCCACCCTCCCAGGCTTTGGCTCCCCTCTTTTGGGAGGAGTAAGATTATTGCTTACTGCCTGAGGCGCCCCTACCGGGGAATGCCGACGGGGCTGCCCAGGCAATTTTTAAATGGCCAGATTGCTCACCTCTCGAGCGCTGGCTTATCTAATCCCACTTTCCCGACCTTGCGTCACATCTTACCGCTGTGGGGGTAGATAAATAACTTGTTGATAACCGGCGATTCTAACGTTATTAAAGTAGCTTCCCAAAGTATGGGTTGTGGGGAGTCTTATTAAATCAATAGAAAACCCAACAAACATAAACAAAAGAAAAAAAGCAATGATCATCATTAACATCATCGGCCAGACTACCATACGTACACATATCTCTTTTCACGTAAAATCCACCCGTATATAGAGATCACCTTTTAGTGATGAGAATAAAAATTGGATAAAATGAAATATTTATTAAATAATCAATTGTTCAAACAAGGGTTACATGAAAAAAAATTTATTTCATGAAGAAAAGAAAAAAGTTTTTAAAATTTTCTTTCAGGAAAGTTTTTTTCTTTCCATCAGGAAACAATTGAAGATTTAATAAATATTGTATTTTATTCAATTTTATTCTCATCACTTATCTACTTATACTATATATATATATATATATATATATATATATATATATATATATAATATTTAAATGTTGAATTATATAACGATAATTGAATTATCGTTTAATAATAATAATCTATCGTTATAGTGTAAAGCTCAATATATTTAATAGAGCAATTAATTTTAGAGGTGAAAGATGAGAATAAAGAATTGTAAAGATACAATATTTATTAAAACATCAAAAGTTCAGAACAAGGAGCATCATATCCTTAATCAATCGATTTTCAAAGATAAATTCTTCTCATCAGATGATGGGGAAGCCGATAATGTACTTGTAAATATAATCGGCAACACTTAACTTTGAAAATTTTATATAAAGTAAAACAAAGTAGAAATAAAGAACAAAATAAGGGCCAAAGGTGAAGAGTTTTATGTTGAGGTGGGAGCGTAAAATCAGGGTGAATGTTATCTAAAAACACGTCAGGACAAAATAAAATAAAAATAAAAGCATCTGTTATTTGGAAATGAATGCTTGAAAAAGAAAGCAATACTCATATTGTTCAGGAATCCAAATATACTAATAAGATGCTGGTGGTCCCACGGTAATTGGTAACTTCCATTTTATCCTGGATGTGCATTAGTATCAGTTTGGTGCTGGAATTCTTCATTTCGTAGGGTTCGGATTGATTTTTGTCTGTTAGACTTCGGTATATATAAAAAAATTGAGCATTTTGAACAACCATCGCTTCCTGGTTGAAACGAATATCGACAGGTTATAGATATATATACAGATCCGATAGTTTTCAAGTCAGAGCCGAATAAAACGTCGTTATAAACTGTGATGATGGATAAAAAGAAAAGATGTTTTAATAAATATTGTATCTTTACAATTCTTTATTCTCATCTTTCACCTCTAATATATATATATATATATATATATACATATACATATACACATATACATATACATATACATATATATATATATATATATATATATATATATATATATATATATATATATATATATATATATATAACTCCACGGCCTGACATACAGATAGCGTCACTAATTTTTTTTTAATCCATGTAAGTTTTATAAAGTACTAATCTTCAAAATTTGAGCCGAATCCGATTATTAATTCACAAATCACACTTATTAAGGTGAAGCTATTGTTTCAAATTTTTAAAACAATGGAAAAATCTGAATTTCGTGCGTTGAAAAAGCATCACTTTCTGATGGAAAAAGTACTGTTCAAGCTAAGCAATGGCTTGATAAGTGTTATTCGGAGTCTGCACCATCGGAAACAATAGTTAAGAGGTTGTATGCTGACGTTAAACACAAATGGTGGTGAACACTCCAGTCTCCCTAAATTCGGCAATTGTTCCGGAAAACATTAAAAAGTCCACAAACTCGTTTTTTCCGATCGTAAATTGAAGTTACGTGAGATAGCAGAATATTTATGAGTATCGGAGGGCAGTGTTTCCAAGTTTTGCATGGACATTTGTCAATGAGAAAGATATATTTAAAGTAGATGTCGTGTTTGCTCACAGTCGATCAAAAATAACAACGTGTCGACGATTCAGAGCGTTGTTTGCAACTGTTTCAACACAACTAAAAGGAGTTTTTGTGTCAATGTGTGACAGTGGATGAAACGTGGATCCACCACTATACACTGGAGTCAAATCGGTAATCAGCTAAGTGGGTAGCAGCAGGTGAAAGCCGTCCAACGCGATCAAAGACGCAAACATAAGCAAGTAAGGTTTTGGCCTTCATATTTTGGTGATGCACAAGGTATTTTGTTAATCGATTACCTTGAGAGAGCAAGAATTATTAATACCGACTATTATATAGCATTGTTAGTGTGTTTTAAGGAATAAATCGCCAAATGAACGACCACAAATGAAGAAGAAAAAAGTGCTCTGACACTAATACAATGCACCGTGTCACAAGTCGATCGCAAAACTTGCACTTCGAATTGCTTCCGCACCACCCTATTCTCAAGATGTGGCTCCAGTGACTACTTTATGTTTGTAGACTTGAAAAGAATACTCCAGGGAAAGAGATGTGGTTCCATTGAAGAAGTGATATCGGAAATTGAGGCGTATTGTCAGGCCAACGCCAAATTGTTCTACAAAAACGGACGAATTGTTTTATCACACTATGTTGTTTAATAAAGTCTAATTTTTCCTAAAAGTTATTTTATTAATTAGGACCGGGACCTATTGAGTGATGTGTTATATATATATATATATATATATATATATATATATATATATATATATATATATATATATATATATATATATATATTTAGATTTTTCACTTATAAAATAGATCATTCAGTGAAGACCGGGGTTGTTCCAATAAAAAACAAGCTCGATGATACTCGATTACAGAGTACAGAGCATTTATATGTGATTTTATGAAGGCTTACCAAAGCATTGTGTTTTGTCGGCAGTTGAAACCAGTATTCCAGACATTTAATTTCCCTGATGATCTGCCAAGCAAGTAACTGCTTGGTAGTGAAACACGTGTAGGAAAAAACATTTAATTTGAATAAATAGTATTTGTAAGAAAAAATATCTTTAATGGTGATCATTGGTGTCTTGAAAGGAATGCTTTGGTAAGCCTTCATAAAATCACATATATATATATATATATATATATATATATATATATATATATATATATATATAAATAGATTTTTGTAGGTACAGAATTTTAATGTGCAATCAAATAATAATTGGCGAACTGCCGTTATTATCGATGGTTAAGTTTTTTTTAATATATTATTTTAATATTTTAAACGAGTAACAAAGAATCACACGACAAAAGAATGAATAACTTCGAATGTTTTTCTCTGAGATAAATGTTTTAAAACAATTAGTAAGAGAAAAGGGGGACAGAAAAAAAAGAGACGACCAAAATATCTTTTAGTAGACCCTTTCCCATGCAGCCGTTGACTCTGACGGGGAATATCGATTAAAAACGTGGTCAAAAAACATAAATAATTATCGAGGGTAAAAAAAAACATGCTAAAATAGGGTTGAAGGAAAAAAGGTGGAAGAGTTATTCGTATCTTACACCCATAAGTTCCAGATAGTGGGTGTACTTTTTTTGTTTGTTGTAAGTTGGTAGCAACCGCTTTGATGATATTTAGATGACTTTTCGAAAATTGCAAAATAGAGAATGCCTCATTCGTGTACCCTCCAGTGTAAACTTGGCACTGCAATAAATGGTCACTAATGGCCGACTCGTAGGCTTGTGAGCGCCCAGATGTCAGCCACTGTCTGTGTCTACGTATCGAAAGGAACATATGTTGGGAAATTCTTATCTCTAAGCGCTGGATAGCATGCCCCCACGTAGTCAGCCTAGCACTGATCAATAAAACAATAAACGACCATGTTATATTGATTAGAGGGGACACCATCTTTCCAAAAAGAAGGGAAAGTACTTTTAGTCCTGAAAACCGTTCAAACTTTAGTTGCAAAGAAACAACGTGAAACGACTGAAGAAATTTTGTGTGCTAACTCCTGACTTTTACTACCAATCCATAGTAGTTTTACATAAACAGGACATTTTGGTGGCCAAAAATGCTCCACCTTTAAAAGCAGCGATTTTGTCCTTTATACATTTTTCAATGGTGTGTAAAGTGTAACATTGGACGAGAGGATTTCTGTTATACTTTGCAGCTCCGCATCTAGTTTTGTACTAGAGAAAATTAATATATATATATATATATATATATATATATATATATATATATATATATATATATACTACGAAGAACACACACACATAAAAACATCTACATAAATGTACATATACACACTCATAACAAGCACACACATGCACACACTTACATACATGCATATAGAAATATGCACATAGATGTACCATCATACACACAAAAGATTACCATAGATGATAATAATAATAATAATAATAATAATAATAATAATAATAATAATAATAATAATAATAATAATAATAATAATAATATCGGGGTAATTATTTAAGTCCTAAATTGTTTCGTTTAAACCTCACCTGCACTTTTCGCCGCAAACCATAGATACGTACACAAACACATGAAATATATACACATTTATTCATATATATATATATATATATATAGAGAGAGAGAGAGAGAGATGCCCATATATATGTACGTACACATACACAAATAATATTATAAATTCAAAATGTTCATAACCGCATACAGACCACAACATACAAATCTGATAAGCATACAAATCTAAGTATATATATTTATATACATAAATAAATAAAAACTCATATACATTGTCACTCCAAAATCTGAATAATAAACCCACAAATATATAAGAAATTACAAAACACACAAGCATTTAAGCGTAAGTATACGCATATGTAAATCTCTAAATAGACCATGTTATTTGTGTCTTAATGAGAATTTAGAAATTATTAGATTCAGTGATAGACGAAAACCTCTTAATAAAAAATCAGACATTTGAATTAATTGTAGACATAAAAAAATATATATACGTTAGATAATTTCTAAATAATTATGTAACTCTGTGGCACTTGTTTCATGGAGAATGGGTAGGACAAGTTTCGATTTTTCTGGTTTTTTATAGGGATTAAACTAAGGGTTATAAATATTCTTCAATATTTATACGGGAACACAAAATATTCTAAAAAGAAGTATATTCAGGGTTCACATGTGTTTGTGTTTATGTTTGTTTATATATGAAGTCGCACCAATTGTCGACAAGCTCTGTGAATCTCGACTAAGATGGTACAGTCATGTCCTACAAACTAACGACGGCCTTGCAAAGGTGGCATACGAGTTGACAGTTAGGGGGAGGGGACCGGTGTTCAAAAGGACGACCAAAACAGCATTGGCTCGACACGATTCACTAGGACTTGATAATCGCCGGTGTGCACCCCGATCAGGCACTCGACTAGAGGAAATGGAGGGACAAAATAACATATGCGGGTCCTGCGATAGGATGTGGGACTATGCTAGGAAGAAGACACGTGTTTTTTCTGTTTGCATTCTTTTCTTCTTTTTCTCCATCTTTTTTTGTGCATCGGTTTGTTTTTCTTTTCTATTCAACCTTTTCCTTTTTGTTGTTATTCGCTTTTAAATTTTCCTTTTTCTTCTTTTCTCGACAACACGGTGAGGCGACGGTTTGCGTTTCTTATTTTTACTTTTTAAAAGACTAGCACGGTTTCCTTTTATTTAGATTCGGACTTCGACGGCGTGCGTTTATTTGTTATTTTTTAAAGTAAGATTAAATTCAACCTTTTTTCTTTTAGTTTGGCCTCTTGGAAAAAAAGTCACATCTCCAAACCTCGTAACGTCGTCCCAGATCTCGTGAGATCACGAGATTGGGGATTTAGACATTCTTTCTCTCTCTTTTTGCTGGCTGATCACCGAATTGAATAGACTTATCGGGTTTCGGCCCAGCCCCTATAAACGAACACCTCGTGCGACGACTGTGAGTTAATCTTTGTGTGGTTCACACGTTTTCCTTAACTTATTGTTACAGTTATTTGCATTCAATTTCTACCTTGTATGTTTACTTTATGCCGCGTTATAGTTTGTGAAGACAAACTATTAATAAATGTATACTGTTTTAAGCAGTCCATTTTGTCGTCTATTGTTGACGACGCGTACATGCGTCAATGTGTTTATGAGATTCGCCTGAATTTCCTAATCACACTTTGTATATATTGATAGATGAAGAATATCCAATATTCACATTCTTCAAAATTAAGACTTCAACTGCGTGCGTCTATTTATTTTAAGTAACATTTAACTCAATTATTGATATATATATATATATATATATATATATATATATATATATATATATATATATATATATATATATATATATATATATATATATATAAAAATTTTAAGTTAAAAAAATATGTCTTAAGTAAGGTATAAATGCTCAATAGAAAATATACCTATAGTAATTATAAGTATAGTCAAGATATAAGCATTTAAGAACTCTAAAAACGTCAAATATTAGTATTGGCTTAGAAGATACCTTTTGGAATCATCTAAAGTATAATACAAAATAAAATTTTCTAAACTGTTTTAGAAAAAGATCGTACGCCATTGTGCTTGAATTCTTGGAACTGATATAAATGTTTATCGCAAATTACTTATATATAGCTCATTAGGTAAAACTAATTCGAGCTTCCGGCACTTGACAATGTTTACATTGAGATATTACTTACATTCAGTCAGTGTCGTATGATAGCGCAGGGGTAGGAGCACCGACTGTCAGCTCGACGGTTGAGTTTCAATCCCGGCTTGAGGCACTAACTAGTCTAGCCGCACTGAAGAGCTGTGATACAGCTAAACAGTCTGTATGTGGATGACTATATATATATATATATATATATATATAGGATCAGAATTGGCGACAAAAAATGATAGACAATTGGATAAAATATTTAAATAAAAAAATTAATTTTTAATATTTTAACTTTGTTAACTTTTAAATTCTTTTAATTTTTGTTTATTTTATTTTACTTATTTCTCTTTTCTTCTTTTAAGAAGAAGTAATAAGCATTATCTAACAGCATCGCTGTTGTTGACTTCCTTCTCGGTACGGACCTATTGTTTTAAAACGAGCTTACTCTAATAATTGACAGTTGTTTCGTATAAATTTGTTTTAAATTTAAAATATACTTAATTAGGTTTTTTCACCATTCATGGTATTAATTAATAATTACTAGCTTTTAACATGAATTTTTCCAATTAGCCTTTTGAGCTTTACTGGAGATATTTTTTCTATTTAAGGCTTTGATTAATACTCAAGGGGGTATCATTTTTGTTCCTGTGAGTTTATACCATGCCCTCCTGAATTATCAGAATTTTATCAGATCTCGCCTTTTGAGTCTTCTTATCGTTTTTTCTTGTGTTGTTTTCTTTTTTTCTGTCTTTGGACTGTGAGTTGTTTCTAAAACTCCACCATATATTTCTATCATTCCCTGATGACTGATGGATGGACTTTCAAACTGTAAATTTTGTTCTGTCCGCCAAGAAACACATAGAACACAACTCTCCATATTTTTTAAGTTCAGAGTTACTTTTCTTTATCTACCTATTTTATCCAATACTAGAATTAAATTCGTACTAATTTTCTTATATATATATATATATATATATATATATATATATATATATCTATATATATATATATATATATATATATATATATATATATAGTCTTGGAAGTTTCTCAACCATTAAAACTATATTTAAAAAATAATAAAAAATAAAAAATGAAAATTTTTTTTTAAAACCTTAAGTCCCAAGTCGTTCAGTGGAAAATCACTCATGTAAGTCAAATTAACTTTTACAGTTATTATATTAGTTTGCTTCTAACATTATTTAAGGGATCATCAGTTGTTTACCATAAAAACTGTTTCGGGAATTTATATATATATATATATATATATCAGGGCGTGGTGTGTGTGTGAACAAATGCTTAATTTAATTAAAGAATTTAATATTTAAACCGTTACTTACCTGGAATATCTTAAGAACCATAAGAAAATGTAGAATTCATCAATTTTGTTACTATCTTAAGTCTATAGACTGCATATTTATTTATTCCAAATCAAACTATATATTATTCTTATATCTATAACAATTTTGTGTTTATTGTATTGTGTTATTTATACTGTGAAGTATTTATATTATTTACTGTAGAGATTGATGATTTAATTCAAATTACACAAGTTTTCTTTTAGGGTTTTGTTTTGGATTCTTAATTAGACCTAAATCATGAAAGGTCGAATTTTTAACAATACATACAATTGTGGAGAATTTCCTGCTTTATGTTAATTAAATTATCTTTAGACATTATTATATGGTACAATTCGAGGATACATGTGACATTTTTTCAATTACTATGGGTGTATTTATTTGCTCTACCTATGATGAACCATTTCAGTTCGTATGGTACATTGTTATTTTCTAGTTCTCTTACATATTTAGATAATAGTGTTGGGTTATCGTTGGGGTCAACATATGGTATATTATTTTAAATGATGATACGTGATTTATATACCTTGATTTAAAGTTATATCGAGTGCATCCTATGTATGCTCTAGTATATATATTTTTTTCATTTTTAAGTTTTTATGAAGTAATATGATATATATACTCTGCGACACGGTGATATGGGTACATTATATTTCTGTAAATGTTATCATTTAGGAGGTAGGCCAACTCGCACTCTCCCTACAAAAATTTTTAAAATAAGTTAGATACAAAAAAATAAGAGAGAAAAGTATTGCTCAAGATCAAATTTTAAGTTATATTAAGTAATAGATTGTTAAAAGGATCGGTGCGCGTGAGCGTCAATAATATGTATGTGCTTGGTAAAAATCCTAAACTTTTAAACTTATCATTATGAATAATGGAATATGTATTCTAGGCAACAGGGTGAGTAATGTAGACACAGTATTTTTTTTTAACCTTTACTATTAAGGAGATCATCACCGAAACCGTACCAAAGAAAGGAAAAACGTTAAAATTTAAAACTAATGCTATATTGATAGCTTATACCCGTCCTGGAACGTAGATTTTTCTAGAATATATATATATATATATATATATATATATATATATATTAGAGATCCACAGACCGACTGTTTCGCTGTACTACAGTTCTTCAGTGTGATTAGACAGGCAAGTACTTCAAGCTGAGATCGAAGCCGGACAGTTTGTTTACAGTCAGAGAGTCTTCTCAGTACGCCATCAGCACAAGCCACGATGGAAGGGAAATCTTAATCTTTTATACAAACAATATCAGCTATCAAGAGTGATTTACAAAAAGAGTTTCATTATCGCTAATGGGTGCCGTCGATTTCAATTACCACAGTTCTCAACCCTGTGTGTATTTAGGCAGCATGTTTTCATTTAGGTAAATGTTATTTAATAACGCGGAGTGTTTTTGTTCGATTAGATGAGACTTTTTTTTAATAGTTAATTTAGTATATCGGTCAAATTAGTGTACATAAGTTCCGTAGGTCTCTTGTTCCATATTTTTTTCTTTTTGGCGAGTACTCTCGAAACCCACAGAAGTTATATACACCAATTTGACTGAAATACTAAATGGACTATTCGAAAAATTGGGTGAAAAAGTCTCATCAAACAAAAACACTCCGTGTTATTTAATAACATTTGCCTATATATATATATATATATATATATATATATATATATATATATATATATATATGTATGTATGTATGTATGTATGAGTGTGTGTTTTATATATAGTCATCCACAGACAGCGTGTTTTGCTTTATCACAGCTCTTCAGTGTAAAGCTTACTATTATCTGTATTTTACGTCTAAAAATAAAGTTTTAATCTCTTAATATGTGGTTGGAAAATATGTTCCATTTGCACTTAATTATTGCGTAGTTAGCTTATCGACAAATATTCATTAGCAGATATGAAAACGATCCTATTTATTTTATATGCTGACGGCGTCTGCTTCAGTAGTTTTACACTTCTTCAACGTTAATTACAGAGACAATAATAGCATAAAATAAAAAAGGATGATCCGCAATGGCCGCCATCTTTTTCTTCATGTCGTCTGCCACACTGAAATTGCTGATCACATTTATTTTTACTTGCTTGCAACTCACGAGAAAAACAAACAGACAAAACTGTAATCTAGCTAGCATTGAATCTACATACAAACAGAAATAACATGCGAATATCTAATTTACGAAAGCTTTATCTACTTTTTTTTTTTAATATCTTCTATCCTTTCCGACCTTTTTTTTCTTAGAGATTCTGGCTGAATTTTTTAGCGTTTCGAATCTCTGATTGGCCTGGGTGGCGAATCCTTGCTGAAGATCTCATTAAATAACTTAGTGGAAATACAGTCGGCAACAAACGCGTGTCGTCTTGTTAATTCTCTTTGAATATCTTAATAAAGCTAAGATTATTTTAAACAATATCCTCGTTAATAACCTAGCTTTTGAATTCGCGTTAACTGGGTTAAGCTTATAGCCTCACTTTGGGTTGGCTGATTAGCGTAATGGATTTATTCACAGCCGATAAAATTTACGAACTGATGTTGTTGAGAAAAGTATGAATCCGCGATTTCCCTCCCTATGGATAAAATAGAAACATGCCCATATAAATATATATATATATATATATATATATATATATATATATATATATATATATATATATATATATATATATATATATATTAAAGAGAGAGAGATTAAGAGAGTTCAGCATATTTAGTACAAAGTTTCGTCGATAAAGTTAAATATGTTTAATTTTATATGAACGAACATCATTGCAAATTTTTTAAAAAACACTATCTAAAAATAACGTAGCGATTCAGGATTTCAAAAGTTACGATAGAGAAAAATAAGATATTTTAGAGAGGTTAATTTTTAATTTGTATATTGCTGACGCTATTTTTTTATACAATACATGAGGAATATTGTAGGAATTTTATTTGCCAGAACTCAATGTGAAGGGGACCGTTTGAATTGTGTGCGGCGTCGGTGAAATCGGAACAGAAATTACATCTGTAACTAATTTGCATAGTTAATTTACTTTGAAAGCCTTCTCATTTTGATTGGATGGGCCTACATTAGAAAAGCTATAAAAAGCGAATGGTCTGCACCCTCTAGTTAGAAAAGTCGGTTCACAGAGAACACAGTGAACAACGAAGAGTGTCGGAAATCTTGGGAGATTTGTTGTCATTCGGACTCCAGGGACCACCACTTGTGTTTGCCAAGGAGCTATCACTGTTAATGTCTCGTGTTTTTTTTTTTTCTTTTGTAATTTTGTTCGTTCCATGCAAGACATATTGCCACTGAAGCGATATTGGCTACTGTGAGATTTATAGAGGCAACCTAACAGCAATATGTTTGTTCACATTACATTTAAATTTCTGCATGTTGGTACGGTCGGGAGAACAGGGGACACGGAGGGAATTCCAAAGGCAAGCGATCCGAGGAAAGGAACGCTTAGAGTAGAAAAGTTATCATATTTTGGGTAAAATGCTGATGTATAGTCCAAGAGTCGCGATCGCAGAACAAACTTCCAATATTCAAGATGTCCGAATGTTGAGCTGTGTTGTGATTATCGTGTCATATTCTATCGGTCAGGATCATCCGTTTTCGGATTATCCTCAGACCAAATCTTCTTAAATTAACTTTTAACTTTCTAAACGTAATATCTTATAAACGATTCAAGAAATCAATCAAATAAAACGGACAGAGATTAGTAATCGATTACCAATCAATAGAATACTTGTTCCGTCTGTCAAAGTTGAACTCTGTATTCCTGGTTATATCAAGATTACAAAATTATTGAAAATACGATTATGAAACATCTACTTCGTTGGTCTTGTCATATTTGCTTTCAGAGATTGGCCATATATATAATGGAAAAAAAGAAAAAATATTATTTATGAATTTATCAACGTTTCGTCTTCATTTCAATACTTCCTCGGGATGATTGATGTGAAGAAATAACACACAAGTATAAATATTTGAAAAAGTTTGGTCCGTTTGTGACGTAAAGTAGCAGAAAGTGGAATTGAGCCCAAAAAGCCGCTTGTGAAAAGATAAAATATGAGCTCAAATAGATCGTAGCAGTGGGAGAAATTAAATTAACTGTGAAAGGTGTGAAGGAAAAAATTGGTAGCGGTCGGAGTTATTAAAACCATTAGGGGGAGTAGGGAGCGTGTGTCATATGAGCCCAAAAGGTCGGTTATAAAAAGGTGAATTATGGATTCAAAAAGATGGTAGCAGCAGGAGAAATTCAGTTAACTGTGGAAAGTGTGGGAGAAAATGGTAGCGGTCAGAGTTATTATAACCATTAGGGAGTAGGAGGAGCGTGCCTCATGTTTATTGAGGTCGGATAGGTGGTTATCAAAGCAGGAGAAAGGGGGTTTATATAACAAGGTCGCATAAGGAAATGTTGTAAGAGGGAGGGGAGAGGAGGAAAATAATATAAAGGGAAGAAAAAGTAATATATTAATACAAAAAGGGGCACTTTGGATCTTACCTCAGTTTAGAAGGATTTTTCCATACTACACTTTGCTCCTAGCCCGAGGAGGCAAAACGGAAGATTACGCAAGTTATTTTAATAAATAAACGAAATATATACGCTTTTTTTTAAATTGGCTGACTTGTAATCTTTCGTTTTGCAATAAACAAATCAATTTATTTACTAAATAAAAAACAAATTTTAAACGCAGAACATTTTATATTTCGTGTTGTGTATTTTAAGAAAAAGTGGAGGGCTATATGAAAATGCTTTTTTTTTCTTTTTGTAGGGAGGCGAGTAAATAGCGAAGTTTTATTTATTTGTTTATAATTGTTGCTTACAGAAAAAAAAGGACAAAAACTTCATAAACTTTAAATTGCTTCTGTTTTGAAACTGATTTTTGAAGTCTAACTCCACCCTCGTGGGGAGGCAAAACGAAAGATTACAAGTCATCCGATTTTTTAATCAAATAAAATAAAAAATAAAAAATAAAAATAAAAAGTAATAATAAAAATAAAATAAAATAAAATAAAAAAATAAGATTAAAAATTAAAAATTGAGTATGTGTTATACTAACAATGAAGTAACAGTCAGAAGAGTGATAGTAGTTATTCTTAATCTAAAGTCTGCTTAGCGTGTGCTCCTTTAAATGTTTGCAGTTCAAACTCGTTGAGTAATTTTTCTCTATCTTTAAATTTAACAATTTCAAGTTTCTCACCCAAGCATAAGAAACAGGGTGAGGTGAGTGATCTACATGTTTTCGCCTTTCTTATTATGCTCCGTCTAATTATTGGGGGTTTTTCTCGTCGATCAATTTCCAGAAGTATCGGGACAGCGAAGTGTTACTGTATTTTTTATTTCTATAGGATAAGTTATGCGTGTAATACCTATCCTTAAAACTTCTTGACGTGCTTCCTATATAGAACTTACTATCGCCTGGATTTTCAGTAGTGTAGATTTCCGCACGATATATTACTGATGCGGTGACGCAATTTTTTTGTAAGGGGCATTCATCCTGTCTCTGACAGTTACAATTGTTAGTGGTAGGATTACCTTCAATATCACTATTAGTATCATTCCTTTTAAGTATTTTATTGTTATGTTTTTTAATTATTCTTTCTATGTTGTCTGTGCAACTATAACTTAGTTTTAATGTATTCTTATTAAATATCTTATTGAGTGTGTTACCAGGTGGGAAGTGCTTGTCTATAAGTTGTAGAAATTTGTTACCAATTTTTTGTTTTTAACATCATATCGAATGGGGGTGTAAACCAGATTATTTTCCTGTCTCTGTTTCTAGAGTTGCTAGCATTTGTAGTTGTATTTTTATATTTTATATCGGCATTTACGTACCCGTTATTCTTTTAGGCAGTGTTGTAAATATTTTTATAGTTGTTAAACGTTGTCTCGTCTGATAAGTTATTGCTAATTCTACTTTCTATTGACTTGGGTATGTGTTTAATTATTGAAGGAGGGTGGTTTGATTGCGGATGTACGTATATGGGACTGGAGTTTTCTTTCATGAAGGGTTTATATTTGTTTTCAGTTAGGTTAAACGTAACATCAAAAAAGTTAACTTGTTTGACATTGTCGGTAATTTCAACTTTAAGCCCTAGTTTCTTTATTTCTTTATGGATTATCTTATCTTGTCGCATTTCGCGCTAGTAGATTCCTTGACTACCATTAGGCCATCATCCCTATATAAACCTATATCCCCTACATCTATGTTATTATTCATGGTAATATTTCTTAATGTATATAGTCCTACTAGATTAGATGCCTCAGCTGAGTATAACGAACCCATAGAAACATCAAAAGATCCGTTTTCTCTGTTTTTTGTCCATTGCTCACCGTCGCCAATAAATTCTGGGTTATATATTCTATGTATGTACTTATATATATTTATTTATTAATTTGTGTCCACTTTGTATGTGTATACATGTATATTTATGTGTGTATATATATATATGTGTGTGTGTGTGTGTGTGTGTGTGTGTGTGTGTAGGTGTGTGTTGTCTAAGCGTGTGTATGTATATGTATGTATATGTACATATTTTTAATAACAACTATTTACGCTTGAAAGGATGTATATATATATATATATATATATATATATATATATATATATATATATATATATATATATATATATATATTTGCGTTATGGATATATGTATGTATATGTGTCCGTGCATGGGTGTATATATGTGTACGTATGTGTATGTGTATGTGTATGTATATGTACATGTATGGGTATGTGTGTACATGTATGTATGTGTGTGTGTTTATGTATTTACTTGTGCAGGCGTGTGTATTTCTTGTATTGAAATTATTTGTATATATTGAAACTGTTTTATATACTGAAAGTATATTCATGCGCACGTATGTATTTTAAATATATTTTTGCTTGAAAGTGGATCTGTGTGTGTGTCCATGTTTAGATGTGTGGGTATATTTATGTTTGTTTGTTTATATGTACTTATGTATCTATTAAATTTGTTTACATGTGTGAATTTTATATATAGATAAGATACTTATACCTAAATGGGCTGTAAAACTTCGAAGGTTAAATAGAGTTGAAAGGTATCCAAGCTAAGTAGGTAATAAAACAATGAAAAGAGGATAGGCAGGTCATAAAAAGTATTTAAAAAGATAAAATAGATAGGAACTAACTCAAAGAGTCAACAAGTAAAATAGGTAATCCGATACTAATTCATAAGAAATAGAAAATAACCAATCCCAAACAAAGATTTATTTAGAAGAGAAAGGTCTCCAAATCCATCCCATTTCTCTGGAATCCTTGGTCTGATGAGGTTGACTTTCTGTGAAGAGTGCAACCGAAACATGTATGCACATATGTAACAAATAATGTTTGTATAAATAAAAATGTATACTTATAAACAGCTCTACTTGTTATTGAGCACTTTTTATAAACACTTGAGTTTCAACGGATTTACATCTACAAAAGCTAATACAATACATGTACTATATATATATATATATATATATATATATATATATACATATATATATATATATACACACATATATATATATATATATATATATATATATACATATATATATATATATATATATATATATATATATATGGGGTAAGGTACACGATACGATAAGTCATGAAAATGAAATGCCGTGATAGACAAAATGTGTGAAAAAAGAGACAAACGCAAACAGGTTAAAATGCAGGAGAAAAACAAAAACAAGAGATTTGACCGGTTTCGTTTTTCTGAAGACGTTCGTTAATACGAACAAAACCGGTCAAATCTCTTGTTTTTGCTTTTCTCCTGCATTTTAACCTGTTTTCCGTTTATCTCTTTTTCACACACACACACACACACACACACACACACACATATATATATATATATATATATATATATATATATATATATATATATATATATATATATATATATATATATATAGGGCGTTACGGAGCCCTCCAAAAAGGAGCACGCTCCAGGAGCACGCTCCTTTTTGCTGGAGCGAAGGAGAGGAGGGCTCATTTTATATTCAACGGGAGTGGAGCGGGAGCAACTCCATTTAGGACTAAAGAGCGGTGGTTTTATCGCTCTGCGCTCCTCGCTCCAAAATTATTTGATTTTTTTCTTTTAAACATTAGTTTTTTTATTCAGCAATAAAAAGGAAAAGAAAAGAAAGTCTCAGAGTTTACTCTGAGTTATTTTTTTTTAATTATATCTGGTAAATGTATATGAGATAGGGAGAGAGAGAGGGAGAGGGAGAGAGAGACAGGGAGAAAGAAGGAGAACATTTGAAGTTCTCAGATGTTTACATCTATGTGTTACATTTTTGATGGGACACTTTTCTTAAGGCAGAAGACAGACAATTTGGCACCAAATGTCTTTAAATGAGCCAGTAAGTCTATAGATGTATTTGAAGTTATTTTCTTATAGATTTGAACTTTTTTTTTGTATTTATGATCGGATGTTCATTGTGATTGAATAAATAAGCCAATTTTTCTTTTAATTCGTGTTTTTAAATAAATAATTTTAAGTTCAATTATACTATAGGGGCCGTTGGATTTGCTCGCCCATTTCGCTCGGTATTCACGCAAATGTTTGATAAAATCGATTTTTGGGGTGAAATGGTACATTTTGTCGTGACAAAAAATTCTAATTTTTTTTAGCATATATCAAATGGAACTTTTATGCCACATTTTTACCAGTCGTCTTTTCGGCGACATTTTTTGTTATTCTTAAATTCACGACTAGTATGTTTTAACCTTTTCATGTTTATTTAAAAATTCGTTAAATTCCGTTAAAACTTGCTTTTGTAAATAGAATGTTCAAAGTTTTTTTTGTGTGTAATAAAATGTTAAAGCAGTGAAAATATCTTTAGTCCAGGGAAGAAATATATTTAGTCCAATGAAAAAAACAATAAAAACCAACATGGCCGCCAGCGATTAAAACCTGGAATTAAAGTTATACATTCCAAAGGATGTAATTTTTATTTAATGTAGAAATAAATGTTCCCCGGGAATGTATTTGCCTAAATACATTCTCAACACTTTAAAAAGTCAATGAGAATTTTATTTCAGGACCAAAAATACAATTAAGACGAGCAATCAGTTTCATCCAAAATTTGGACGAATACCAAGCGAAATGAGCAAAAGAAAACAGCGGTCTCTATTTTACAATTAAACCAATGTTTAAACTTAATTAAATTAAAGAAAATATCTTAAATTTTAATTTTAAAAAGC